>JAUUTY010000492.1:0-20000 GCA_030979885.1 Lolium multiflorum
GTGCATTGAGGAGGGTGTATCGGAACCAGGGCAGGGTGCCCGTTTCGGCCATCCCGACGCGTGACCATGTGTGCCACCACGAGATCTTGCGGCGTAAGCCTTCCGACCGCAGGGACTCGCATATGTGGTGGACTCGCCTCTAGAGGCATGTGGTTTGACGCAGAGCACACGATGCTCGGCGTCCATCCATCACGGCCACCTGTTAAGCAGGAGGCGCCGGAGCAGGCGCTTGATTCGGCGTGGTGGACATTCCCCACCTAGAGCACGAGGTACCCCAACTGGTCGCAGTACCACAACACCGACACGCGGTACATGGCGCCGCTGCCCTGGCTACCGACATGCCTACACAAGCCAGCGGAGGAGGAGGCCTAGGACACGCTGGAGGTTGACCATAACTACAAGCCCATGGAAGATGACGCGCCGATGCTGACAGTGGAGGATGCATCACTCGCCCATCGAGCTCTCCAAGCAGGAGGAGCATGCGAAGAGGTTGGCCTCCACGAGAACATCTAGCTATCGCGGCAAGCCAACACTGCCTGCTACATGCCTTCATAGCTCTGCGGTGAATGTGTGGCAGCCGCTACATGTCTTCATAGACCCATGCAGCACCACCTCCCCGCGGCCAGAATTATCTTTATTATTTTGTAAGAAATATGGACTTTTGGATATATGTAAATTACATTTAAATTTTTCATGCCTACTATTTTTTTGGCTGGTTATCGTTGGGTGCACTGCCACCCGCATATAGACATAGGCCGCTGGCTCCACAAGCAGACCGACACTTTTCATGTTGAAAATATGGCAACCCGTTGAAGATGACCTCGGAAGGATAAATTCTTTCCCGCGGATATAGTAGTGCACGAGCAGTTGCTGATTGAGGCACACCACACCCTCCCTCTCAAAGGAATGATGCGCACGTAACGTAGTAGGTGCAGAATCAAATCCCACGAGCTGCGCACATTGTGCCCGTGGCTCTGTCGCGTGCGTCATCACCATATAATGCACGTAGTACACTATTTCGCTAGCTTGGAGTAGCTAGCAACTCACATAAGCAAATTCCATACTTTCCAGCTCCACTAACTAACTAGCTAAATAAAGCACGTCGAGGTCTTGATTAGACACAACAACCGACCTTAATTAGCACGCGGAACAGACTACACAGAGGACGGCTATATCGAAAGCGCTAACAGCAAAAGATCGATCTCGATCGTGTGTTGTGGAGGCACCTGCAGGCTACATGCAACTTGCGACAAAGCGACCTTGTGGCTGCTGCGGACGTGCGTGCATGGACCCTTCTCATCTTCCACTGCGGGACGAGGTCGATCATCAACCAGCAACCATACCACCGCACAGAAACCACGAGAGGTTAAAGTAGTACGGCGAGCACGAGGGCCAGCCAGCCAGCGAGCCGACGGACACAGCACTACTCCACGTGCTATAGCGACGGGGATCCCACCCAAGAGCTGCTACGTGTACGGCCCGCATTTACTGTGCCACAGATGTTTTAGCTGGAAACATGTCGGTTGGTTTGCCCCTTTCTCATACAGAAGCTATAGCATGTGCAATATCTTGCGTCCACACCAGGGAAGATCCCGTTGATGTAAAAAAAAAAGTCGGGAGTAATTAAGGGCATCCTAAATAGACTGTGATGCAAAATGGGCCACCTACAAAATTGTTTTAGAGCACCACAAAAAATAGCTTTTAGGGCACCGGATTATTCTGCTCGTAGCAGGTGATGTAAAATAAGATGCCCAACACCTGCAAACTGTCGATAGTTGATCATCGCATACTTCGATTTTTGGAACTACTATGGATTATTCAAACTTAAACATGGTATGATCTGCCACACAATACTAACAAACAACCCCTCATCACCATGCTTCAGCTCGTCCCGGTCATTGGAGTACCTACGTACAAGTCACGGGAGGGGGGGGGGGGGCACCGCCCTGGGCTTTTAGAAAATTAGTGAAGGGAAAATATATATAGCTTATAGTACAACTTTTTTTTAGCCTGTTGCCCCCTCCCCCCAGATCATGGTTTTTCGGGTTTGCCCCAAATTTCTTGGCAAGCTCCGCCAGTGGTCCCGGTCAACGCCGTTGAACTCATCGTCTGCCTCAACATTGACCATTGTTGAGGGTCCAACCTCGTGTGACTCAACCCTGATATGATCGCTGCTGAGGGTTAATCCTCGTCTTTCTTCATCCTCTTTGTGCCCATCATGGCATAAAATTCATACCTCGATTTGCCTTGGTGAACCTCGCCATAGCCACCGCATCGCTCTCATGGGAAATGTGATGCTTCTGCACGACGATGGAAGCATACTTCTCCTCCTTGCGAGACACAACTCACACTTCGTGAGTGAGGAACTCCACCTCTTCCTAGCTCGTGACATTCAGGAAGTTCAGCTCATATTTGGGCCAGCGGTATCTCCGAGTGGAGACATCGTATGATCGCACAACGAGTTCTGATATCTCAAAGGTCCCAAGCTAGTGGTGCACCCTGTTGCATGAGTCCGAGGGCCAAGGAGAAGTGGTGGTGCAGCAATCGGTAGTGGCAGATTCGATGTTCGACGCAGTCGATCCGGGGGCGATGTGGTGGTGCAGAAATGTGGGGCGGTGGTGGTGGATTCGATGGTTCTGGTCACCAGATCGTTAGTGGTGCGGTGAATCCGATGACCGAGCGATGCGGCGGTGGCAGATTTGACCACTGTCATGGTATCATAGATGAGTACGTCATAGATGGTACCTCACAACATAGAGAGAGTGAGAGATAGGTGTGCGACCTAGTGTTCGGGATGGAGAGACACATAGTTTACCCAGGTTCTAGATCCACGGTGGTGGCAGATCTCTACTCCAGCTATAATTCACTATTGGACAACAATGCGTCGCATTACAAAGAGATTGAGTCGTACCCTAAAGGTTGTTCATAGACTGGCTAATAAAAAGGCACCATCCCGAGGGTATACAAGGAAAGTCCCAACCAACTATAGTGTGGAAACCTAAGTTGGCACGTTGTTGATAGGTAATCCTTGTGGGCTTCTGCGTCCTTGCTTCATGTGGTCCACCTAGGTCGGCTGGTATTTAGCCTTGCCATGTCTACACCAATGAAATATATCCACAATAATTATAATCGTCAGCGGCGGCGACAAGCAAGGAAAGTGGCTCTGAGGAAAGGGGATTTCACGGGACAGCTAGGCTACACGTGTAGCAGGTTTTGTTCTGCCGCGATCGCATTAATTTCAGGGTATCTTCAGTGGCTCGATGCAAAAGGGAGACCTGTCCGTTTGCGTAAATATGGACACACGGAGGCCAAACCTCCAACCCATCGACCGATGCATAGTGACCGTCATGTCCGCGTTACCTGCCCGGACACAGATCGGTCAGCGCGCGTGTCTGCACCCTTCTCCCTAGGGCCCACTAGTCGGAGACACCCCCCCTCCCGCTTTGCCTTCTGCATATCAGTACTGGCGAGTGGAGTCGATGATGCTTTTCTACGCCTCGTTAATGGCGCTACTTAGCCTTCCGTGCGCTAATACTAGCACGGGTGGCATCAAGCTTCCGCGCCACACGCTGAAGGCAAAGGCGGCGGCACCCGACACTTTTAAGGGAAGTCAGACGCGGCCCGTTTCATCAGCCTCGCAATTGCCTTCACCAGCACCCGTGTCAGATTCCTCCAACCTCGCCATCACCATGGGCTAAGGATGGTCGTTCCACAAGATCATGCACGACCACGAGGCTAGCTACATCCCGCTGGACTACACTCTCAGGTTGTTCGATGAGGACCGCGCGGTGCCCTAGCCAGACGTCTACCTCCCAGTGTGGTGGATCCACTTGGACAAGAGCTTAAAAATGGTCGTTTTTGTGTCCGCGCACCCGACGTCCCGACCCATTTGGACAAAAAAACGGACGCACTAATGATGCCCTTGTATCACCAGGCCGGAGTAATTTCTTGGATTCAAATGCCCAAAAACGTTTATATATATACCCTTTTTTGCATGATTTGTTGGAGGTCAGGCTCTAGTGTCAACATTATTTACCGTTTGTCTTGTGCCAAGACCGTCTCTCGCCGAAGAGATGGATTACATTGTCAATTTGCTCACTGATTAGGCGGCTGCGGAAAGGGGGCAATCGCCTGCAAAGCTGTGATTCGCTGATATCCGAATAAAATCCGGGGATATGCCCCAAATTGCTTCAAAGGCGCACATGCTTTTGGATTTCTATTGTCTTTTCGTATGGGCAAAGGCTTTCGCTCGTGTTCAAGGGTTGGTCTTTTGTAGAAAGCGCGCGTGCAACCTATGTGGACAGACGAGGCGGGGCCGTTTGGTGATACTGATTAGCCTTCTTGTTTTTTTATTGCGATGTATCTTATCATCTAATAATGGGTTCAGTGCACTTTTGGCCTCTCAAATATTGCAAAAGTCTAATTTTGGTCTAAATCCGTCCTTAAACTCTTAATTAAATTTAATTTTGGTCCCTAACAGTGGTTTAATGATGGTTGCCTGGTTTTTCAGTCTCTTTTGTTTTGGCCATAGTGGATAAAATTGGCCGATTTTAATCTGCGTACGATCATTTGTCAGCAAATAGAAGAAATCACCTTGCCCTAATACACATGTGTGCCGCCTCCGCGTTTCTCGCTTAGTGCATGCGTCCTCGCCACTTCAGCCGCCTCCGCATTTCCTCCTGACGCAAAAGCCCTCACATGTCTGCCTATTATGCCTTTCTCGCCCGGCCTTTCCACCCTCGTAGTGTCAGGCACCGCCCCTAGGTGTTGGGGAAGAGTTAGAGTTACTACACCAAACGGATAATGATCATGATCTTGCCGACGAACGATCATAATGCTAATTACATAACTGATCTCGAGATAAGATGGTCCTAAGTGGACTAAACCTGTCCAAATCTGTCCACGGTGGCAAAAAAAAGAGAGTCAAAAACCGGTCAACCATCGTTAAACCGCTACCAGGAACCAAAATTGAACTTAATTAAAAGTGTGAAGATAGTTTTAGACCAAAACAAAGATGAGGAACCAAAGTTAGACTTTTGAAATACATGAGGGACCAAAAGGCACTTAACCCTCTAATAATCGAAGCAGTACATCTATGTTTACTATTACCTCTCTCAACAAAATAGTATGGTAATTTTCAGAAACTCAATTCGGCTCCCGGGTGCGTATGATCCCTCTACCATAAAAACATATTTCCAAGTGTTCAAAAATTTAGACAAAAAAATTTACATGTACATCTCTATAATATATGTGTGTTCGTCAAGTTTCACGAAAAAATGATATTTTTGTAGTCTACGTGAAAAAGAGAAAATTTATCTTGTGACAAGTCTTTGTTTTAGCACCGAATTTTATCTTTTTTACACACGCCACACGACAACTCATTTTTTCACGAAACGACTTTGTGAGCGCGTAGCACATGAAGATGTACGTGCGAAATTTTTGTTTCAAATTTTTTAACATTTCAAAATGTGTCTAACATGCATTTCAAAATAAAGGGAGCATACGCCCCCATGTGCCAAAACATCACTCCCATCTTGTGTAGATTTAGATGTTTTAGTGTATGGATACATCTGAATTTTGATAAGTAAGTCTATAACATCCTTTTATGGATGGAGATAATATCATGGTGAGAGGCTCACAAGTCACAACTGAAGATTCGTTCATTTCTTCTCTCTCATGCCTTGTTTACTTCTCTAATATTTTTACCCGCAAGAAGTTTAGGGATGAGAGGAGATTTGATGCACACCCAATTCCCTGCCATCACCTTAAATACTTTTTCCCGAAAATACACTAGTATGATATAGAGTTTTTTATACTTATGCGAAAATTAGAAGATTTACGGGAACATCTCGAGATTATATCTCGTCTAAATTGAAAGAAGTAAACGGGAAGCAAATTCGGTGCACATGAGTACCAATGTTCCTGGTTTTTAAAATGTTTAAAAATTATAATTCTGTGTTTTAAAATGTCATCAAAATTATTCCATTAATACGTACAAATGTCTTGAATACTCGTGCGAAGTTTCGGTAGAATTGCGTTGTATTTTGAGCTACAGGAAAAAAAACAAATTTATGGCTGTATAAGAGCATATATTTGTCAGAAATTTGTCTTTTTTGTACAACTCAAAGTACAACAATCTTTGTCCAAAATTTTTACCGTGCCCTCTAAATGTTTATATGTATGTTTGTATTTAATTTCAGATTTTTGAAATAAAAAAAATATGATTTTCAAAACTCAGAAACACTGATGCTCATGTGCCAAAGGCACTTTCCGAGAGTAAACGGACTATTTAGAATTTTCCAGGGCTTGTTCTCTACGATCTTCTGAAATACACTAGCAGCATAGGCTTGAGAGATGCAAATGGGGAAATCACCGATACAAGAGCTGTCTTTGTCTTCGTACGGCGCACATGCCGGTGAGATACATGTGGCAAAATACAACAAGTTTGAGAAATTTCCATGTGTTATCGTATCGGCCATGTGCGTGTGCTTGATCGCCCAGCTACTGTACTAGCCTAGACTTTGACGAAAACCTGGCGTGATTAAGGCAAAGCCCGAAAACAGCCTTGGACCGACCGGCCGGCCGATGGTCGCGCCGGAGTGCGTGACGGGCCCGACATCAGCTTTGGGTCATGGACGACGACAGCCAGAGGAGGAGGATGAGGCGCGCTGCCTTTGTTTACCGTTCCTTTCTGTGCGGATATGGCGTCTGCTGACTCGGATCCGACGCGACCGGGCAGCGACGTGCTCGCCTCACCAGAGTACGTCCACGCTGCTCGACTGTGCCTAGTCAGCCAGCCGAGTCGTCCCCGGACACGACCACGACGACGGGCGGCGGCGTCCGACATGCGGCCTCTGGCGACGGCGAGACGACTCGCCGATCCACCGATCTGCCGCTTGGAGGGCCGGAATCCAGCGTCCAACCTGGAAAAATGGCCGCCGCCGCCCTGATTGGAAGGTCGTCTCCGGCGAAACGTGCGTCGATTCGTCGTGGCCTAAAAGGTACTCCTCCAAGATGGCTTGTTGCCATACTAAACTGCCGCGCGCTGGACTCTTATTTTAGAACGACCACTTGGATTATACTCCGTAGTAAGCTAAAACTGGCATTACTTAACTGATATAGCCGTCCTTGTCAGAATCACGACTGTTGGCGAGATCTTTCGATCCAGCGAGTGTTGCGGCGTTGCTTTCGCCGAGCCCTACCAACCTGATAAAACAGGATAACCTGTCTGCTGGGATAATAAGTAAAAAGACAAACGCAGCTTCCAATTTGATGATAGCTGCCATGGCGAGTACTTGCAGCCTGACGATGTGTGTGTGAGAGGGCACTGGGCATGATGGATCGGAAGATGATTGTGAACCACGTATATTCACCTTTCAACCAACAGAGAACATGTATTTGCTAACCCGGTCATATACAATGGTCATCGTTAATTTTAATACTCTCCACTCAAGAAAATAAGTATTGTGCCTAGATGAGTTTTAGTGTGTAGACGTGTAAATACAGACAAAGTTTAAATATTTTTTTGTAGAACAAAGAGAGTATATAATAATAAAATAAGATATGCAATGTGTTATTTATTAGTCTTATCTGATCTGTAATAACTAGACGTCCCTAAATACGAAACACTTCTAAGATATCACCATTGCACATGTTGTAACTGATCGTTTGATTTATAGAAATGTTATAATCATCTTTACAATCTTGTATACTACATTCGATCCGAAAAAGTGTCAGGACCCTAACTATAGTGCCACTTTACAAAAAAGCCAAACTGCCGAAAATCCTCGTGGTATGAATTGACCGATGCTCGTTTGCCAATCTCGCCTCTCATCTTAGAGCATGTACAGCAGTTGACATCAGCTGTCTGTAATACTTGCCACATAGGAGTTTTACATGACGTGGAGGAGATAGGTAAAAGAGAGAGAAGGTACCCGTCTGTATTTTTACAGACGATCTATTGCCGTGAAGTTCGGAGCCTACCTACGGCTTATTTGCTATTGTACGAGCGAGTGCGACATGTATTATGGGCCTTTTCAAGTTACAACCGCAGCTCATCACAAAGCCATATTCTCTAGGATATCCTACAAGACAGTCCATTGTAGAGGATAAAAATACCGATGTCTGCAGCTGATCTGGACAGAACTTACTGACAACAGGCATCAGAACTAATGTGCATGCCCTTAGCTCGCTCGATCTCTCACCCGTCCAGGTCATCAGAGGAGCTCTAGTATATCCAGCTCGTCCAACAGTCTAGGCAGAAGGAGTAGCTCTAGGTCTTCCTCTGGGTTGGACGAATAAAAGCCCCAAGTCGTCCTCTTCTATTCAACATGAGCTTCAGGTCGGAGGAGGAGGAGCTCCAGGTCGTCCTTCGGCCAGCTTCTCAACGAACCTGCAACTCATTAGTTTTCCCCAACCTCCGGAGGGGGAAGATGGCGAGGCGAGGGGAAATGGGAGCGGACTGCGTGAGCGGATAGCGGTTGGGTGATGTGCGTTGTGCGGTCGGGAGATATGCAAAGAATTGTTTTGCAAAATCTCCACTTCTGACGATTATTTCGGATTGGTGCACCGCTTGATTTTTTACAATTGAAATTCTTAAGAATGACATGTTTTTTCCCCATATAATTGCATCGTAGTACGTTTTCAAAGAAAATTTGCATTCATTTAAACCTCATATTATAATTTGTTTGTTTTTTATGTGAACCAAACACTACTTACAAAAATATCTTATAGATTAATTAACGCAAGACTTAACATGAACGTCCTAATCGTGCAAATAATGATATGGATGAATAGAGCAGGTATAGACAGGAGAAATGTGTAGCGCGTAGTAGAAAACACAGACGTGAAGCCATACCACTCGGTGCGCGTCACGCCCTGCGTCACCCGTCGTGGCCAGGCCCTGCACCCGACACGTTTTCCTCGCCGCAAAGCCTCCCCACCGAAATCGCCTCCACGGAGAAAGATCGGACGACAAGCGCCCCAACGAGCCACCGGAACAGTTAAAACTCGCCAGCAACTATAGTACACAGGCCCACGACCACCACTTGGACCGCGGCCAGATCCGGCCCGTCCGTCCCGCTGTAGCAGCCCTCATCGTAACCGTCCATCCAGCGCGCCCCACAGACAAGCCAGAGGAGGTGGGGGCGCGTGACGCCAGCTGGCATCGGTGTGTGCAAGCGCAAACCTTATCCTCTTTCCCTGCCCCCCGCTCCCTGGGCGCGGTCCACGGGAGTCCTCACCCACCGACCCGGGCTGGAGTCCACGGAGGGCGTGGAATATACCACGGCGGGCGCGTCCCCAACCTCTCGCTCGGTTTCATTTCCCATCCCCCCCACTACCCCCAACTCGAAAACCCACCACTCCTCTCCTCTCCCCCGCCGTCTCTCTCAGATCAGATCGGAGCAGCCACGATCCCGGCGGTTCCGGCACCAACAGCGAGTCGGAGGGGTGGACTAGTTTATTTTCTTCTGCGGACGCGAAGCTTCATCTTCTACATCCGCGCTTGTTTCAGCCATGATGTCGCGGTCGTACACCAACCTGCTCGATCTCGCGGAGGGCAACTTCGCGGCGCTGGGGCCCTCGGGCGGCGGGGGCCGGCGCCGCTCTGGCTCCTTCGGGATGAAGCGGATGTCGCGGGTCATGACGGTGCCGGGCACCCTATCCGAGCTCGACGGCGAGGACGACTCGGAGCCCGCCGCCACCAACAGCGTCGCCTCCGACGTGCCCTCCTCCGTCTCCGGCGAGCGCCTGCTCGTCGTCTCCAACCAGCTGCCCATCCTCGCGCGCCGCCGCCCCGACGGCCGCGGCTGGTCCTTCTCCTGGGACGACGACTCGCTCCTCCTCCAGCTCCGCGACGGCGTGCCCGACGACATGGAGGTGCTCTTCGTCGGCGGCGTGCGCGCCGACGTCCCCGCCGCCGAGCAGGACGAGGTGGCGCAGGCGCTCTACGACCGCTTCCGCTGCGCCGCGGTCTTCCTCCCGGAGTCCCTCCACGACCGCTTCTACCACCGCTTCTGCAAGCGCACCCTCTGGCCGCTCTTCCACTACATGCTCCCCTTCTCCGCCTCCATCTCCCCACCCTCCTCCTCCACCGCCCCGCCAGACAACGGCCGGTTCGACCGCGGCGCGTGGGAGGCCTACGTGCTGGCCAACAAGTTCTTCTTCGAGAAAGTCGTCGAGGTGATCAACCCGGAGGACGACTACGTGTGGGTGCACGACTACCACCTCATGGCGCTGCCCACCTTCCTGCGCCGCCGCTTCAACCGCCTCCGCATCGGCTTCTTCCTGCACAGCCCCTTCCCCTCCTCCGAGATCTACCGCACGCTGCCGGTGCGCGAGGAGATCCTCAAGGCGCTACTCAACTGCGACCTCATCGGATTCCACACCTTCGACTACGCCCGGCACTTCCTCTCCTGCTGCAGCAGGATGCTGGGCATCGAGTACCAGTCCAAGCGCGGGTACATTGGGCTCGAGTACTTCGGCCGCACCGTCGGGATCAAGATCATGCCCGTCGGGGTGCACATGGACCAGCTGCAGTCCGTGCTCTCCCTGCCCGACAGGCACTGGCGGGTCTCCGAGCTGCAGCAGCAGTTCGACGGCAAGACCGTGCTGCTCGGCGTCGATGACATGGACATCTTCAAGGGGATCAATCTCAAGCTGCTCGCGTTCGAGAATCTGCTGAAAACGCACACCAAGTGGCAGGGGCGAGCGGTGCTGGTGCAGATCGCGAGACCCGTCCGGGGCAAGGGCAAGGATCTGGAAGCCATCGAGGCTGAGATTCGCGAGAGCCACAACAGGATCAACGCCGAGTTTGGCCAGCCAGGCTACACCCCTGTTGTCCTTATCGACAGGGATGTCTCTAGTGTCGAAAAAAGCGCCTTCTTCACCATAGCAGAGTGCGTGGTGGTGACCGCCGTGAGGGACGGGATGAACCTGACGCCGTACGAGTACATTGTCTGCAGGCAGGGGATAACTGGGTCCGAGTCCTCGTCGTCGGAGGTGTGTGGGCCGAAGAAGAGCATGCTGGTGGTGTCAGAGTTCATCGGGTGCTCGCCCTCATTGAGTGGCGCTATTCGTGTCAACCCTTGGAATGTAGAGGCGACCGCGGAGGCGATGAATGAGGCCATTTCGATGTCGGAGCAGGAGAAGCAGCTGAGGCACGAGAAGCACTATCGCTATGTCAGCACCCACGACGTTGCTTACTGGTCAAAGAGCTTCATCCAGGACTTGGAGAGGGCTTGCAAGGACCATTTCAGAAGGACGTGCTGGGGCATCGGATTGGGTTTCGGTTTCAGGGTGGTGGCCTTGGACCCTCATTTCACAAAGCTTAACATGGATTCTATTGTTATGGCTTATGAGAGGTCAGAGAGCAGGACTATATTGCTCGACTATGATGGAACACTGGTGGCTCAGACTTCAATCAACAAGGCACCTAGTGCAGAAGTTCTGAGGATCATCAATACCCTCTGCTCAGATAAGAGGAATGTAGTTTTTATTGTCAGCGGGAGAAGCAGGGATAAATTGGGAGAATGGTTTTCCTCGTGCCCTAAGCTGGGTCTTGCAGCAGAACACGGCTACTTCTTAAGGTACGGTTCTTCATTTTGACCCTTTCTCCCCTATTTCATAATTCTAGTAGCACAAACTGTATAATGTTATTTACCTTATGATCTTCATATAATTAGTAACAATGGTACATATTGTGCTAGTTTGTTCTGTAATCATAAGGCCTTGCAGACAGTCAACTGATTTTATTTTCATGTCTAGTTCTTAGGTTAACCTGTTATACTGCAATTATTAGAATCTTTTTGTTTCTGAAACTGGCATGTGATTATGCGAAAAGGGTTTTGCAAGGAAAACCCTGTAGTAATAAAATGAAAGTATGAAACGGATGATGCTACCTTTCATGGTTGGTCTTGTCATGCTTAGTATTGATACGTGATACGGGGTTTTCTTTGCACCTATCCAAGTAGAGTGGAGGCAGTTGCAATGTTTTTGTCCCCCATGAATTGATATGTACCTCTGCTGCTATTCGTTCGTTACGCTGCAGAACTTTGTCTTGGTATTTTTCCTTGTTTAGTAAGGTCCAGAGTGCTAGATTCACTCAAATCTGATGAGCTCACATAAATTAAAAACTTTAGTGTTTTTTCTTGTAATAGGCTGCTATCTATTTGCTTTGTTACTTATGCTAGACACCAATAACTCTGCTAGCCTGGCTTGGCTGGCGACTATCAGATTATCTCAAAAAGCAACGTAAAATAAAATCTGTTCTGTCTAAACATGTGTAGGTGGAGTAGAGATGAAGAGTGGCAAACGTGCGCCCAGGCTTCGGACTTCGGATGGATGGAAATGGCAGAGCCTGTGATGAATTTGTATACTGAATCAACTGATGGATCCTACATTGAGACTAAGGAAAGCGCTTTGGTGTGGCACCATCAGGATGCTGACTCAGGCTTTGGGTCCTCACAGGCCAAAGAGATGCTTGATCACCTGGAGAGTGTATTAGCAAATGAACCAGTCTCTGTCAAGAGTGGCCAGTTCATTGTTGAAGTCAAACCTCAGGTGTGTGCATCTCTTTAATTTCTCGAATATCTTTCTTCATTAGTTCACGCGTATGTACCTTAGAGAACACATTTTATGTTCTTGTGTCTAAAATGAAGTGTATCAGTGGCATGGTTTTTGAGTCGCTGAATAGTCGCTGTATAGTCGCGGAGTCGTTTTCCAAAAATCACGGCGACTCGCGACTATACAGCGACTTATGGTGACTATACAGCGACTTTGGTCGACTATACACTGAGCCGCAGCCTCGGCGACTCACTTTTGAGACGTGACTCAAAAATCATGATCAGTGGTTCACATATTTGTCCTTGCTAGGCTGTAGTTTTTTTTTATTTTGTACAATCAATACAATTACTCCCTCTGCCCCAAAATAACTTGCTCAACTTCCGTATCTGCACACTAAAAACATGTCTACATTCAACTGTATCTAGACAAACTTTAGCAACTTATTTTGGGATGGAGGTAGTATTAATTTTATAATTTCATATGCAGCCATGTGAGTCTTTTAGGTGTGATTCTGCTCATGGGAAAATATATTAGCCATGTGCTAGCTGTGTTTAGCTTTTCTCTTGGTTAGGAAAGACCTTATAGGTGCTGATGTGTTGTTTATCTTATCTTGTGGTTGTAGAAGAGCTTTCTGAAATGACATGCGGGGATGCTTTATCTTTATAAATAGTGTCGTGTCACTTGCAGGGCATAATTACTTTACCACCTAACCTACTATTAACATTATTTTTTCTACAAGTCTGTTACTCCCTCCGTCCCATAAAATATGTCTTAGCTTTGTCTGAATTTGGATGTATCTAGACACTATTTATTGTCTCGATACATCCAAATTTAGACAAAGTTAAGACATCCATGGGATGGAGGGAGTGTACTTGTTTTAGTAGCAGTGAGCTTACTTAATGGCCACACGAAATGGACACCACATGCACAATCTGATTTAATATGTTGGATGCCCCTTCTCAACATTGCCTTGCATGCTTGATCTGGTGTATACTCAACATTAATATTGAATGTCGTTGTTTCTGTATGCTAATTCTCCAGGGAGTAAGCAAGGGAGTAATAGCTGAGAAGATACTGGCATCAATGAAGGAGAGAGGAAAGCAGGCCGACTTTGTATTGTGCATTGGTGATGATAGATCAGATGAGGACATGTTTGAAAACATTGCCGACATCATCAAAAGAGGCATGGTTGCTCCAAAGACACCATTGTTTGCATGCACGGTGGGACAAAAACCAAGCAAAGCCAAATTCTACTTGGATGATACGTTTGAAGTGGCCACCATGCTTAGCACACTGGCCGATGCAACAGATGTTGAACCCATCACTGGGTTGGCTGATGAGTTGTCTGCGTCTGTCTCCTCAATTAATATCGGCGGTGAACAAACACAGTCAAGTGATAGACCTTTCAGGGGATTGTAGTACAGGGATTGGTTAAATCTTCAGATTATGACGATTGATTCAACAGTCGCTTGTATTCTGACGGATATGAAGTTGGGTACTCAAGCAATGACTAACACCAGGGCCTACGATGTGAAGCTACCGCAGAAGCATGCTCAGACTCTCCAGTCGGGCAAGACATCATGATCCTTTTGCTGCAAAACGTAGGTCCATATGTCCATAGCTGACTCGTCACCTTTATTTGCACATTTCTCTTAATCTTTTACCTTCTGAAGTAAAATGGAAGGAAAGTGAACTTGTATGGAATATGGATGAGGTAATGGTGTTATAGGATTGGTACTGCACATGGGAAATCAAAGGAGTGCATCCGCAGCTTGTGATCCCTTGTTAACAAGTTACACAGTGGTTTCGTTTTTGAATTCTAAAGTCGTGGTGATGTGAATGCTCAGATTTGTTCATTGTTTGGGTTCCTTTTTTTTCTTGATCTTGCTTTCATGGCTCTACAGAAAATGCTTCTCTTACTGGAAAAAATACACAAGGTTCTTAATTACTTTGGTTCCTGACGATTTTACTACGGAGTACCTATAATGTGCAACGGTTGTTGTCAGATACGTTGCTTGGGAGTGCTTGTGTTTTGTTCTTCGCCTTCATGGTAAAAAAAACAGCTCTTCGCCATGGGTAGTTAGGAAGATGTATGAACAACAAGGAATGCACTTTTGTTAGGAACTGGCAACGTAAGAGAGATGATGCTCCCTTGGATTTTGAATTGTGGACGCGGGCAACAGTGTTCTGTACGCAGTGGGTAGAATTGAGTTTTTCCTTAAATTTTACGGGATGCAGAAAAGATGGAATACACATGCACAGATGAAGTCACAATTGCCAGCGGTGCAGTTAGCACCAACAATGTCAGGCTTTGGATCGAAGCGAAAGAAATGGTCGGGCGGGGACAAGCAGACTCCAGGCCGGAATGTATCTTCGAAGGACCATGAATTGATGCATACCAGCGCAGCGCAGTACAATTATCGCCCCTCCCCTCCAATGCTCACAAACTACGCACATGTGCAGCACTGAGGAGGCAGAGTTCTGTTTTGAGCCAAACCATAGCAACAGGCATAGCAAAGGGCCTTCCTCTATGCTGTCAGAAATGTTACCTGCCCTAGATGTGAGCTGCTGACTCCCGAAGCCTGATTAAAAGCTCCAAGAGATCTTAACACACAAAAAGACGCAGATGGCGACGATGCCATGCAAGAAAAACGAAATCATCCTTGGACACAAAATAACTGATCATTTAAAGCCATGTCTAATCAGCACATAGCTGATTTTCAATTCAGTATCAGTTAGATTTTCAGATAAAACCATGCAGTAATGTGTGTGAGAATGCGCGAACCAAAGGACGGAAAACCAGAATGATGCCAAACTGAAAATCAGCTAGGCAACTAGATGCGAATTAGGAAAGGTGCAAAAAAAAAAAAACATACAGAGTTCCTGTTCCATAAAGCCAGAAATACCAGAGGATGATCCAAATAGCAGGCAAGGTGCATAGAAATCAAAATCAAGACCCAAGTTCCAAACATCCTTTCTCGATGTGAATGCAGTGCTGCCCATATATATTGCAATAAGCAACAACGATAGAACTGCACCACATACTTGCCACAAAATGATATTTTACCACAAATCTGAGAAATATCATGAGCCATGGCCAACGGCATCTGAAAGTTCCAACCAACAAAGTATGGATGTATATCAGGACAGTATACGTAGTCTGAGACATTCTAAACACACTGCAAATATGATACACTGCGAAGTAAATGTTAGCCGGAATATCTCTGACTGGGAGGTGCCATGCTCCTAAAGTTTCTGTACTGGTCATTTTCTCAGCTAAAAGAAATAAGAAATACAGAGTCAGGTTTTTTCAGCTGAGGTGAGATGCCCCAGTTTTTCTGTCATCTGTTCAACACTCTTCTTGCTCCACCAAAAATTACCCCGGTCACCTGGTGTCATTTGCTCTGCTTCCCTGTCTCGCCGTTCTGATTCGGCCTCCTGATGTGCAACCAACGACCCAGGCTGCTCGGTAAGAAACTGCTGCCAAAATCCATCGTTTGCACCAGCTGCAGCAGCAGGAGGGTCTTGGGCAGCTTCATCTCTTGATTGGCCAGTTTCTGTAACAGCAGGTTCCATATTGACATCAATGTCAGAGATCTTAGCTCGTGAATCCGCAATAGAATGCATTTGAGAAAGGGGAGGACTTTCTGCACAGCTGGTCGACTCTGCTATATCCTGAGAAGAATGTGAATCTCCTATGCCAGCTGAAGAAGTATGCATCATCGACGGAGCTGGTTGCGCGTGAGGATCACTTTCCCCAGACGTATGGAGCTCTGTGATAACAACAGCTGACGAAGGGCCTGCGCAATCACCATCGTACGAAATATCATTTTCGAATGCTTCGCTCGCTTGTTTGAGGAAATTCTCCAACGAGTTGAGGGATAATTCCATTTTGTCAAACGATTCCCTGTAAAGTTCATGAGCAGGTGGTGAGTTGGTCAAGTCGCAACGCGTAATCTGATTCTCCCGAGTACTCGCACGAGTTGCATCCTCATGCAAGGAAATCGGCTTTGGCAGCCTCCTCTTCTTTCCATGATGATCAGATTGCTCTGCAAAGGTAGAATGAAACCCTGGCGCCTTCACGATGTCTCTGACGTAAGATATTAGGCTCGTCTGCTGATGCTCGACAGCAAACAGCTTCTCTTCCAAAGCCTGCATCTTTCTCTCCATGTCGATTTTCTTCTGATCGTTCTTTTCAACCTGCAGGGCCAATGCTGCGTTATCGCACTTGAGCCTCTCGATCTCCTCCTCGTAGTCCCTCTTTTCGTTCTCCGCTAACGGTCCGGCGCCCTGGGAGTGCGATGAGTGGCTGAAGATCGGCTTGCGTCTATGGATGTTCTTCAACCGGTATCGCTGCCCTCTTATGAACTCCTCGTTCGCGAACTCCCATTGTTCCGGATCCACTTTCCTGAAGCCCTGTATGAGAACGAGTTGGGGGCACATATTAGAATGGACACACGCGCAATAGGTATGGTGCATTATCAAAGATAAAATGAAACAATGTACTGCACCTAAAAGGAAACAAGATATACCAGATGGTTGTGGAAGTAGATGTTATTTCAAATTCAGTTTTCGTTATTGAACACTTGCTTCTTAAACAGGCCCTAAGATTCCACAGGGCCAAGAGGAAATAGCACTGAACTAAGCTAGTTGAATTTCACAGATATAGAATTGAAGAGTTGACCTTGGTTGCTTAAAAGTATGTCCAATGAAAAGAAAACCAACAGAATCTGTTACACTAACAAGCTACTACTCATAAAGCGTGTTTTGGGGTCAAAGAGCATCAAATCGTAAACAGTAGTGCAGATGATTTGCCCAAATTCTACCGATACCCACAGGAACAGATCAGCACGCATTCCGGCCAATCGTCAATTTCAGCCGGGGAACGGAGATTGGGCTGGGGAGAGAGCTGAGAAGGGTTGGGTGGGTGGGCGTAACCGTGAAGTTAGTTCTTCTTACGTAGGTGTTGAGCTGGCGCACGAAGCTGGAGAAGTTGTTGTGCTTGAAGTACTTGGGGAGCAGATCCCGGCAGAAGTCGGGCTGGCTGGCGACGACGAAGCTGGTCCCGGACGGCGTCCAGGCGACCACCGCGTCCGTGGACGGCTCGTCCACCATCTCGTACGTCTTGGTGAGGAACGGCGGCAGCGATGCGCCTCCCCCCTCCATCTGCTCCAGTGCTCCCCCGGGTCGCGGCGGGTCGGGGTCGGGGTCGGGCTCAGCGCATGGCGGGTGATCGGCGGCGCGGCTTCTTGGTTGGGTCTGGTTGGTTGGTTGGGGGTTGGGTTGGGGGGCGAGAATTTCTCGGGCGAGCGGAATTTTCCAGAAGGTTGGCTTGCGGGCGGAGAGATGAGACGAAGGTGGGGTCGAAACGGGGTTTGGATCGATCTTCCCCAGTGCGTGGTTGCTTTGGGGTAGGTAAGCAGTGACGCGGAGAGGAGATGGAGAGGGGGACGGCTCAATGAATAGGCGCTGCGGCCAAGGACCAGACTGCGATTTGACGCACAATCTCGGGGCGTAGAAAGTTTTTCTTTATTTTTTTCGAATCTGAAAGTTTCTTTTCGAGCTCCGGATCGCAGCGCACTTTTAACTCGCAAAAAAAAACTCGCAACAATATTTCGCTTTTTCTTTTTTCATGCGCAGCTGATTTATCAAGCAATTTTATTGGTTTTATTGGAAAATAACACAGGCTTCCCCGAATATGGTACTCGCGTAATTACTTTGGGAACCGTCCTCGGGTTGTTTCTGAAGTGGAACAACGCGATGAACATCGGTGTTGGGAGGAGGAGAGGCACCGTGAGAAAGATTGGCAGCGTGAAGAAGAAGATCGCTGCAGGGAGGAAGATCAAAGGGCTGCGGATTTTGAGCGCCTTCGTGCTGAAGACAGTTGTCGTGTGGAAGAACGCCGCCGCCTGGACAAAGATCGTCGTCGGGAGGCAGCTCGCATCTCTGAGCGGGTTGCTCGTGAGTGAGCTTTGGCCGGTGATCCCGTTTACGCCTGGCCGGGCCGATTCCCTGCTCGCGAATTCAAATCCCCCTAAACGCAAATCACCGCTCTTCCGCAGGAGCATAATCGATTTTCTGGTTACAAGATGTTTTTCCATACTTTCCGCATTCAGTTCTAGCTATTTCCGCACCCCCTAATCGACCTGAACAACAAATACGTATCCTCTCCACCCCTTTTGGCATTTTTAATGAAATATCCTTCACTATTTTACTAAAAATGGAACGAAATGAGATTGGATTGTTCCTCGGTTGAAAAGAGATGACCTGGTTTAGGCTTTAGCTCGCGGTTCCTGATTAGATTTGGATTCCATCTTCGTAATTCAAATCCATTGAGTCACGATGCAACTGCAAATTTGCACATGTAGAGCCTTCTGCAGTTTGTATAATTCAAAGTCACTGTATCAAGGCTCCACTGAAAATTAGCACCCTTAATTTAAAGCCATTGTGTTGGAGCACAAAATTAAATCCGCGCCTGTAGTTTCACACGCTTCTCTATTTTCTAAAACTTTTTTGGAGTGTATTGTCGATTTGTCCTGGATGGGTTGGTTTCGTACTTTTACGTCAATAGTGACCAGAACATGTATCTTCTATTTCATGACACATATGTCTAAACTAGAATGATGCCCCGCACATTGTAGCCGGAACTTATCTTTACGACTTTACCTACTAATAAAGGAAGTGAGATTTCTCTCTAAATTTTCTTCATTTTTTCTACTGCCCATACTCTCTCATCGAAATTACGAGCCCTGCCACCGCTTAGTACACGTCGCCGCAAGGTCAAAGGCGCGTTTGGTAGCCTGCACCAATTTCCTGCACCACTGATGCAGTGGGAAGAATGCCCCTGCGCGTCCCAGATGGACCACGGGCCAGAAAAGACACGTTGGTTGGTGGCCTTGTACAGCCCAGAACGATGCTCCTTTTGTTTGGTTGCAACCCAAAACCCGGTTCTTGTTACCTCTTCCCTTCAGTGGTGAGATTACCAGCAATCAATAGCACAAGCAAGAACACACAAGAAACTTAGTACTGATCATCGACGACACAAGTTAAGGACACCCCATTGTTCAGACATGATCATTGTTCAGGACACAGTAGACACGATCATAGTTCAGGACATGACATGACACGAACAACAACTAGAGGCGACATGGTAGAAGCGACACACAACCAGGAAGCTTCAGACATGATTTTCGAAGACGACACACTTGGTGGCATCGTCATGGTACATGCACCTGCTCATCACCTCAGAGCAGGTGTAGTCGAAAATGATCACACTGTACCCGAAGGAGGACACCTTCTTGAAGGTAAGCAACTGGCGTACCTACAGCTGATGGGCGACGGCTAAACCCGACCACCCCTAGTCGATGTATGTGTCATCGCCTTCTCTCATCGTAGTCATCCTCTAGCTCCATCCATGCTCTAGCCAAGTACGTGCT
>JAUUTY010000493.1:0-49489 GCA_030979885.1 Lolium multiflorum
CTATTGCTATGATGGTATTGATGTGATTTATTCCTCCTACATAAGCGTGATGGTGATAGTGTGCATGCTATGTTAGTTCTTGGTGTAATTATGTTGATCTATCTTGCACTCTAAGGTTATTTAAATATGAACATTGCATTGTGGAGCTTGTTAACTCCGGCATTGAGGGTTCGTGTAATCCTACGCAATGTGTTCATCATCCAACAAGGGTGTAGAGTAGTCCTATTATGTGATCATTGTTGAGAGTGTCCACTAGTGAAAGCAGATCTAGGCCTTGCTTCCAAGCATCGAATCTCCGTTTGTTTACTGTTTTGTTGCATGTTTACTCGCTGCCATATTTTATTCAGATTGCTATTACCACTCATATACATCCATATTACTTGTATTTCACTATCTCTTCGCCGAACTAGTACACCTATACGACAAGTGTATTTGGTGTGTTGAGGGACACAAGAGACTTCTTGCTTTGTGATTCTGAGGGTTGCTTGAGAGGGATATCTTTGACCTCTTCCTCATGATTCGATAAACCTTGGGTAATCACTTAAGGGAAACTTGTTGCTGTTCTGCTAAACCTCTACTCTTGGAGGCCCATCACATTGTCTACAAAAATAGAAGCACCCGTAGACATCAAGGTGCAAAGAGTTGAGGTTGTTTAGTTTAAAAATCTCTTAATACAGAGGCTCAAAGTAGGTGTCATGTTATAATTGGCAGTTTTGACCATTATCTCATGTGAGCTCAATTTGATTTTATTTTTGATTTTATTTGAGTTTGTTTTATTCAAAAAGTGTTCTTAAGTGTTTAATGACATTATCCAACCAATGGCACAAGCCAAATTGGCCTAGGCTATGCTTTGACAAAAATGGCCATAGCCTCCTATATGGATTTCATATTTTTATTCTCTTTTCTTTTTCTTTGACCCAATGTCATGGTTTTGGGTTCCTTGAGTGTTAGGTTAGGTTTAGTAATGGTTTCAAACCATTTGGATAAAGTAGGAGGGCATAGGTCAAGATTTGCCATTGTGGCTATATGCCACATATGCCTCTATGTATATTTTCATTTTATTTTTGTTTCACACTTGATTTAATTGGTAAGTACTAGGTTAGGTTTGTTGAGGTTTTTCAAATTATCTAAACAAGGTAGAATATGGTATAGGTTATTATTTGCAAGAATGGCTATTTGCTCACATAGGCCTTTTTTTTAATTTAATTTCTTTTTATTTTGTTTTATCTTGGATGGTGAAAAGAAGGGTGAGGCTTAGGGTTTTGGGAACATTTGATAAGCATACCAACAATCATCATGGTAATAACACAAGGGTTAAGTATGAGCACTATGCATAGCACATGATTTAATAAAAGTTTTTGTTGGTTCTCATTTTTGGGAAAAGGAAATTCATTTTCTTCTTTGTTTGAAAATTTGGGATGTTACACTTGGCCCTTTGGGCGGTTCAACAAAAGAAACTTGTAAAAGGTTCATCCGTGGAGACTAGTGGAGAATGGTCTAGTGGCTGGCACCGAACTTTCTCAAAGGAAGATAAAAGGTGGAGCGATCTTTCTAGTTTGCGGCAAAACTGAACACTTGGTGCACCGCTTCTGGACTTGCCCCCACTCGGCCTCGGCACGGTCTTGCCTTGCTGAACAAAAAAGGATTTAACACACCTGTCCTGCCCAAAAAACTTCGCTGCCATGCAGAATTGAATAAATGGCATCTGAATTGGACCGGGAAAGCAAATGTTGATCGTTGATCAGGTAACCTGGCTGGTCATGATTGTTACAAGCTATGGCTATCACGGAACGATGCGCGGGAGTCAAGAATTATGGAATATCCCAAGGCAATTGCGACAACAACTAAGGTTGCGGTCGATGAATGGATCGGGAAAGCGCATGTTGATCAGGTAACCTGGCTGGTCATGATGGTTTACAAGCTATGTCTATCACGGAACGATGCGCGGGAGTCAAGAATTATGGATTGTTGATGCTGAAGGTGCGGAGTTGCTTGCCTGTCATGGGGGATTGGTTTTGGCGCAAGATTGTGAGGTTGAGAAACTGGTGTTGGAGATGGACAATACCAAAGTGGCAGCTAAGTTGTGCAGGGTTGATCGAGACAGGACTCTTAATGGAGCTTTGGTTGAGTAAATAAAGAACCTGCTCGAGGGTTTTGCCGACACGACACTCGTGCAGACTTCAGATATTTAACGCAGTATTATCATTTCATTATGCAAGCTTGATTTGGACATTTGGTATTTCAGTTCCAGATAAAACGCATGCTGTGCAACCTAAACAGCAGAGCACTTGATCATGAGCTACAGCAAAGAACAAACGAATCAAAATCCCATTATCAGCTCGCTAATACATCCGAGATCCCTCTATGTATGCGTTGGCCTGGCCGACCACGCACTACTCGATCGATCGATCAGCCGTTGATGCTGGAGCAGAGCCGCCGGACCTCGCCGTCCGAACCTGTCTTGACGCCGAGGCTGGTGAGCCTGGCGAACGAGCTCGCCCAGCTGCGGAAGAAGCTCTCCTGGCTCTGCGCGAACGCCGCCACCGTGGCCCGCGTCGCGGCGTTCTGCACCAGCACCGCGTCCGTGCGCAGCAGGCCGCGCCCTTCCAGTAGGTTGCCGAAGTACCGGTTGTCGAACGTCGCCGCCGACCCCTCGTCGCAGTCCACCGTCGCGCTCCCCGACGCCACGCACGTCCGCGCCAGCGTGGTTGCGTAGTCGGTGTTCATCGTGCCGTCCACGGGCACCATCCTCCCGTTCGCGTCCGGGTGGAACCGCTCCCAGAACGTGCCGCAGTGCGCCAACCCGATGGTGTGCCCACCTGCGTCATGCGCGGCGTCACCGGCCGTGAGATCGATGAAGCGACAATGACCAGTCTACTTATCTAGGTGTGCTCGAGCGAGTTCGTACCTGATAGGGTGACGAGGTCGTCCAGGCTGAGCCCCTTGGAAGCGAAGCTGGCCGCCATGGCGTCGACGGAGAAGCCCGTATCGATGATGTCCCTTCTGACGTTGGACGCCAGGGAGACGACGCTGTCACGTCGTCCAAGGGAGACGGGCACCGACGGTCCTCCGGTCTGGTTTGGAAACACACACAACCGAACATCAATCAGTTCATGAATTAGCAGCAAGCTTTTGCTTGTCAGCTAAGTTGCTTCTCTGAAAAAAATAAAGTTGTCAACTAAATTTGGTTTGTCAGGACTCGAGAACCTAGATTAGTCATCCAAAAGCACTAAAGCAGCAGAAACACTACATATTGTCAACTACTGAAGCCTCGGTAGCTCTTATAGGTGAATTGTGTATGCTACTCTAACTCTACTGGCCTGAATTTAGCAAATGCAGAGACAACTTTCAGAGCACATCGGTTGTAAAGTTTCAGAATCCCAGTTTCAAAATAAGTTTGGATTATGTTCAGTTATAGGTAAGCTCTTCAGGGTCTCCCTCCCCATTGTATCACTCTGTTCTATAATAGTTTGCTAAAACGGCTTATCGTGAGGAGACGGAGGGAGTATATCATTGAGCAGACGTAATGGCTAATCCTATGTTTTCACTAGTCATTGTCACATATAGCACACTTTCCTATTTGTCATGGCTAATCTCTAACCAGATTCAGTTTGCAGATATTGCATCAAACTGAATGAGAGCAAATGGGTGTCACTAGTTGCACTGGTACTTACCAATGTGACAGCATCTCTGGCAGCCAGGACTACAATGTCACTGCAAGAAACAGTTGTAGGGCACACGGCTTCGAGCAGCCTCTTGGCTTCATCGATCACATTGAACCCGCCGAGCGAGAGGTTCGCGGGATCGGTCCTCTGAGCCGTCACCTTGTATCAGCACCGATGCATCACATCCCTGAAACGAATTAAGAAAATTACAATCCTGAAATGATTTCTGGCTTTCTGCTTGCATGAAAGTTTTTAGAAGCATGGCTAGCTGCAATTGCAAGATGTATTTAACACATGCAGGATGTTAAAGGCTACATTGTACAATAATTTACTGACTATAAAACATACACAACACGTAAAAGTCAGGTCTGGTTGACAAACGAATGTAGCATTATAAGCAAGATCAATAGATCATTCAGTTGACAAGAGGATATTCAGTCATTGCCATCTGCCCTGTTTCTTTCAGGAAACTATGGTTGGGAGGAAAATAGGCTATCGTAAAAAGGGGGGAAATCTTAGTCTAAAATGACATGGGGACAATCATCATAATCATGGATCAAATGACGAGGAAATGGCCAATGCATCAATGGCATGACACCAGAACAATTTTCTCGAAGACTAATATGACTCAAGCCTAGATCTAGCACATGTAGAAAATGAAATAAACACAAAGCATCTCTAGCACAGACACATGTTGGACTAATTGTTTGCATAATCAGCAACCCCAACGTATGGTTGCAAATTAATACTAGTGTAACACATTTCCCGATTGCAAGTGGAGCAATAGTCAGGCGCGAATCTTTCCATACCTCTACGAAGCAGTCGTGGAAGACCATCCTGAGGAGCTTGCCGGGGATGCTAGGGTCCAAGGTGGATGCCGACCTGACAGCGTTGCTCACCACCAGCTCCACGCCCGGGCAGGAGAGCGCGTAGAAGCTCGGCGTGAGGCCCAACGAAGACGACGTCGGGGAAGAGTTGTGCGCCGAAGCCGGCGGTGGGGTCGGAGGAGCAGGTTTTTGTGCTGGTGGTGGTGGAGACGGAGTAGGAGGAGACGGTTTCGGAGCGGGTGCGGGAGAAGGCTTTTGAGTCGGCGCTGGCGCTGCAGGTGGCGGCTTTGACGCCGGCGAGGCCGCGGGTGGAGATGGCGGCATTGGGGCGGGCGGCGCCGAAGGTCTAGGTGTCTGCCTTGTCGCAGGAGACGGCGGCTTATGCACCGGCGGCTTCAGCGCCGGCGGTTTAATAGACGGCCTTCGAGCCGGCCGCGCGGTAGGACGAGGCGCCGCTGGCTTTGCTGCCCGCGCTTTCGGCGGTGACTGGGACGAGGCGACCGCCAGGAGCGCCGACAAGAGCAGCACCGCGCAGACGGCGCTCCATTGCCGCCTCCGATCCATCAGTAAAGAGACCGCCGCGCGAGGAGAATCACGCAGCGAGCAAGAGAAGCCCGTGAGCGTGAGGTACGGTAGTGAGCTCGGCACTTGCTCACGAGCACGCAAACACACGAGCTTATTGCCGCACGCAAAAAAACAACACTACCTCTACCGCGGCAGCGGCAACGGTGGTGTTGGTGGTGGTGGTGGCGGCGGGGGCGGCAGGAACCGCCCGCCAGAGAGATCGCGCGCTACAAGGCTTGCTGGTCGTGAGAATCTTTCTAGGGCGACAAGTGAGGTACATGGTGTTTTATCTTGGGTTTTGCTTCCCCTTTGCAAACTTCTCTCTTTCGGGTTGTGTTCCGGTGTACCTGGCGAACGACGTTCAAGTGGTAAACGTGCGTTTGGTTCGTGACCGAGAAAATATGGATGATCCCATCCCAAAAATTTGAATATTTTTTAGAAAGGCTGGACCATATGATCGTGAATTTCATGATTAATCTACTTTCAACCCCTTTGAGAATCCATGGTCGTCGGCGCGACTCAAACCCCACACCTTACACCGTTCGTATGTGTGGCTCCCCAGATCAGTGGCGGCCACCATGTCACGGCGAGCGGTGGGCTTGCTTTTCCGCGTGGCTCCCCAGCTCGACATCGGCGGCCTCCAGGGCGCGGTAAGCGGCGGGCTTGATTTTCAACATGGCTCCCTATCTCGGCGGCGGCGGCCTCCATGGCATGGCGAGCAACGAGCTTGCTACGTCTTCGCCACACCCAGTCGACAGAAACGGCTTCGCTAAATATGTGCGGGTAGTGACCTTGCTAAGCACGGGTAGGCGGCCGCCCGCTAGGTCCGGCCTCCACCACAAAGGGAAAAGGACCCGTTAATTACATATTAACCGGTGTGTTAATGGCATATTTATCCTTTTCTATTAATCGTTAATTAAACATATTTTATCCCATCCCATCCCGTACATGTTTGCCCATGAACCAAACACACATATTAAGTCAACCCACGAAGGGGTATCAGCAGATCCTAGCCGTCTAAATAGAACAAAGTTTAGAGGGGGGGGACACCGGAGCAATAGCCCTTTTGTAAACGGTTAGGATCTTCTGATATCTTCTCACGCGTTAACTTATCTTCACAACTTTGATGGTGGTGGAAGAGGACTAGAGGAGAGGGGATACCGGAGCACACATTTATTTTAGGGACGTGCTAGACGTCGGTCGCCGGATCAGGACGCAAAAATCGGTTGCATCCGCGCCGTTGGATTTGACACATCAGATGCACGGCTCACGTTTCATGCGTCATTTCTTAGGGCATGTACATTGGTTTAGATGAGCGGTGTCTGTAATACTACTCCATGTCATCTATAGACAATAATATAGATAGTGTATACAATAGTCTGTCTGTAAGTTATCTATTTTTAGTCATAGCTATATGTGAGTATAAGTTATAGACACCATTCATACAACAACAAAAATATTGTATGTAAGCTGTCTGTAAGAAGCCTACAGACTGTCTGTAAGTTTACAGACAACCTCCTTCTCTTTCCTCATTCTCTTTCCCCACATCACCAAAATCACATATAACTACCTTTTACAGACGCTGAGTCATCACCATTGTACATGCTCTTAGGTGAGTGGAGAATGTGGCTGCTAGACCACACCTGTAGCATGCATCATTCCTACTTGCACGATCCTTTCTCGATGGTTCATATGAATATTAGCATAGAGCAGTTTCGGGCTTCATTTGCTATTTGTGCACGTTAATTTTCATCGAAAATACTATTGACTTTTTTTTGATATTTTCTATAATTCAATATTTTGTTGCAACCACAACTAGTAGCAAATTGAAACCGTACAACATCTCGCATCTACTTTAACAAAAAAAAATCATAAAAGTTTGTTACATTTTTAAAGAATACATGTCACATCGAAAAATAGAACAAAACCACAACTAGTTGCAAATGCTTAGAATATCTTACAACATCTCGCATCTGCTTTAACAACAAAAACCATACGAGTTTGTCACATTATTAAAGCACATAATATATAGCAACGAAAAATTGGACAAAAACATAACTAGTAGCAAATATGCTCAGGAAACCTTACAACATCAAACGTCTGCTCTAACAACAAATATCATACAAGCTTGTTACATTTTTAAAGCACTTTTGTAACATCGAAAAATCGGAAAAAATACAAACTTGTAGAAAATGCTCAGAAAACCTTACAACAACTCGTGTCAGATTTAACAACAAAAATCATATGACTTTGTTACATTTTTAAAGCACAAACGTAACATCGAACAATAGTACAAAAAACATAAGTAGAAAATGCTCAGGAAACCTTACAACATCTAACATCAACTTTAACAATAAAAATCATGCGATTTCTTTATATTTTTAAATCACATATGTAACATGGAAAAATCGGAGAACAACATAGCTAGTAGCAAATGCTTAGAAAACCTTACAACATCTCACGCGGTCGCCTGATTACAAACATTTTCCTTTATCTTGTGGGAGTGACTAGAGCTCAACCTAACTAAGTTAGTTCTCAATAGGCTGACGTTAGATTTGTTTATTTGTATTGTTTACCGCTAATGAACCCATTGATACATCCGGTTGTTTGGCTGAATCGGGGCATGCACACGTTTGCTAAAAGTGGCACGCGAGACAGTTGGGTTGGCCCGTCTCAAACTCTGAAATAGCATCATCATCCGATAAGGACAATGTTTAAAGAACTGAAAACATGTTATTATGCATAAGTATGATATGCAATCGCTCTAAGCGTAACCTTACCCGGATAATTTAAGATGAGTGAGTTGTAATGGGTTTTTTAGGATGTGTTGCACTTTTATAGTGGATTCACAAATAGGTTCTTGTTAAGGTTTTGTTTAACTTGGTATCTACTACAAGTTGTATAACAAAGCATAGCAACATATGAACGCACAATGGATAATAGTTGGCAAAATCTTAACATGTGAATAATAGTTGTTGACTTTAGGTTCTACGGATGAATCCCGGTGATCACATGGGTACGTACGCACGCGTTAACTGCTTGACACGTGTCAAACGGTGTTAGTTGGCTGTGAAAAAAATTGAGAGATCCTATTTCCTTAACCGCCCGTATCCACACGACCTCATCCTCATCCTGCCTCCGGGCGCGCGTCGAAATCACCGAGCCGAGTTCGTCTTCTCCGGCGCCGAGTTTGTCTTCTCCGAGCCCCACTCCAAGCGCCTCCGCCTCAAGCTCCGCTTCCGCCGCGAGGTCCTCAACGACATCGTCCTCGAGCAGAACCACCCCGTCGAGTTCGTCGCGTCCACGGCCGCCTCTGTGACTCGTGCGCCCGCGGCCCAGGCCAACCCAGACCAGTGGGTCGCGCCGATGTCGTCGGGCTAGCGCCGAGGCCGTGCCTCCGCCGGGAACGCGCCCACGCCCAGGCCAACCCAGACCAGTGTCGTCGGGCTAGCGCCGGACAATAGCGGCGGCGCCGGCAGCCTCGCTCCCCAGGCCGGAGCGCTGTCTCGTGGAGCGGGAAGGAAGGGGGGAGAGGTAGGAGGGGTGAAGCATGGACGGATCTGCCGCGGCGGAGCTGGAGAGGGCGGAGCGGGTGGTGATGCGGTGGGACTCCACCGCGTCCGCGTCCACGGGGGCGGGGAGGACCAGATGCTGTTCGACGGCGGCGGGAACCGGGCGGAGGCGGAGCGGTTCCTGCAGGCGGTGGACGATCTGCGCCGCATCCCGCCTGAGCTCGGCTCTTGCGAGAAGCTCCAGCTTCTGGACCTCGGGGACAACGCGTTCTCCGGCGGTCTCCCCGCGGAGCTCGGCGCGCTCCAGTCATTGGAGATTTCGCTTAATAACCTCAGTTGCAACCGTCTCTCCCGAGAGATCCCGCCGTAGTTTGCGGGCCTTGAGAAGCTCGGCAACCTCGACGGATCGACCTGTCACACAACCAGCTGTCCGGGAGCCTCGACGGCTGCGAGTGCACGGACGGCGCCGTGCCGGTCACCTGCTGCTTCCGCAGCCGTAGAGCGTGCCTCGTCTTCTGAGGGTCCGGGCGCCTCGAGCGCGGACGTCTCCTCCTCGTGGTCAACCTGGCCGACCACGTCCACGGCCGACAGCTGCTTCTTCCGTCGGCGGGCAGCCTTCTGCACCTCTTTGTGGAGAAAAATCGCCATCCAGCGCGGCCAAGCAGCCCCCACCAGAAGATCCCCATGGCAGGGGTAGCGCGCACGGCCGTGATCCCCATAGCCAAGAACAATGCGTTCTCTCGGCCTCAATGGTTCTCAATGATTTTAAATCTTAATTGCAGATTGACAAGTTCTCAACGGCGAGCTCTGGCTGAACTGCCCCCGCCTCCCGCGCGCCAATTCAGAGTTTTTGGATCAGCTACGGCTGCCAATTTTCGACTTGTTTAACCAAGTATTTTCTGGTACTGACTATGAAACTATCTCATGGCGTCATGGGGCAAATCCAGTTCCATTAGGGAAACTGAAGTAGTACTACATGCACATAGAAATTGGAGAGAGAGAAATCGATGACCAAAAGTTCTACTGACAACACATGTAGCGACAAGAGCATCTTCCTCTTTTTATTCTCTCCACTGAGAGGGTCCCACGTGCATGCAGCTTGTAGCAGGATGAAAAGTCCAAACCCAAACGGAGCCGTGTAATCCCCGTTAGTGGACAACATTGGATGGGCAACATCCAACGGTGCTCAAGATAATCCAACGGTGTTGAACGCGTGCGCACGTACCCATCTTCTAGGTTCTAAGGTATGGTTAATGATTACTTGTTTTTATTAAGTTTTGGCGAACATATTAGTATTTCAAATAAGAGCTATTTGCTTCTAGGATTTACTATTATTCTCAGTTGGTTCCTAAGCAGGTATTAGCTGGATCTAATGAAATAGATGAGTTGATATTCATCTAGTATTTACGTGGGCTTAGTTGAGCATGAGCACACAAAGTAAAGTATATTTATATTACTACACATGGTTGATTTCATAGTTGATAATAGTGGTGTTACGCAAAGGAATAGTGATTACTAATGACATGAAAGTGACAAGTTAGGGTCTACATTTGTTTTGTACTACTTGATCACATATGGTTAATTAAAAATGAAGACATTGAATGAACAAATTCATTTGAATTTTGGGACTTGTACATTTCAATTAGAACCTGAGCATGCATCACTTTTGAAATTTTCCTAGGGTTTTAGAATTATTTTGTTAAGTGATATAAAATGAGGGTTTCACATATGGTTAAGTTAGGGTTCCACATAATTCATGTAACTTTCATAGAAATAACTTGTTGGTTAAATGTTAAAGTTGAGGAACAACTTTGGAATACCAGTTATTTTGCTTTTAATATTTTTATTAAATTTTTGTTACATTTAGAAATAAGAATAGGGACAAATGCATTTTTAGGGTTTACTCCTTAATAATTGTGATCTTAACGATATTATAATAAATGAAAAATAGTTTTAGTATGTGTTTGAGTTTTAAAATGATTATTAAATATTTCAAACATATTAGTAATAATTATTTAATTTTATTGGATTTCATAATAAAACAAAAGGCATAATAAGGTTTATTAAATAATTGAATTGTCATCTTGCTTGAAAATGTGATATTATGTTTTTTTATGGATAGATATTATTTTTCTGAACATTCTGATATCTTATTTGTATTTTTATGATTTGATATGAATTTTCAAAGTTTGTGAATTTTAGGGGTTTTAAATAAGTAGGAAATATTATTTTATAATTTAATTTAGTAATAATTACTTTTGGGATTCACGGCGATGGTTATTTACGACTCTTGGGAGTGCGAGGAGTGGTGTGTTAAAACGAGCATTACAAGGTGAAGCTATTGGTGGTGTCGCCTTTCTAAAATATTCATCGGATACTACGCCGACGAGAGGTTCTGCGGCAACACACTCCGGCAAACTCCAATCGGGTGCTACCTTTGATGTTAGAGTAAAATAAAGGGCTGCTAAGATGCAAGTGATCACCCTGGTGCTTTCGAGATGATTGGCGACAAAGATTATGGACGGAGACGACCATAGCATCATCAATTCAGGCGATCGGCATCGGCGGGGAATGGCTCGATTCACATCACTCCCCAGGAAGTGCGACTGCACCGGGATGACCTATAGGGTGCACCTCTCCTCCTAAACTACTCCACGGACTCTAGGGTGGCTCAATTCGACGATGTCATGGTATCTCTCGCGAGGTTTTTTGGTTAGTTGCGAGTGATTGAAAGGTTTCGAGAGAGATTAACATACAACAGGAGTTAGCTAGGGTTCGGGTGGCTCTGCTCTTGGTTTTATACAGCACGGTGAGGTCTGGTTCGTTATTTCACCATCGACGATGGCCGAGATGTGCTGGTGATGTCGGTAGAAATATGGATGGAATCAATATGCTCTAGCTGGACAACAACGCGACAAGACATGATGAACACTCCAGGGTGATTGCGTACGCTCAAATTGGTCTAAAGCGGTGGTCGGGACATGTCCTCTTCATGGCTTCGAGCATGTAGAATAGGAGTAGAGGTAGAAGACGATCCTGGCGGGTGGGTCCCACCTCTATTGTAACTCTACCAACTGGACCGGTTTGTGTGCGCGAGTAGGCTGCTATTGGGCCGGTTCTTAGGCTGGCGCTAGCCTGGTTTAGCTGGTATATCTTTCTCCCTTTGTTCTGATACAATTTTCTGTTTTGAATTACTATTTGATTTCAATCTTGTTTGAGTGATTTCAAAATTGGGATTTTCGGTAAATCGATCAAAGATGTTATGCAAATCATGATTTTATGTTTGAAATATTTAATGACTATTAATATTGTTGTATTTTAATACCACTCAAATTTCAAATGGGCATATATGTGAGAGAGATGGTTGTATTTCTCTTTCCTTTCGAATTCAATTATATCTGAGAAATATGTGACTTCTTCACAAAATGTAGCACAAGTCATGGTATTTGTAACAACATTGGTTTGTTCACTTGTGAACTTATATATTATATTTTAAAAATAGGCATCTTAATAGTGATAATTATAATTCTCAATCTTTTGAGGTTCAAATTATTTTTCTCAAAGTTGTAAAATTACCAAATGATATGTGAGGGTTTTATTTTGTATTCCCCTTGTAATGAATTAATTTACAATGTTAGTCTTATTACTTGGTATTTTATTTGAGGTTATGATCTCATTGGCATTGTTTCATGTGTTCACATTTATCTAAGTACTTGAAAAGTTATCTAAGCTATTCCAAAGTTATTAGTATTGTTTTGTCAAATTTTGACTTGAAATGCTTAGGGTTGATCTTATTTATTTCATGAGATATGCATTTACTTAGAATGGAGATTTGGGTTCTATGCCACTTTTTAATTTGGTCACTTGTTTTATGGGCTTGACTTTAATTCTAACAATGGCAAATTGATCCTAAGCCTTGGATTTGAATGTAGTGCATTTTACTAGGGGGTTGATAGCTCCAAATTTCGATGCGTTTTATTATGGATTTTCCACCACCTATCTATTGGTTTCATTGGTTTTTCATTGAATTTTGTGTTTCAACTAACGATAATATCGCAATCCAAGCGAAACCTTGTTTTCAACTATGTATTTCAGAAAACCATCATATCTGGAGGATCCAAGGACATTTATGGGCTAGTTGCAACGAAATAAAGACATTTCCTTTTGAGCCAAACTTGATCCTGGCAACGTAGGGGCTTTAACGGGCATCGGTACGGGCGGGGATTGCCCGTACAGTCTGCCCGTACGGACCAGCGCCGCTTTCGTCTTATCAAACCCAACCTTTTCTGTGAAGGCATAGAGACGAGAAACAGAACACAGTAGCCACCATTCGCACCAGAACAGAAGAGATCTGATCTGAAGAAGAAGAAGAATAAGACCAACCTCGACTCCATCAAAGATCAATCTCATCAAGATCATCGCCCCATCCACTACATCCCACTTGTAGTGAGAGAGAGATTCATACTTGTAAAATTAGAGATTGAAACCTCTATTTCATCCTGGTTTGTATTTGGTTTGATCTTCAACTATTGTGGCTTGCTACGGTAATATCAAGATGAACTCCATTTACTTTGCTATGATGTTGTTATGTTATTCTCCTCTCATGTGTGAGTATATCCCATTGGCATGGGAGATGTAGGGGATTGGTGAGATGTGATGTGCCAATTTTAATCAATCCATTTCTGAACTTATGTTTGAGATTATTTTGTATATTTGTATGAATGTTTATGTGCACCTAATGTTATTATCTAATTTAAGGGCCCAGAGAGCATGATCTCAAGAACTCATAAATAGGAACTTGTGTGCTAGTGAATCGGCGACCCTCGAGTGACACGGCTGATATCAAAGAGGATCTAGCAATACTCGAGAAATCACAAGGAACCACCGAGCTTAAGGCTTTACTCCGGTTTAACAACCTTAATAGATGTATTGACCATGGCTTTGGTAACAGGTAAAAGGATTATTGGAGGAAGATGAAATCTACCAAGAGGAGTCTTTCTCTCTTACGGGTTGCTTGCCTTCTCACATATAAATATGAAAAATCATATTTACTTATCACATTTATTCCACCTGGCACATTCACTATCACCATGAACCGAGTCACACCGCGCCTACTTTTCCATCTGCAAAAACTCGTTTATTTACTATTAGTTGTTTACTTTTATGCACTTTACTTTATTGCACTATCAATACTCCAAACTCTTATCAATCACACTCACCGCTTTCCATTTAAATTCTTGCGGTCAATTCACCTAAGACTTGTGACACCTTGGGTGCGATAGAAACACCACCGCTGATAAACATCCTCCTACACTCCTTGTTGGGATGCAATATAAAAACTAGAAATAATACTTCCGCGAAAATATACATGAATGACCCTGTTGTTCTTGCAGGCTATGAGGGGTGCTTATGACCACCAAGTGATGCACAAGGTGGAGCTGAAATTACGGACTAGGGTTACAAGTGTATAAATTAATGAAAATATATAAAGGTTTTCTCTCCCACTCCAAGGATATATTGGTAACTACCAAAAGGTGGTTAGTGTTATTTGGTTTCAAACTAATAAGGTATTGATGCTCTACACTTGTCGATTCACTGAAGATGTTGAAGCTAGAATATGGTTTCCAATTATACTTTCTATTATTTCTTGTGAAGGATGATATTTGCTTATCACACTAGATCTTGCTCAAGCCTATAAAAGGAAACCCATATATTAGCCATTTGACCATCTATTACCATGGTACAAGAAAACCAATGAAATTGGGCCACTCCATACATTAGATAGGACCAAGATGAAGTAGCTAGGAGGTGGAGGCATACCCAAAGATGCAAGTTTATCATATTTCCCAAAGAACAACCTACAAAAGATAGCAAGGTACGATTCCTAGGAAGAAAACATAGAAGTGTCGTTAGAGGGAAAGGTATGAACTTATCTATAAGAAGAAACATATGTGTCTTAGATCTGAAATCTTCATATGAAAGGGTAGATACATGCATAGGAGTTGTTCTTGATCAGTTTTAGTGAAGATGACATGAGAAGATAACAAAGAGAAACTGTAAGTAATTAGCAAACCCTAGTATTATATATGACACATAGTGGGTGACTCATTTTTTAGTTTGATGGAATCTCTTATGCTAATCATCCACACGGCTAAACATATCCTAATGCCTAAAAGTTGGATACGGTGGCCCTTACGTAAGGACTATATAACACACAAAAATTATGAAATACAAGATGCTCATTGAATGATAAAAAATTCATGCTCACTTATACATCACAACTCCAAATTTTATTGCAGTAAAGAGAGTAAGGTGTTTGGTTGTCCTGCTCTCATCCATAGCAATCCTTTAAGAATGAGGTGGCATAGCTTAGGGTGCAAGTCTTGTAGATATTTTCATTCTATGTGGCATCATAATTATCATATAGTTATCTTTATTTTTGGACAGCCAAGTGGCATTTGGCACTAAATGGCTTGTGGTTGATTTTATACTTATGCATTATGCACTATATCATATGTGATTTCTCTATATTATAAATGTGCTCAAAATGTTAGAAACGGATGAAGCCTGGTGATCAGGGGGATACGTGATCACCCCTTTCTCTGGTCGACACATGTCTAACGACGTTAGCACTGTACACGCATCGACGCGGTCAAGCGCGTCGAGTGGAAGGACGCAGGGAAAGTGCACGGCGACGCGCTTGGCCGGGGAGACACTGGCGCGACCTCAGATGCGCGAGGTGGAGGCCGGCGAGGTGGAGGCCGGCGAGGTAGTGGCCGTTAGTGCGTGGCCGTTAGTGAGTAGCAGAATCCAATGGTGGTGGACCAAATCCAACGGTGATAACCGGGTGCTCACGTATCCCCCTGATCACCGAATCCACTCTCATGTTAGAAATATAGCAAAGGTATTGCCCAAATTTTGAATGGTTATGTTTGATTTCACCAAGGCATGATAATATACGTTTCAAAATACTCATAGTTAGCTTTATTCAAATAGTTTGAACTATTAATCATAATGAAAATTAATTTAATTCGTGATGTTCCACATATTTAATAAGTTATGATTTAAATAAGGATCATATTTTGGTAAAAAGTTTAAAATCGAATTAAATTATACAAAAAGGTAGCCGCTAAAGTTTTAAGTGTTAACAATTTAGAGTTTGATTCTTAAATGATGTTTTATTATTTTTATTCAAGTTTAATTTGATCTAGCCCCTACATCAAGTTACTTTTACCCAAAGAAAGGTTTTAAAAAAGGTCACATTGAAATTTATAGCGCTCAACTTGATGATCTATTTCAATTCCATCAACTTAAGTGAAACTTCAATCACTTTGAAAAGTTTTATTTGAAAGCACAAAAATTGCCCATATTTTCTAATCATAAATGCAATGCACACAATTGTTTCCTCTCTATTTCTAGACTCTAATCCTGGGATGTTGCAACTGACCCTACTAGTGCCACTCCCATTGTGAATAGTAAGGAGACACAGTCCAAATGTTTGCAACAAAATGGTTCATTGCCGTATGGGAATATTTCACCTCCACGTTATGCTCAGCTGCCCATTCCACACCCTCGTATATATAATCCATCAAGGCCCCAATCCATGCTAGATGCATTGTGTTTTGCTAATAGAAATTTTTCTATGACATCTCATGTTAGCAGCTAGTCGACTCAGATGTGGTGAACCATTGAGGGTGATTCAAGCCATTTGATCCCAAAAATATTTGACTCCAAGAGAAGTGTTTGCTGAGCAATTCAAGACAACACTACATTGCATGTGCTTCAAAATGCAATGTTGATCATGTTGATCGCATCCAGTTCGTTCAAGGTTTCCATCGCCAAAGAAGCATGCGATTACATTGAGGATTTGTTTCAAGGAAACACGAGCATTCAAAGTTAGATTTTTTTATCCTCCAACAAGAACTCAACAACTTAGTGGTGAATCAATACAACACTCCTAAATCTATATCAGAGATACAAGTCTCTTACGGTAACGATGAGGGACCATGGATGAAAGGAAAATGATGATGAGTGAATCAAGCAGAAGTTCCTTCAAGCTACCATTCCTTACGTCAATACGATGTTCCACTCCAAAACGAATAATCTCTCATTCACCCCTAGTGATGTGATGGCAAATTTCATCACCATTTACATAATGAAGAAGATTTCTGAGAATGCCATTGCATGTGTTCAAGGATTCAAGAGATTCGGCCTGAGATTAAAGGCCAAGAGGATCCAAGTGGAAGGAGAAAGTGAAGAAGAAGTAGAGACACCCTAGTACCTTGTGGAGACCAAGTGTACTTAGGATGAGCACATGGGCCTTCCTGCAATAACTTCAAGACTAATAATACAAAACAAAGTCCAAGAAACTCTTAGATCTTGAATAAAAGAGAAAGAGTGAGGATATGTTACAATGGAGATATCTATCATTTCATAGCGTGGGTTGTATCTTTGAGAAGATGGAAGACCGTGTTGGAGAACTCATTCGCAAGAACAAGTCCAATTTCTTCCCCAAGAATAAGAACATCATCAAGAAGAAAACCAAAAAGGCTCTAATCACTCATGAAGATTGCGTCATCGATGGCGATGTATAAGGTAAAGAAGGCAAGGAAGTGGGAGTAGTATCCATTTCCATTTGAACCACTTCTTCATCAACACCATCCCTCTACAACTCCCAACTAAAATATGAGATCCTCTCATGTCGGGAGCATTGCAGTCGTGGTCGATGTGTCAACCAAAGTGAGGGGCAAGGCAGGATGGCGAACGACACATGGAAAAAGTGAATGAGAGCTCCACTAATGAGGCAATGACATAGTTGGAAGCGTTGGGTTGGTAGGAATACTATGGTTGGCCAAGAGCCAAAGTTCCACTTCACGCCCACCATGTGTTCGAAACAGGTTCGGAATGCTCGAGGAGGACAGGGCGGGGAGTTGTGGCTCAAGGAAGAGGCCAATGCTCCGATGAAAGAAGTAAGACCATTGGTTTGCCTGGGAGGAGTAACGAGAGAGATGGAAAATCCAATGGGTGCTTTGCATCGCTCTAAATCATGCTGGTGCACTTTAAAAGTGCATTGGGACCGCCCTAGGCTAGGATGGAATCCAGGGAGAGGAGAGTTTTTTGCCGAGTATTTTCTAGGGTCCAACTATAGTAAGATAGTAGGAGAGAGAGGGCAAGCGGCCAACTGAATTGAGCAGAACATAAAGAAGTCACTGTCATTGGATTGGACATACCAAGCTATTGAAAATGTATCACAAGTTTGAGATTATATAAACAAGAAAAGGATGTCTATGAGATAGGACAAGAGGATGCACATCTATTAGTATTAACTTAGAATTTTTAGATGTTTTTACGATAGAGTTTGGTCTAAAGTTTCAAATGACCAGAAGTGGTTTGTGTGATTCAAGTTTGAAAAGTAGAACATGCAATGGTGAGGTTTTTGGTGAAACGCGTCACAATTACTATAACATATTTTCGTTAATTTTTCATATTTTTCTAAGACAAAGTAATAACGAAAAACATATTTTCCCTATTTCTACTATTTTAGAAGACATAGGAAAACAATTATTAGATATATTCTTAACAATTGGTTTTGATGGGAGATGAGTTAATATATAATATATCTAAAAATGATATTAAAAGTTACACTTGTCGATAAATATGTTTTTTTCATTTTGAGGGAGAAACAATTACCTAGGGTTTTAGCCTAAATACTCACATGACATGATCAGTAGGATGGAAAGGATAGTATGGTCATAAGTAAACCTTTGTTAAAATGTTTAATTAATTAAGATTTGATTCCTTGATTCGAATCTGAATATTTCAACTAGTCAAGGAGTGGGTTTCAAAGTTGAAAATGTGTCTAATGCCCTTGTATTGGATATTTGGGTCATTGATGACAACATGTTTAAGGGGCTAAAATTCCTATCTAGTGTACACAAGAACATAGTCCCAACAAGTGGCTTAACTGCTAGAACCTTAACTCATCACATGTTGTAAAGCACATGTATGCACATGAGTCAAGTATGGAAGTTCATGAAGAATCAAGGAAAAGAGCATGCATCAAGCAGAACATTCCTATAGAATGAAAGGCATGCTCTGCACAATCAGTTTGAAGTCTCGTGATAATCTCTTCATCATCCATCACGCTTCTGAGCTATGAGAAAACGTAGTTCTTTCACAATATATTTGCGACAAAGACGATCCCCAAAGATAAGTGTTGAAGACATCGCTATTAAAGGACTCAAGGTGCGTACTCTAAGCTTGATGCAACAAGAACATCTCGCGCTTTGAAGACTATCAGCTGATCTACGATGAAGAACTTTGAATCTATACTCATCAGATCAAATACCTATTCCAAGATCTTTCTCAAGATTGAAGCTTCGGTGCCACAAGAAAGAACTCTGAAGATTTGCTCATCAAGTCGAAGACCCATGTCAGATCTTCCTCAACATTTAAGCTTCAGATCACAAGATGATCAACGTTGAAGCATCCACTCAAACAAAGACTCGAGACATGTATGCCAACTTGAAGCAAAATGCATATATCTGCGGCGTGGAAGTCGTCGGGGCCTTGCCAGTCGCAGCAGCAGAATACGACGTCCTCGCAGCACCTACAGCGGAAGTCTATATAGCCTAACAAAAGAGGACTTGATCATCGGTTACAGCATGAACAAACGAATCAAAATCTCATTATCAGCTCGCTAATACACCAGAGATCCCTACGTATGTGTTGCTGTTACATGTCCATGGATGACCGATCAGCCGCCGTTGACGCTGGAGCATAGCCGCCGGATCTCGCCGTCGGAGCCGGTCTTGACGCCGAGGCTGGTGAGCCTGGCGAACGAGCTCGCCCAGCTGCTGAAGAAGCTCTCCTGGCTCTGCGCGAACGCCGCCACCGTGGCCCGCGTCGTCGCATTCTGCACCAGAACCGCGTCCGTGCGCAGCAGCCCGCGCCCGTCCAGCAGGTTGCTGAAGTACCGGTTGTCGAACGTCGCCGCCGACCCCTCGTCGCAGTCCACCGTCGCGCTCGCCGACGCCACGCACGTCCGCACCAGCTCGTTCGCGTAGTCGGTGTTCATCGTCCCGTCCACCGGCACCATGCTCCCGTTCGCGTCCGGCCTGAACCGCTCCCGGAACGTGCCGCAGTGCGCCGACCCGATCGTGTGCCCGCCTGCATCATAAATGCTCACCATGAGATGAGATCGACGAGGCGACGGTACCAAAAATCTAGCTTAGTGACGTTTACTCGACAGAGTTTGTACCTGAGAGGGTGACAAGGTCCTCCAAGGTGAGCCCCTTGGAGGTGAAGCTGGCCGCCATGGCGTCGACGGAGAAGCCCGTGTCGATGATGTTTCTTCTGACGTTGGATGCCAGGGAGACGAGACTGTCACGTCGTCCAAGGGAGACGGGCACAGACGGTCCTCCGGTCTGGTTTGGAAAAACACACAACTGAACATCAGTTCATGAATTAGCAGTTAGCAGTCAGCTTCAATCTGTCAGCTAAGTTGCTTCCCAGGGAAAAGTAAAGTTCATCAACCAAATTGGGTACTGTTTTAGTCAAGACACAACAACCTAGATTTATCAACAAAAGCAGTTAAACATAGCAAATGGTCAATTACTCTCATCTCAGCGGTTCTTACTGCAACTCTACTGTCCTGAAATTAGCAAATGCGGAGACAACTTTCAGAGCACATCTGTTGTGAAGTTTCAGAATCTCAGTTGTGTCCACTTGTACTTGGCCATGATCACCCCTAGGACCAGCAGTCATGTGCCATACTAATAATCAAGCACAGAAAATAGTCAAGGTTCCCAAGACTAAATTGGGATTATGTTCAGTTACAGGTAAAGCTCCCCAGGGTCTCCCTCCCCATTATATTTGGATGTACTAATCGTAAGACAGGCTTGCTAATCCTATGTTTCAACTAGTCATTGTCACATACAGGACCGTGACCACACGATTCATCCAAGATCTAATCCTTGCAGCATTTAGTGCTGAGTTTATGATGCCGTGCGCTCACCAAGTACTCATGCCCAGGGTAGTACTATCTTCTATCTAACCAGATTCAGTTATCATGCCAAATCTAAATAGGGCATTTCTATTTTGTGAGGATTGTAGCAAGACATACGTTGCAGCAATCTAAATAAAGAGCAATGGGTCTGAATAACTGCACTTGCTACTTACAAATGTGACGGCATCTCTTGCAGCGAGGACTAGGATGTCACTGCAAGAAACGGTTGCAGGGCACACGGCTTCAAGCAGCCTCTTGGCTTCATCGATCACATTGAACCCGCCGAGCGAGAGGTTCGCGGGATCGGTCCTCTCCGTGCCGTTGCCTTGGACCATCACCGACGCGTCGCATCCCTGGGATATAGAGAAAATCACAAGGCATACACAATTAAACCCATTGTGCATGCGGGTAAGCTTTCAAAAACCTGGTGAGGTGCAACTGTAAAGTGCTGTCAGTTTAGGCATGTATGATGTCAGAAGACAGGTGTATTTGGTGACCCTTAGGCCTTAGGCATGTATGATGGCTGAACTTTTGATGTGATTTTTCTTATTGCGGGGAACTTTTGGGTGCGATTGACGCACCTATGTAGCTCAAAATAGGAAAACTGCTCTAGATCGTTCCTTTGAATGAATGTTTTGGACAGATACATAGACATTACTAAAGAACGCAATAGGTCCAGGATAACAATCACTTTGGCAAATATGGGAAGGGAAAAGCAAATTCTCTCAAAGGGGCGCAAATCATTGTCATGTCAAATGTCGGAATTGCTGAATAATAGTAAGAACTGTGGATGCAATGCTCCAATGTCACTAGGGCAGGGAAATTTTCTCGAAGGAAAACTTGATTGAAGCCTAGATCTAGCAGACGAACATGAGACATGTGAAACACTGAAACTAATTCAGAATAAGAACACCTGTTCCACCATTTGTTGGCGTGCTCAAGAACTCTAAAATCCATGGTTGCAAGCAAGTAAAACACGTTTCCCAAATGCAAGATGAGTAAGTTTGCACTAACGCAAGATGAGCAAGTTATTCTGTGTGTCCATACCTCTACGAAGCAGTCGTGGAAGACCATCCTGAGGAGCTTGCCGGGGACGGTGGGGTCCAAGGTGGATGCCGACCTGACGACGTCGCTCACCGCCAGCTCCACGCTGGGGCAGGAGCTCGCGTAGAAGCTCGGCGAGAGAGCCAGCGAGGACGACGGCGCCGGAGCCGGCGGCGGGGTCGGAGGAGCAGATGGTTTTTGTGTCGGTGGTGGTGCCGTCGCCGTAGGAGGAGACGGTTTCGGAGCCGGCGCGGGAGCCGGCTTTTGGGACGGCGCCGGCGCTGCAGGCGACGGCTTTGGCGCCGCCGGTGGCGACACTGGCTTCGGAACTGGTGTCACCGAAGGTGGTGGAGACGAGGGCTTCGGCGCCTGCGCCGGCGGGGACACTGGCTTCGGAACTGGTGTCGTCGCAGGTGGTGGAGACGAGGACTTCGGCGCCTGCGCCGGCGGCTTTGGAACCGGTGACGCCGCAGGTGGTGGGGACGAGGGCTTTGGCGCCTGTGCAGGCGCAGGCGCAGGCGGAGACGGAGGCTTTGGGACCGGCGACGCCGAAGGACTGGGTGTCTGCTTGGGCGCCGGTGGCGCTGGCTTCGTCGCCGGCGGCACCGCAGGGCGTGTTGGGGACGTTGCCGGCTTGGGCGCCAGCGCCGGAGACGGCGACTGCGAGGATGCGACCGCCAGGAGCGCCGACAAGAGCAGCACCGCGCAGGCGACGCCCCATTGCCGCCTCCGACTCCGATCCATGACCAAAGAGACCGCCGTGAGTAGCAGCACCACGCAGCCGCAGCAAGAGAAGCTCGTGAGGCAGCGCTGGCTCACGAGAGCACACAGAAAAACTCACAACACGAGTGTATCGCCGCGCGCAAAGCAACACTCCAACTCTAATGGCTACTGCGGCGGTTGCCGGAAGCGGCGGCAAAGCGGGACGGCGAGCTACGGAAGGAAACAATGCTTGCTGCTCCGGAGAATCTAATGCGACATACCCGTTCCAAAGCGCGTCTACTGTTTTTTGGGCGGTGCAGCTAGCTAGCGGCCGTGTGCTACCGGACGCGCGCGTAGCTGCAAAGCGGCGACGCCTCTATCTATCCGTCCGTCTGCTATAAATCTTGCTACACGTACGTACGTACACCGCCAGCTTGCGTTGCGACACGCAGGGCTGCGCGGCGTGGTACTATATACTATACGGGCATGTTCCGGTGCCCGCTTAATCCCGTCTCGCCGTACCGGTGCTCGATTTGTTTAAGCCGGATGGTGTTCTTGGTCGTCCTCTTTCTCGTCCCCCGCCATGAATGAATGCTGTCACGTACGCACTGTGCCGTATGCCACTGCATGTTGCCGTTCTTTCCCTGTTCTTTAGGGCGTGTCGGGGTAAACCCTTAAAATAATATAATTTTACAGTTTCAGTTGAAAAAAGGACGTAAACTGCACCACTAAGAAAAGCATTACCGTCAATGCACATGCGCACGTTGGTGGAACATGCCGATGCTAACGGCTTACGGCCTTATCATCGGCGCACCAGCCTCTAGCGTCGACCCTATTTTTTCAATTCTTTTAAAAAGGTGATCTATATCTAGACCGTGGGCCCCCCTCCCCCGGCCGTGTTGTCATCATATCGCTAGTGTAGGAGGTGCAGGAGATGGAGGCCAGAGGAGGAGAAGGTGCGGTGTAGGTGGAGGCCGAAGGAGGAGGAGGAGGAGGAGGAAGTCGTCGGTGCAGGACGAGAAAGTGGTTCGTGCAGGAGGGGGAGAAGGAGGAGGAGGCCATCGGAAAGGAGTAGAAGGTCGTCGATGCAACAACTGGAGGAGGTCGTCGGTGCAAGAAAGAGGTGGGCAAGGCCGTCAGCGGGGAGAAAAGGAGGAGGAGGAGGAGGAGGAGGATGATGATGAGAAGGGGAGAAAGTGAGAAAGAAGAAGAGTGTATCGGCTCTTTTCAATATATAGCGTAGGTTAACGCCAGCACACCAATATGGTGATGCGCTAGTGGTATTTAAAAACAAATCATCAAAAACTTAAACCTCACAAAACTTCTATTTCCTTTTTTAGTTTGAGGAATCTATAAAAATCGGTGAGTGGCCATAGGCCGCTGAAATCAGATGTATCTTTTTCCGTGGATACACTTTTTATATAAAAAAAAATTCATTTGAGGTTGTATGCCATTTTGTATAATATATCAAAATTCATGTTTGTTAATTTTCCTAACAACTAGAAAACATAACACATCGTCATCTTTAAGGATTTTATTTTTTGAAATTTCTAACATTATTTTTATTTTTATAAAAATGAAAAAGGTGATCCGGGGGTGGAGCAAAAACATGAGCCCCTTACCACCGGCGCACCACTATAGGGAGGGGGGTCGGATTTTTATCCTGGCCTGGACCTGGTAGACCCTTATCCTCGACACGCCAATTTTTTGCTACACCGGCGGTATTTGGGCACCACCGACGCCCATAAAATTGGTGCGCCGGCGGTAATATAGCGCCGGCGGACCACCATTTTGGCATGTCGGCGGTAGCTCGGGGCCTATAGTTGTGTTTCCTAATAGTGTTGGTTTCTTAAAATCGTCGGGTCCTTAGTTTTTTAGTAGGCACCGAAAGTTCACACCCAAGATCCTTGTATCCAACGCTTTTAGGCAAAGCAGTGATGTGTATATCGATCAATAGACACGTCGGAGTTCTTGAATGTGCCGTCGATTGTGACCACCTCGACTTCAGCCAACACCGCCGCAAGGACTGCGGTGTCTCCCCGAACATCCTCGCTGAAAAAGTTGGACCAAGGACCACCCCCTGCCCCCCCCCCCCCCACACACACACACATGTGCGAGTTCTACGTCGAATCCGGTGGTTCAGCTTCTCCTCCGACTCCGTCGAGCACGCCCAAGACCTTCTAGTGAGCATACTCTAGTTTCCCCTCACTCTCTCGCCCGTTCCTTCACCGCCTCCACCAAAGAGACATTCACCTCCGCCAAGGTGGCTGGTGCGTTTGACCTGGAGCCGTCCTTGGAGGAGCTCAAGGCCGTCTCCCTCGAGGCTATCTCCATGTACGTGGATTTGGGAAAAAAACTGATGGGTGAGCACCAATTTTCTTCTTTTATTTACGGTTCAACTGGTGATACCTCCGCCGTGGATTGAACCTAACCCTAAAAATAATTTTAGGTGCCTCTACACATATTTTGAAGGCAAATATTTGAAGGAGATGTTGTTTTGGCTGATAGTTGCATATGAATTTGTTATGAAAATACATAAAATACAAATTTTGAAAAAATTATAAAAAAAAATGAAATAAAATTGACATCTATGTTTGCACACAAGTTTTTGGGAGTAAGATGGGACCTATGTAAAAAAAAGAAAGTAAGCATACAACTTTCCTTTTTTACATAGAACACAAAAATATTCATTTTTATCAAAAAAACAAAACTTGTGCAAACATAGTAGAATGTTTAAGTGTATATACAAAGTTCTACTTCACAATTTTTAAATGTTTTGAAATGTGATTTCACACAATAAATCCATCCGAACCATGACGCGAATTGAACTTTCGGTCATTTTACCGCTTCTACTCGCTTCTACTTCCTGTACAATCCGACCCTTTGTGGTCAGAGCAGCATGTGGCGAGCGCGTGAGGTGGGCTCGCTGGACGGATCGGCGTGCCGTAGTAACTGGGGAGGAAGGTTGCGCTGCCATTGATGGCCGCATTTACTTGCGTGTCGCTGTTCGTTGGCCGAGAGATCAGAGGTCGGCGGTGCACTGCAGCTTCCGGGCCCGCGGACAGAGACTTTTAGCGCCCGTTCCGTTCCGTCTCCGATTCCGGGCTTTCAAACTGCGCAGGAACGTGCGTTGGGCGAGGACGCGTAGCTGGATGGATGGATGGGGATGGCCGTGTAAGTCAGTCGCCGTTCGTTTTTACTTGCCCCGCCGGCCAACCGCCACCGCCGGGACAGCTTTTCTTTGCTCTCAGATTAGCAGGGATTTTGACGGGCTTGAAAAACTGGCCACGTTCACGTGTGTCTCTGTGACAAAACTGGTGCGGCTTGGACTGGCTCGCCGCGGCAGCCGAGACAACACACGACTCGATGGCAAAATCTCGTCAGAGCGATGCGCTGTTGTGCACTGCGCCATTGCAATTTGCAAGTGATGGGGGCCAGCTGCAACCCTGCAGCCATCCCGCTCCGGGGAAAGGACGCGTGGCCGGCAAAGTCCGGCCGACACGACAAGCTACCAGATCTCTATCACGAGGATTTTGCAAGTTAGATCAGTACAATGCATAGTACTCGTATAGGGACGCGTTTGATAGCTGCATCGGCCCAGCATTTTTTTGAGTCATTTGGTTCCCTGGCTCAGTTGCATAGCACGGTTTTAAAGCATCCCGCCTCGGGAATGCTCAGTTTGATAGTTTCTCAGGCGGGATGCTTAGTTTGATAGTTTCTCCATGTTAGGTTCTAGTGAGACGAAAATTGACAACGCCATTCGCGCGCGAGCTCCGCCTCGGTATGGTGGGAGAAGCCGAAATCCGAGCGGCGTTGCGCGTCAAACGTAGGGGTAACCTCCCACTTCGGTTACCCTCTCCATTAGCCCCTCCCAAATTTCCCCTTCCCCCAATTTTCGGACCGGCGACGGCGGTGGCGACTTAGATCTGGTAGCGCGCATCTTCCTTCGGTTTCCAGCGCCGAACCAGGGTCCTCTTTTCCAGCCGCGGCGGAGCCTGCGCACATCTGCGGCAGCTTTCGGCCGTGTCCTTTGTCCGCCATGACGTAGGTAAGGGGAAAATCCTCTGCTCTACCGTAGTGTTAGATTCATGTTGGTAGAACTAGTTGGGTTCGATAAGGCCTTTGTAACGCATATATCTTGTTTGATGAGCGAGCCCGGCTCGACTTGTGCATCATCTTGCTTGACACTCATCATTTGCATATGCGATGGTGCACAAGAGAGCCAGTGGGCATCTGCATTTTTCTCGTGCTGACTTACGGTCCTATGGTACAACGAGATCGGGAGAGGATTGCCAACCTAAGCTTCATCTGGCCTGCCCGACGTAGAGGCTATCCAGATGCTACGGATGGGAAGAGCTCATTTCTATGCACTTGTGAAAACGTGTGGTATAGGACTGCTGACTGATAGCATTCACACCTTTATCGAAGAACAAGCAATGTTTTTTCTTGTCGTGGGTCATAACCGGGGAGGTTCGAGAGTCATCCAGAACATTCAGGCGATCCACGGAGACTATCTTTCGGTACTTCCAGTGGAGGTGTTGTACGCAATTGGGAAACTCAGAGGTAAATGATCAAGCCAACATCAACGAACACACCCGGCCAAGATAAGCATTCACAATTGGTTCCCTATTTAGAGGTGAAATAAATCATGTTCCTTCTACCCTATCGATTGTGTTGTCTTCATCGAGAAATATGTTGTGTGCTAAATTTTACGGGATTGCATTGGGGCTATTGATGGTAGTCATGTGACTGCAAATGTACCGAGATAAATGTCGCATTCCGCGGGAGAAAACACTACATCAGCCAGAACGTGCTAGCAGCTGTGGATTTCGATATGAGGTTCACATACGTGCTTTCTGGGTGGGAGGGTTCAGCTCATGATGCAAGCATCATGGCTGACAGCTTGTCAAGGCCGGATGGGTTGCAAATCCCTGAGGGTAAGTTCTACCTTGGAGATGTTGGATATACATGCCGACTTGGAATTCTACCTCCCTTCAGGAAAACAAGGTACTACCTCAACAAGTTTTCTGCGAAGCACCGACCTCAGAATGCGAGAGAGTTGTTCAATCTAAGACACTCAAGTCTTAGAGTCACCATTGAGAGGGCCTTTGCTGCATTAAAGAACAGGTTCAAGGTCTTTGACCAGAAACCGTTCCACAAGTTTGACACTCAAGTAAAGCTGGTCCTTGCTTGCTGCATTCTTCATAACTGGATCCTAGGTTGGGGCGCGGATGAGTTCTTCGAAGAGGTTGTCACTTTTGATGAAGTAGAGACCGGCCATGGCGTGGACGCATGCGACAATGATGCCTGGAAGGTGAAGAGGCAAGAGTGGGCAGACGCAATGTGGGAAGCCAGAGGCAACACCACCATCTGAGAATAAGTGAAGAAGAAGAAGAACCCCCTATGATCCTATGTTTCTCGAACCCCTTTCGATCCCCGTATGTTGAACGACCCCGTTATGATAAACTGCAATTCGTAGTAGCTAGGGAGCATCGTGTTATGAACTACCATTCGTACTAGCTAGGGATGATTTCGTGAACAGCTAGCTTCGTAAGTTTGCAACTATCATGAACTGTGATTTATGTGTGATGGGAGGTGAGAGCATGGTAAGGCTACTCGTTGTAGAGAAGATGTAACCTTAGGCATGTCTGGATGGTACCAAACATGTCTAATCTCATCTCCATCGAGATTTCAGGTTAGCTGCAGCAAACACACGAAAGGCCTTTTCAGCCCAGCTCATGCAGCCCACCTACCAAACAATAGGCAAATTCCGGCCCATGGCTCGTTCTGGATGCGCAAGTGTGCTTGCACCATGCGCTAGTGAGGCTAGGAATCGGGCCCATGCTACCAAACGTGCCCTAGAAGTATCATGTACTATGTGTTAGTATCTTCACAATGCATGGCATCATGTAGTACTATCATAGTATCCATATATGAATTGATTTGTAGAATCTCAATGCAAATCTACGTACAAGATTTATTTGATATTAAATGGTGTAGCAACTATGAACAGTATCTACCTATAATACTACATCCTCTCTCTCATCTTTAATTGCACTGCCACATCAGCATTTTGCATGCATGAAATGCATGATATTACCTATGATACTCCTATTGTGGGTAGTCTTAGGTTGCAAATAACATCTTTTGGGTTGTAACTAGGAAAAAAATGACTTCAACCCATTAAATTTGCTTCAGGGAGAAAATGTGCTACCCCCACCCACAGAAGGGAACCCTAACAATGGTCGCCAACTACGCCTCGTGACCGCCGAGGGCTATCACGAGGGGGCACCTCCCTGCAATGCGGCCGAGAGAGACGATGATCATGTCTTAGTGGAATCCTTCAAAACGCCTAGTGAACGAACCTCCAGCAGGTCCTCGACGGGTGGCATAGCGAAGACGCTCGAACACGCATCTCCGGGAGCGCCATCATCATGAAGATGTTGAGCCAGCGAGGGCGGGGCGGAGTGCCCCTTCGCGGCCAGCAATGCCGCTTTCACCACGGAACGTGGGGGTCACCGCCCCCCCCCCCTCCCAAGTTCCGGCCCGATGTCCCAGACAAGTACGACGGGAAGACCAACACAAGGGACTTCCTACAGATATACAATACCGCTATTCGGAAGTGGGAGGGGACGAGAGGGTCATTACCAACTAGTTCCCTCTCGCACTGAAAAGCGAGGCCAAGGCATGGATAACCAGCATGCCCGCTCGCTCCATCAATTCATGGGAGGATTTGTGTGACCAGTTCATGGGCACCTTGGAAGGAGGGTTTAACCGCTCACGAACTATCATCGACCTCCACAAGCTATCACGAATCCCAAAGAGAGCATGGGCAAGTTCACGCAACGGTTCTCCAAGTACTGTACACCATACCCAAGCTAACTCTAGAAGGTATCGTGGCAGCCTACCACGTTGGCATCTCGTAACCCTCGCATGAGGAAGAAGATGACCACACGGGATCTCGACACCACTCCAGAACTATTCACTTTGGTAGACAAATGTGCCTGGCCAAGGAGGGGTGTCTCCTACGAAGACTCCAAGAAGAAGACCCTCAAGCGTCTACCCAAATAGAAATAGAATGTTCACATATTCCGAAATAAATTTCAAATATACAAAATAAAAATTTCACGAGGTTTACTCATCGGTTCAAAAGATATGTTGATGTATTCAAAAAATGTCAACAATTTGAAAGAAAATATTCATGGTTTTGATATGGTATATTCACTTGTTTGACAAATGTGCATGGTGCATATGCTAATGTTGTGCTTGAAACGAAAACAAAAATTAGAAATAAACTATTTTTCAATAATACTAGTAATATTGAAGAAAAACAAAAGCATAAACTAGATAATATAAAAACTTAACTAAAATCAGGAAATTAAAATCAAATCAAAAGTCAAAAACAAAAAAAAAAACCTCTAAAAGAAAAGGTGGCAGAGAAAACGGGTAAGCCACCATCTCCATCAGGGCGGGCCAGGTTTCAAATCGGGCCTAAAAAGCCCAACCTTAAATTTCTAGGCTCCAACTCAGCCTAGCCCGACCTTCGATCTTATAAATCAGACTCATCAAAGTTCATAGTCCAGTTCTCGATAAATCTGGGGGTCCTGTATTTTGTAGCTCCATCCACTCTGCGATGAAGTCTCAGGATCTCACTTTATTGCTTTTCTTTTTTCATACGTGATGTCCCGAGGGGAAGCTCTATTCCCCAAGGGAGACACGACCCGTAGCTTCTTGTTTTTAATATATTTGATAAAGGCGCCTCATTGACTACTATTATCGGATGCGCCGAAAAATAGTGTCGCAATTTTCTTGCTATTGTAAACACTCCATATGCTAACTTCAGTCACTGCAGGCACGCTGTTTTGAAGCGACAATACTTCACTGATGAAATATGGCCTCTGTACTCCATCAGTTTTCCTTCTTCTTCCCTTTCGACTACGAGGCGTGCCGACCACCGAGGTGTGGTGCGATGTATAGCGGGGAGGGTTCCTTTTCCTTGGGCGCCACCAAGATTGGTGGTGTCGAAATTGTGCGCTTGAGATTCTCGAAAGCTCTATCCGCTTCCTCGTTCCACTGAAACTTCTCTCCTACCACTGTTGGATAACGTTGCATAGAAAACAAAAATTTTCCTATCGCGAACACGCAATCCAAGCCAAGATGCAATCTAGAAGACGGTAGCAACGAGGGGATGATCAAGACTAACCCTTGAAGAGATTCCAAAGCCTATAAGAGTAGGCTCTTATTGCTGCGGTAGACGATCACTTGCCGCTTGCAAAAGCGCGTAGAAGATCTTGATCACGATCGGTTCCGGCGCCACGAACGGGCAGCACCTCCGTACTCGGTCACACGTTCGGTTGTTGATGAAGATGACGTCCACCTCCCCGTTCCAGCGGGCAGCGAAGTAGTAGCTCCTCTTGAATCCGGCGACGGCGTGGTGTCGGTGGCGGTGGAGAAATCCCGGAGCTTCGCTAAGCGTGCGGGATATGGTGGAGGAGAGAGAGACCGCTAGGGTTTGGGGAGAGGGGCGCCGGCTAGAGCACCCTTGAGGGGTGCGGCCATGGTGGTGGCTTGAGTGGCCGGCCAGCCCCTCTCTCCCCCTCTTTATATAGGTGGAGGCCCCAAGGCTTAGGTCAAAGAGTCCGAATAAGACCCCAACCAAAACCTTCCAAGTGTCCAAACCTAGGGGGAGTGGGACTCCCCCCTTTCCTTGGTGGGGTGGCCGGCCACCATGGTGGGGAGTCCACTTGGGACTCCTCCTCCCTTAGGTTGGCCGGCCAAGGTGGGTGGAGTCCCTTTGGGACTCCACCTTCCATCCTTATTTCTTCCGGACTTTTCTAGAACCTTCTAGAACCTTCCGTAGAACCTTCCGGATCATTTTAATTCACATAAAATGACTTCCCATATATGAATCTTATTCTCCGGACCATTCCGGAACTCCTCGTGATGTCCGGGATCTCATTCGGGACTCGAACAAATATTCGAACTCCATTCCATATTCAAGTACTACCCATTTCAACATCCAACTTTAAGTGTGTCACCCTACGGTTCGTGAACTATGCGGACATGGTTGAGTACTCACTCCGACCAATAACCAATAGCGGGATCGGAGATCCATAATGGCTCCCACATATTCAACGATGACTTTAGTGATCGAATGAACCATTCACATACAATACCAATTCCCTTTGTCTTGCGATATTTTACTTGTCCGAGGTTTGATCATCAGTATCACTCTATACCTTGTTCAACCTCGTCTCGACAAGTACTCTTTACTCGTACCGTGGTATGTGGTCTCTTATGAACTTTATTCATATGCTTGCAAGACATTAGACGACATTCCACCGAGAGGGCCAGAGTATATCTATCCGTCATCCAGGATGGACAAATCCCACTTGATCCATATGCCTCAACTCATACTTTGGGATACTTAATCCCACCTTTATAGCCACCCATTTACGCAGTGGTGTTTGGTGTAATCAAAGTACCTTTTCCGGTATAAGTGATTTACATGATCTCATGGTCATAAGGACTAGGTAACTATGTATCGAAAGCTTATAGCAAATAACTTAATGACGAGATCTTATGCTACGCTTAATTGGGTGTGTCCATTACATCATTCATACAATGACATAACCTTGTTATTAATAACATCAAATGTTCATGATTATGAAACTAATCATCCATTAATCAACAAGCTAGTTTAAGAGGCATACTAGGGACTTCTTGTTTGTCTACATATCACACATGTACTAATGTTTCGGTTAATACAATTATAGCATGATATATAAACATTTATCATAAACATAAAGATATAAATAATAATCACTTTATTATTGCCTCTAGGGCATATCTCCTTCAGTCTCCCACTTGCACTAGAGTCAATAATCTAGTTTACACATGTAAAGATATAACACCTTGGCCTTCTGGTGTTTTATCATGTTTTGCTCACGGGAGAGGTTTTAGTCAACGGTTCTGACACACTCAGAAACGTATGTATTTTGTAATTCATTTGCGTCTTCACGCATCACTCATTTCCAAATGAGTCGGCATTAAATATGTTTGGTCTTCTGGTGGAACCTTAATTCCGCGGTGAAATATGTCACTAATATTGTCACACACAATATAGCTTCAAAGTTCGACACTATCGGAACTACACCAAGTTCTCAAAGAACTTCTTAACTCAACATCCTCAATCATTGTCAAAGCAATGACATACTCTGCCTTCTTTTGTAGAATTCGTCACAATATTTAGAACTCTTCTAAATCTAGCATAGACAACTTCTAGCTCATTGTGCTACCTTTTAAACAACAGTCTAATTTGAGATTGAAATTATATTTTATATGTGACAAAACCAATATCGGTGTAACACCTTACAGCGATTTGTTTGTCATTTCCTCATACAAAACTATATATATATATATCCTTAGTTCTTCTAAAGTACTCAAGGATATTCTTACTGTCGTCCAATGATCATCATATGAATCATTCTGGTATATGCTCATAACACTTTATAGCACATGACATCTGATTGTGTACATATTATTCGTGATCTATAATCACTCATGTGTTTTTACTCATTGAGTGTCAGATACATATCAAGTCTTGTTTAAAACTTAACATGACAAGAACATTTTCTTAATATTTATATATTGAACTACTTCAATATCCATTCTATGTACTTTGACTTTAAACTTATTATGTGTTTCAATCTATCTTCATAGATCTTGACACTAAATATGTTTCAGTCCATATCCTTTCATTGAAATTAATTTCTCAATGAAACCTTTTAATCAAGTATATAATTACATCATTTATAACCAACTATATGTCACCTACATAAAGTATTATAAATATGTCTCAGCGCTCCCACTTAATTTCTTGCAAATACAAGCCTCTTCATCGTCTCTTGATGAAATCAAAAACTCTTTGACTATTTCATCGGTGAAGATTCCAACTCCGCGATACTCACTTCATCCAATTGAAGTTTGTATACCTATCTAGTATTCTACGGACGGGCAAAACTCTTGGTTGTATTTTGTATACACCTTTAATACACTTCTGATAAGTAATGTATTTTGCCATCCTACTAGCATCTCATAAAAGAAATATGTAGTGATTACTAGAATAAACCACATAGACTATAAGCATTGCTACGGAAGATCTAATCTTATGATCTAATCTTATCGTAGTCAACTCTTTGAACTTTGTCGTAAACAATTTTTCGACAAGTCGAGCTTCTTTAAGGATATTTCATCCAAGTCTATAGATCCATTTACTTTCAAAAGTATTCATCTATTATGGATTTCATGGCGCATGGCCATTTTAACGGAGTCAGGGCCCATCATAACTTCTTTGTTTGTAGTTGGTTTATCATTATTCAAAATCAATCCTTTGTTCACAAATCATTTATTTGATCACAAAGTAAACCATACCTACAAGGTTCAATATGTACTTCGATCTCCATGGCTAAAACACTTTGTAGTCATGGGAGCCATGATCATCGTGGCCGCTTCCGAAACAAATTCCGATGCTGCGCTACTTTGATCATTATGCTCAGGTTCATAAACCTTATCAAATTATATTGTCCTCCCACTCAAAAACTTCACTAGAAACAATTTCTCGGAAATAAGAAACATTGACAAACACTTTTGTCTTTGTCTCGTGGGAAGAATTCCCAATTAAATCTCTGGGATAACCAACAAAGACATTCATCCGATTTTGGTTGTAAACTCTTAGACCAAAATTTAAAGAAAGTTATTAGGGTTTATACCCATACCATAACTCGTATGGTGTCATTTCAACGGATCATGATGATGCTCTATTCAGTGTAAAAGCGGTAGTCACTAAAGCATAATCCACAAAAATATAATGGCGTCATAATATTTTATCTCATCATTAATCCAACAAGGTTTGGATACATATCTCGGATACTATATCATCATTATGATACTCCAAGAAATGTGAGTTGTAGAACGATTTCATAACTCTCTTAGATGTTCGCTAAAACTCGTAATTCAAATATTTCTACCATGATCCAATCATAGATATTTGACTTTTCTATTACGATGATTTCCACTTCATGCTGAAATTTATTTGAATCCATTCAAATGTTTCAAACTTCTTCCTTATTGAATATATCCACATATATATACTCAATTCATTGTTGAAAGTTTTCATGAAGTAGAAGAATCTCCCGCACACAACTATGCCCAGTGAACCACATACATCATCATGTATTTTTCACTAAGTTAGTTGCCGTTCAACTCTTGGCCTATGAACGGTATTTTAATCATTCTCTTTAGAAAAGATTTGCAAGCGCCAAATGATTCAAAATCAAATGACTCCAAAAATCCATTTGCATGGAGTTCCTTCATGCGTTCCTTTCTAACATGACCTAAATGGCGGTTCCACAAATAAGTGGAATTTAAATCATTTGCCTTATGGCATTTTAGCGTCAGTGTTATGTATGTGTGTTTCACCATTAAGATTTATAATAACTTATCCATCGTACATGGAGTAATGTCATAATTTGAACAACTCATTGTTTTCATTTGACAGAGCAAAATAACAATTATTAAGTTCTTTATTATAAATTCTAAGGGCTAGATAGAATGCCAACGACGAACATAATAACACTTTATTTTTGTTCCAGACGTGCATTCTTATCATATTCCTTGTCAGTCACTTAGGCCATTGTATTCTTGTATTGCATTGTTTTGTATGACACTTCATACCAACCAATATGGTACAAATACCCAAGAATTTCATTGTGTGACCTAACTAGGAATACAACCATAACATGTATATCATTTATATACACCTGAGCCAAAATATCTTTGTAGTTTCTCTTTTAGCTTTCCTCATTATTCATAAAAACACTTCAACATCAATAACTTCTAGGTTTGTTGGTCAAATACCAATAACCTTGAGGTTCTGAAGTTGATCATCATATGACAAGTGTTGCAGATTTCACTATTAGTAACTATGTAATATGATGAACAATTTCACTCATAATTTTATCCATCAATTCATGATGACTTTCCAAGACCATGTCTGTACATGCTAGGCTTGTAAAGTTTAACCTCAGTATTCGCATGTGCAAATCTGGCTTGCACCCGTTGTATGCACACGTAGAATCGATAACACCCGATTATCACGAGATGCTTCGAAACGACGAGTCTTAGCAGCGGTGCATACTAAGGCGATCACTTCATGGATATGCGAATATCGTTAGTGCCCCAATAGTTGGAGGATTGGGACGCCTTGCGTCTTCAACTTTCATACATTCCCATAAAACTTATGAGTTTATGTAGTCTCACTAGATTATATTCTATCATCTTGCAATAAGGTCTTAGATATCACATATATCATACCATTTTTCTGAAAACAAACTTTTCAGCTCCTTACTTTTCAAACGATTTGAACATCAAGTTTCACGGAGACAAGATAATTGTAGGTACTAATTTAAACCATAGCTCTTTGAATCAACAATGTGAGGTTTACTAAAAGTTTGCAATAGGACTTAATTAATTCTTGATTCTTTAACAATACGGTACCAATCCGTAAAGTTTCTTATCAGATTTTAACAGTATTTCTATCTCAATAATAAGACTAGCGCATGGTAGAAAAACGGATGCCAATACTACAAAATTAATTCAAAATACTACTCAGACTATGTTTATGATAATTAGTTCATGTTTTAATCTAATTACTAATGAACTCCCACTTAATACAACATCCCTCATAGTTGTTAAGTGGTACACGATCCAAATCCACTACATCAAAACCGATCATCACGTGAGATGATGTAGCTTCAATGGTGAACATCAACATGTTGATCATATCATCCATATGACTCGTGTTCAACCTTTCGGTTTCCGTGTCCCGAGGCCATGTCTGTACATGCTAGGCTCGTCAAGCAAACCCAAGTATTCCGCGTGTGCAACATGGCTTACACCCGTTGTATGTGAGCGTTGAGTCTATCACATCCGATCATCCACGAGATGCTTCGAAACGACGAACTTTAGCAACATTGCATACGAGGGGAGAACACTTTATTATCTTGATATTAATGTGAGGGATCATCTTATAATGCTACGTCGCGATCTAAGCAAAATAAGATGCATAAAGGATTAACATCACATGCAATTCATATGTGATATGATATGGCCCTTTAGTCTTTGCGCCTTTGATCTTCATCTCCAAAGCACGGACATGATCTCCATCATCAACGGGCATGATCTCCATCATCGTCGGCGTAGCGTCAAGGTCCATGGCGCCATCTTCATGGTTGTTCACCTCATGTAGCAACTATTACAACTACTTTGAAATACTACTCAACATGAAATTTAAAGACAACTATAAGGCTCCTGCCGGTTGCCACAATACAATAATGATCATCTCATACATATTCATCATCACATCATGGCCATATCACATCACCAAACCCTGCAAAAACAAGTTAGACGTCTCTAATTTGGTTTGCATATTTTACGTGGTTTAGGGTTTTGAGAGAGATCTAATCTACCTACGAACATGAACCACAACGGTGATACTAGTGTTGTCAATAGAAGAGTAAATTGAATCTTCACTATAGTAGGAGAGACAGAGACACACAAAGCCTCTTATGCAATACAAGTTGCATGTCGAACGAGGAACAAGTCTCATGAACGCGGTCATGTAAAGTTAGTCGAGCCGCTTCATCCCACTATGCCACAAAGATGCAAAGTACTCAAGCTAAAGATAACATAAGCATCAACGCCCACAAAACCATTGTGTTCTACTCGTGCAACCATCTATGCATAGACACGGCTCTGATACCACTTGTTGGATAACGTTATAGAAAACAAAATTTTCCTATCGCGAACACGCAATCCAAGCCAAGATGCAATCTAGAAGACGGTAGCAACGAGGGGATGATCAAGACTAACCCTTGAAGAGATTCCAAAGCCTATAAGAGTAGGCTCTTATTGCTGCGGTAGACGATCACTTGCCGCTTGCAAGCGCGTAGAAGATCTTGATCACGATCGGTTCCGGCGCAGAACGGCACACTCATTGCTCGGTCACACGTTCGGTTGTTGATGAAGACGACGTCCACCTCCCCGTTCCAGCGGCAGCGGAAGTAGTAGCTCCTCTTGAATCCGATAGCACGACGGCGTGGTGTCGGTGGCGGTGGAGAAATCCGGCGGAGCTTCGCTTAAGCGTGCGGGATATGGTGGAGGAGAGAGAGACCGCTAGGGTTTGGGGAGAGGGGCGCCGGCTAGAGCACCCTTGAGGGGTGCGGCCATGGTGGTGGCTTGAGTGGCCGGCCAGCCCCTCTCTCCCCCTCTTTATATAGGTGGAGGCCCCAAGGCTTAGGTCAAAGAGTCCGAATAAGACCCCAACCAAAACCTTCCAAGTGTCCAAACCTAGGGGGAGTGGGACTCCCCCCTTTCCTTGGTGGGGTGGCCGGCCACCATGGTGGGGAGTCCACTTGGGACTCCTCCTCCCTTAGGTTGGCCGGCCAAGGTGGGTGGAGTCCCTTTGGGACTCCACCTTCCATCCTTATTTCTTCCGGACTTTTCTAGAACCTTCTAGAACCTTCCGTAGAACCTTCCGGATCATTTTAATTCACATAAAATGACTTCCCATATATGAATCTTATTCTCAGGACCATTCGAACTCCCGTGATGTCCGGGATCTCATCCGGGACTCCGAACAAATATTCGAACTCCATTCCATATTCAAGTACTACCATTTCAACATCCAACTTTAAGTGTGTCACCCTACGGTTCGTGAACTATGCGGACATGGTTGAGTACTCACTCCGACCAATAACCAATAGCGGGATCTGGAGATCCATAATGGCTCCCACATATTCAACGATGACTTTAGTGATCGAATGAACCATTCACATACAATACCAATTCCCTTTGTCTTGCGATATTTTACTTGTCCGAGGTTTGATCTTCGGTATCACTCTATACCTTGTTCAACCTCGTCTCGACAAGTACTCTTTACTCGTACTTGGGTATGTGGTCTCTTATGAACTTTATTCATATGCTTGCAAGACATTAGACGACATTCCACCGAGAGGGCCCAGAGTATATCTATCCGTCATCGGGATGGACAAATCCCACTGATCCATATGCCTCAACTCATACTTTCCGGATACTTAATCCCACCTTTATAGCCACCCATTTACGCGGTGTGTGTTTGGTGTAATCAAAGTACCTTTCCGGTATAAGTGATTTACATGATCTCATGGTCATAAGGACTAGGTAACTATGTCGAAAGCTTATAGCAAATAACTTAATGACGAGATCTTATGCTACGCTTAATTGGGTGTGTCCATTACATCATTCATACAATGACATAACCTTGTTATTAATAACATCAAATGTTCATGATTATGAAACTAATCATACATTAATCAACAAGCTAGTTTAAGAGGCATACTAGGGACTTCTTGTTTGTCTACATATCACACATGTACTAATGTTTCGGTTAATACAATTATAGCATGATATATAAACATTTATCATAAACATAAAGATATAAATAATAATCACTTTATTATTGCCTCTAGGGCATATCTCCTTCAGTTTGATCAATGCGTAGAACGGCAGTGCCTTTTCTCCTAGCCTGCCGACGAATCTACTTAAAGCTGCGACTCGCCCCGTCAACTGTTGTATTTCTTTCAACTTTGTCGGCTTCCTCATCGTTACGATGGCTTGGATTTTCTCTGGATTGGCCTCGATCCCTCTTGCTGATACTAGGAACCCGAGAAGTTCTCCCGCGGGAACACCAAAGGAGCACTTTGTCGGGTTTAACTTAAGGCAAAACTTGTCAAGGTTGTCGAAAGTTTCTTTCAAATCCTCGATCAGCGTTGTCCCCTTTTTTGATGTTATGACGACATCGTCAATGTAAACTTGTACATTTTTTCCAATCTGTGTTGCAAGGCACTTCTGCATCATCCGCTGATATGTTGCTCCGCGTTTTTTAGACCAAAAGGCATTGTTCTATAGCAGAACACGCCATAAGGTGTTATGAACGCTGTCTTGGCTTCATCATCTTCTTTTAATCTGATCTGGTTATAACCAGAATATGCGTCCAGGAAGGAAAGACGTTCACATCCTGCGTGGAGTCGATGATTTGATCGATCCTTGGGAGGGAAAGTGATCCTTTGGATGTTTATTGAGACACGTAAAGTCGACACACATGCGAAGGACTTTCGTGTTTTCTTTGGCACCATGATGCGCGTAGATGTACCCGTTGGGAACCCCAAGAGGAAGGTGTGATGCGCACAGCAGCAAGTTTTCCCTTAGAAAGAAACCAAGGTTATCGAACCGGTAGGAGCCAAGAAGCACGTGAAGGTTGTTGGTGGAGGAGGGAGTGCGGCGCAACACCCGGCGCCAACGTGGAACCTGCACAACACAATCAAATACTTTGCTAGCATGTGATGAGGTTGTCAATCTCAGAAGCTTCTGAAAACAAAGGATTAAGCGTATCAGTGGAAAATGGTGTTTGTTTGCAAAGAACAGTAAGAACAATAATTGCAGTAGAATGTATTCAGATGTAAAAGAATGGACCGGGGTCCACAGTTCACTAGTGGTGTCTCTCCAATAAGATAACTAACATCGGGTGAACAAATTACAGATGGGCAATTGACAAATCAAGATTCAATACATATCAATGATGATTACTATGTGATTTAATCAGGGCATTACGACAAAGTACATAGACCGCTATCCAGCATGCATCTATGCCTAAATAATCCACCTTCGGGTTAGCATCCGCACCCCTCCAGTATTAAGTTGTAAACAACAGATAATTGCATTAAGTATGGTGCGTAATGTAATCAACACAAATATCTAGACAAAGCATTGATGTTTTATCCCTAGTAGCAACGACATCCACAACCTTAGAACCTTGTCACGATCCCAGATTAAATGGAGGCATGAACCCACTATCGAGCATAAATACTCCCTCTTGGAGTTACAAGTATCAACTTGGCCAGAGCCTCTACTAGAAACGGAGAGCATGCAAGAACATAAACAACACATATATGATAGATTGATAATCAACTTAACATAGTATTCTAGATTCATCGGATCCCATCAAACACAACATGTAGCATTACAAATAGATGATCTTGATCATGTTAGGCAGCTCACAAGATCTATAACAATGATAGCACAAGCGGAGAAGACAACCATCTAGCTACGCATGGACCCATAGTCCAAGGATGAACTACTCACGCATCAATCCGGAGGCGGGCATGATGATGTAGAGCCCCTCGGTGATGATTCCCCTCTTCGACAGGGTGCGGAGGCGATCTCCGAATCTGAGATGGGATTCGCGACGGCGGCGTCTCCGGATTTTCCGTATCGTGGCTCTCGGTACGGGGGTTTCGCGACGAAGGCTATTTGTAGGCGGAAGGGTAGGTCGGGGGCGACGCGAGGGGCCAGGATACAGGGCGTGCCAGGCCTGGGCCGCGCCGCCAGTGTGCAGCTCGTGGCCCCACTTAATCTCCCTTTCGGTCTTGGAAGCTTCGTGTAAAAATAGGCCTCTGGCGTTGATTTCGTCCAATTCCGATAATATTTCCTTACTAGGATTTCGAAACCAAAAACAGACAGGAAGCGGCACTTCGGCATCTTGTTAATAGGTTAGTGCCGGAAAATGTATAATAATGATGTAAAGTATGTATAAAACATTCAAGTATTGTCATAAAAGTAGCATGGAACATAAGAAATTATAGATACGTTTGAGACGTATCAGCATCCCCAAGCTTAGTTCCTACTCGCCCTGAGTAGGTAAACGATAACACAAATAATTTCGAAGTGACATGCTACCAACATAAACTTGATCAACATTATTGTAAAGCATATGAGATGAATGGGGTGATCTAAAGCAAAAGATTGCTAACAAGATAATGACTAAACAAATGAATCATATAGCAAAACTTTTCATGAATAGTACTTTCAAGACAAGTATCAACAAAACTTGCATAAGAGCTAACTCATAAGCAATAAATTCTAAGTAGAATGCATTGAAGCAACACAAAGGATGATTAAGTTTCAGCAATTGCTTTCAACTTGTAACATGTATATCTCATGGATATTTGTCAACATGATAATATAACAGTGCAATAAGTAAACATGTAAGAATCAATGCACGGTTAATACAAGTGTTTGCTTCTAAGATAGAAAGAAGTGGGTAAAGCGACTCAACAATAAAGTAAAAGAATGGCCCTTCGCGGAGGAAGCATGGATTACTATTTTTGTGCTAGAGCTTTTGTTTTTGAAAACATAGAAACAATTTTGTCAACGGTAGTAATAATTCATATGTGCTATGCATAATACTTCCTAGAAGTTGCAAGTCTCATGCATAGAGTACTAATAGTGCTCGCACCTTGTCCTAATCAGCTCGGATAACACGGATTATCATCACATGACATATGTTTCAACCAAGTGTCACAAAGGGGTACCTCTATGCCTGTACAAAGGTCTAAGGAGAAAGCACGCATTGGATTTCTCGCTTTTGATTATTCTAAACTTAGACATCCATACCGGGACAACATAGACAACAGATAATGGACTCCTCTTTTAATGCTTAAGCATTCAACAACATAATATTCTCATAAGAGATTGAGGTTGTATGTCAAAAAACTGAAACTTCCACCATGATACATGGCTTTGGTTAGCGGCCCAATGTTCTTCTCTAACATATGCATACTCAAACCATTTGATCATGAAATCGCACTTACTTCAGACAAGACGAACATGCATAGCATCTCACATGATATCCAACAAAGGTAAAGTTGATGGCGTCCCCAGAAACATGGTTACCGCTCAACAAGCAACTTATAAGAATTAAAACACATAACTACATATTCATCACCACAATAGTTTTTAAGCTATTTGTCCCATGAGCTATATATTGCAAAGATAAAGGAATTAAATTTTAAAGGTAGCACTCAAGTAATTTACTTTGGAATGGCAGAAAAATACCACATAGTAGGTAGATATGGTGGACACAAATGGCATGGGTTTTGGCTCAAGGTGTTTGGATGCGAGAAGCATTTCCTCTCGGTACAAGGTTTGGGCTAGCAAGGTTGTTTGAAGCAAACACAAGTATGAACAGTACAACAAAACTTACACAAGAACATATTGCAAGCATTATAAGACTCTACACTGTCTTCCTTGTTGCTCAAACACTTTACCAGAAAGTATCTAGACTTAGAGAGACCAATCATGCAAACCAAATTAAACAAGCTCTACGGTAGTTCTCCATTAATAGATTAAACCACATGATGCAAGAGCTTAAACATGATCTAATGAGAGCTCAAACAATTGCCAAGTTATTCCAAACCATATGCAACATTTTCCATTCCAACCAAATAGCAATTTAACGAAGCAATTTCAGCCTTCACCATGAACATTAAAGCACAATTAAGAACACAAGTGTTCCATATGAAAAGCGGACGTAATATCTCCAATATAAGGATGGTGATCCAACTTTATTCAAACCATAAACAAAAATAAAAGCAAACTGATACGCGTAGATGCACACGTCCGTTGGGAACCCCAAGTGGAAGGTATGATGCGTATAGAAGCAAGTTTCCCTCAGTATGAAACCAAGGTTTAATCGAACCAGTAGGAGCCAAGAAGCACGTTGAAGGTTGATGGTCGCGAAATGTGATGCGGCGCAACACCGGGGATTCGGCAACGGAACACCTAACACAGCCGTACTTTGCCCCAACGAACAGTGAGGTTGTCAATCTCACCGGCTTGCTGTAACAAAGGATTAAACGTATCGAGTGGAAGATGTTTGCAAAGAAAACAGTAAACACAATTGCGGTAGATTGTATGCTATGTAAAGAATAGGACCGGGGTCACGGTTCACTAGAGGTGTCTCTCCCATAAGATAAAAGCATGTTGGTGAACAAATTACAGTCGGGCAATCGACAAATAGAAGAAGGCATAACAATGCATATACATGATATGATAAATATAGTGAGATTTAATTGGGCATTACGACAAAGTACATAGACCGCCATCCAACTGCATTTATGCCTAAAAAGTCCACTTCTTATCCGAACCCCATTCATTATTAAGTTGCTAAGCAACAGACAATTGCATTAAGTATGGTGCGTAATGTAATCGACAACTACATCCTTAGACATAGAATCAATGTTTTATCTAGTGGCAACAGCACATCACAACCTTAGAACTTTCTGTCACTGTCCCAGGTGTCAATGAAGGCATGAACCCACTACTCGAGCATAAATACTCCCTCTTGGAGTTAAGGTAAAAACTTGGCCAGAGCCTCTACTAATAACGGAGAACATGCAAGATCATAAAAAACACATAAACAATAGATTGATAATCACCATAATCATAGTATTCTCTATCCATCGGATCCCGACAAACACAACATATAGAATTACAGATAGATGATCTTGATCATGTTAGGCAGCTCACAAGATCCAACAATGAAACACAACAAGGAGAAGACGACCATCTAGCTCGCTATGGACCCATGGTCCAGGGGTGAACTACTCACTCATCACTCGGAGGCGTACCATGGCGGTGAAGAGTCCTCTTGGGAGATGAATCCCCTCTCCGGCAGGGTGCGGGAGCGATCTCCCTGAGATGGGATTCGCGGCGGCGGCGTCTGCGGAGGTTTTCCGTATCGTGGCTCTCGCTCGGGTTTTCGCGACAGAGGCTTTAAGTAGGCGGAAGGGCAACGTGGGGGGCCACACGAGGGCCCCACACCCTAGGTCGGCGCGAGCCCGGGCTGGCGCGGGCTATAGTGTCGCGCCTCGTGGCCCCACTTCCTTCCCTCTTCGGTCTTGGAAGCTCCGTGCAAAAATAGGACCCGGGCGAAGATTTCGTCCATTCCGAGAATATTCCTTACTAGGATTTCTGAAGCTAAAAGCAGAAACAGAAAATCGCTCTTCGGCATCTTGTTAATAGGTTAGTTCCAAAAATGCATAAATATGACATATAATGTGCATAAAACATGTAGGTATCATCAATAAGTAGCATGGAACATAAGAAATTATCGATACGTTGACGTAATAAGCATCCCCAAGCTTAGTTCGCTCGTCCCGAGCGGTAAAACGATAACAAAGATAATTTCGAAGTGACATGCCATCATAATCTTGATCATACTATTTGTAAACATATGTAATGAATGCAGCGATCAAAACAAAAGTAATGACATGAGTAAACAAGTGAATCATATGGCAAAGACTTTTCATGAATAGTACTTCAGACAAGCATCAATAAGTCTTGCATAAAGGTTAACTCATAAAGCAATAAATCAAAGTAAAGGTGTTGAAGCAACACAAAGGAAGATTAAGTTTAAGGGTTGCTTTCAACTTATAACATGTATATCTCATGGATATTGTCAACATGGTAGTATAACAGTGCAATATGCAAGTATGTAGGAATCAATGCAGTTCACACAAGTGTTTGCTTCTTAAGGTGGAGGGAGATAGGTAAACTGACTCAACAATAAAAGTAAAAGAAAGGTCCTTCAAAGAGGGCATCGATTGCTTATTTGTGCTAGAGCTTTTATTTGAAGAAAACATGAAACAATTTTGTCAATGGTAGTAATAAAGCATATGAGTTATGAAAATTATATCTTACAAGTTGCAAGCCTCATGCATAGTATACTAATAGTGCCCGCACCTCGTCCTCCTTAGCTTGGACTACCGGATCTTTGCATGCCATGTTTCCACCAAGTGTCACAAAGGTGTAGCCTGCACAAAGGTCTAAGGAGAATGCTCGCATTTTGGCTTCTGATTATTCTCAACTTAGACATCCATACCGACAACATGGACAACAGATAATGGACTCCTCTCTTAAATTCATAAGCATGTGTAGCAATGATTATTATTCTCATATGAGATTGAGGATATATGTCCAAACTGAAACTTCAACCATGATTCACATGGCTTTAGTTAGCGGCCCAATGTTCTTCTCTAACAATTTTGCATGCTCCAACCACTAAAATGATAGATCCTTCAGACAAGACGGACATGCATAGCAACTCACATGATATTCAACAATAGTTGATGGCGTTCCCCAGCAGCATGGTTATCGCACAACAAGCAACTTAATAAAAGATAAAGTGCATAAGTACATATTCACTACTACGATAGTTTTTAAGGCTATTTTGTCCCATGAGCTATATATTGCAAAGGTGAATGATGGAATTTTAAAGGTAGCACTTAAGCAATTTACTTTGGAATGGCGGAGAAATACCATGTGGTAGGTATGGTGGACACAAATGGTATAATGGTTGGCTCAAGGATTTTGGATGCATGAGAAGTATTCTCTCTCGATACAAGGTTTAGGCTAGCAAGGTTATTTGGAAGCAAACTCAAGGATGAACAAGTGCAGCAACCACATAAAAGACATATTGTAAACATTATAAGACTCTACACCGTCTTCTTTGTTGTTCAAAACTCAATACTAGATATTATCTAGACCTTAGAGAAACCAAATATGCAAATCAAATTTTAGCAAGCTCTATGTATTTTCTTCATTAATGGGTGCAAAGCATATGATGCAAGAGCTTAAACATGAGCACAACAATTGCCAAGTATCACATTATCCAAGACATTTTATAATTACTACATGTAGCATTTTCCAATTCCAACCATATAACAATTTAACGAAGAAGAAACTGCGCCTTGAACATTATGAGTAAAGCCTAAGGAACATATTTGTCCATATGCAACAGCGGAGCGTGTCTCTCTCCCACAAAGTGAATGCTAGTATCCATTTTATTCAAACAAAAACAAAAACAAAAACAAACCGACGCTCCAAGTAAAGAAATACAAGATGTGACTCTGGAATAGTTTAAGGGGAGGAACCTGATGATGTTGTCGATGAAGAAGGGGATACCATTCCCAAGCTTAGACGCTTGAGTCTTCTTAAAATATGCAAGGGGTGAACCACGGGGCATCCCCAAGACCCCTCTTGATCATAGTATATCATTCTCCTCTCACCCTTGAAAACTTCCTTCACACCAAAACTTCAAGCAAACTCATTAGAGGGCTAGTGCATAATCAAAAATTCGACACATTCGTAGGTGACAATCATTATTTTCACTTCGACATTGCATAAAGCCATCGGACATTAATGGTTCTAAATAAATAACCCAACATAGAAAAAGAGGCAATGCGAAATAAAATGCAGAATCAGTCAAAAACAGAACAGACGTAAAGACGAATTTAAAGCTGGCACCAGACTTGCTCAAATGGAAAACTCAAAACTAATGAAAGTTGCGTACATATCTGAGGATCACGCTAAATTGGCAGATTTTTTCGAATTTTCTACAGAGAACTGTGCCCAGATTCGTGATAGACAGCAATGCTGTTTCTGCGCAGTGATCCCAAATATAACATCAACTTTGACATAGAAACTTTTCTGGCGCAAAAACATGATAAGGAGAGGTTGCTACAGTAGTAACAACTTCCAAGACTCAACAAACAAAAAGTGGAGTAAAAACATGGGTTGTCTCCCCTAAGCGCTTTTCTTTAACGCCTTTCAGCTAGACGCAGAAAGTGCAAATCTTATCAAGAGTAGAAGCATCAACATCATAACCAGGGGTGTTGGAGTTTTCTCAACCAAGCATAGTATGTTTGATATGTAAGTTTTAGCGTCTCCCTTTTCATTAGTCTTAGGCTTGCTACTTTCATCGAACAAATTTTCAGGAACAAGCCAAGCATAGTTATTTTCTAGTGCATCATTCATAGCTAGGAGTTTACATGGTATTGGTGCTTTGATTTCCCCACCATCATTAATGTTATTAGTGTACCTTATTCTATCCATGTCCATTTTTTCAAGGAGACCAATAAAATTGGTATGAGAACCTAGCATATTAAATTTAGCAAAAACCTTTCTAGCCTCTCTTGCTAGACCACCAAATTCTCTAAGAAGAGTTTCTAAAACAAAATCTTTCTTTTTCCCTTCTTCCATATCCGAGTGTAAGAAACATATGTTGGATTATAGGATTGAGATTAACAAATTTAGTTTCCAACATGCTAACTAAAGCAGCAGCAGCAATTTCATAGGTAGGTGCAAGTTCTACCAAGTGTCTATCTTCAAAATCTTCAATAATACTAACATGATTGAAAAATTCTTCTATATTATTTCTCCCAACTATGGACCCACGTCCTACCGGTATGTCTTTTGTGGTGAAATTAAAAGGAAACATGATGCAATAAGCAAAAAGTAAACTAGGCAAACAAAGTAAAGACAAGTAACTAATTTTTTGTGTTTTTGATATAGAGAGCAAGACAGTAAATAAAGTAAAACTAGCAACTAATTTTTGTGTTTTTGTTTAGTGCAGCCAACAAAGTAGTAAATAAAATAAAGCAAGACAAAACAAAGTAAAGAGATTGAGAAGTGGAGACTCCCTTGCAGCGTGTCTTGATCTCCCCGACTACGCCAGAATTTAGCTTGATACTGGGAGATGCACACGTCCGTTGGGAACCCCAAGTGGAAGGTATGATGCGATAGAAGCAAGTTTCCTCAAAAGATGTAGAAACCAAGGTTTAATCAACCAAGGAGCCAAGAAGCACGTTGAAGGCTGATGGTCGCGAAATGATAAGTACAAGAACACTGTGGATTCCGGCGCCAACGTGGAATCTGCACAACAACACCAAAGTACTTTGCCCCAACGAAATAGTGAGGTTGTCAATCTCACCGTTGTAAACAAAGGATTAAACATATCGAGTGGAAGATGTTTGCAAAGAAAACAATAAACACAATTGCCGTAGATTGTATGCTATGTAAAGCATAGGACCGGCCACAGTTTACTAGAGGTGTCTCTCCCATAAGATAAAAGCATGTTGGGTGAACAAATAACAGTCGGGCAATTGACAAAATAGAGAAAGGCATAACACTGCATATACATGATATGATAAATATAGTGAGATTTAATTGGGCATTACGACAAGTACATAGACCGCCATCCAAATCGCATCTATGCCTAAAAAGTCCACCTTCAAAGTTATCATCCGAACCCCATTCGGTATTAAGTTGCTACAGATAATTCCATTAAGTATGGTGCGTAATGTAATCGATAACTACATCCTTAGCGACATAGAATCAATGTTTTATCCCTAGTGGCACCAGCACATCACAACCTTAGACTTTCTCACATCGTCCTATGTCAATGAAGGCATGAACCCACTATCGAGCATAAATACCCTCTTGGAGTTAAGAGTAAAAATTTGGCCATAGCCTCTACTAATAACGGAGAGTATGCAAGATCATAAACAACACATAAACAATAGATTGATAATCACCATAATCATAGTATTCTCTATCCATCGGATCCCGACAAACACAACAACATATAGAATTACATATAGATGATCTTGATCATGTTAGGCAGCCCACAAGATCCAACAATGAAGCACAACAAGGAGAAGACGACCATCTAGCTACTGCTATGGACCCATGGTCCAGGGGTGAACTACTCACTCATCACTCCGGAGGCGACCATGGCGGTGAAGAGTCCTCCGAGAGATGAATCCCCTCTCCGGCAAGGTGCCGGAGGTGGCGATCTCCCGAATCCCGAGATGGGATTGCCGGCGGCGCGGCCTCTCGGAAGGTTTCCGTATCGTGGCTCTCGGTACCGGGGGTTTCGCGACGGAGGCTTTGAGTAGGCGGAAGGGCAGGGGGCCACACGAGGGCCCCACACCCTAGGTCGGCGCGGCCAGGCTCGGCCGCTACGGCCCATGGTGTCGGGCTACCGTGGCCCCACTTCCTTCCTCTTTCTGTCTTCTGGAAGCCTGCAAAATAGGGACCCCGGGCGAAGATTTCGTCCAATTCTAGAATATTTTTACTAGGATTTCAAACCAAAAAAAACAGCAGAAAACAGCAACTGGTTCTTCGGCATCTTGTTAATAGGTTAGTTCCGTAAATGCATAAATATGACATATAATGTATAAAACATGTAGGTATCATCAATAAAGTAGCATGGAACATAAGAAATTATCGTTACGTTGGAACGAAAACAAACCGACGCTCCAAATAAAGAACATAAGATATGGAATAAAAATATAGTTTCACTACAAGTGACCTGATAAGTTGTCGATGAAGAAGGGATGCTTTGGACATCCCAAGCTAGATGCTTGAGTCTTCTTAAAATATGCAGGA
>JAUUTY010000494.1:0-238699 GCA_030979885.1 Lolium multiflorum
TAAACTAAATAAGTAAAGTAAAGACAAGTAACTTAATTTTTTGTGTTTTTGATATAGAGCTAGTAAATAAGACAGAAAATAAAGTAACTAATTTTTTTATGTTTTTAATATGAAGCAAACAAGACAATAGAAATAAAGCAAAGTAAAGCAAGACAAAAAACAAAGTAAAGAGATTGGAAGAGACTCCCCTGCAACAGCAGCCTGATCTCCCTGCAAGAACCACGAATTTACGGCCGGCGTGTAGTTGACGTGGGGAGTTAGAAGTCTCCGGGGTGTAACTTTTCTCAGTCCCCGCAACGGCGCCGGAAATTTATGCTGATGCGCCGTAGATGTACGTCCGTTGGGAACCAAGAGGAAGGTATGATGCGCACAACAACAAGTTTCCCTCAGGATGAAACCAAGGTTATCGAACCAAGAGGAGCCAAGAAGCACGTGAAGGTTGTTGGTGGAGGAATGTAGTGCGCGCAACACCCGTGAAACGGCGCCAACGTGGAACCCGCACAACACAATCAAAGTACTTTGCCCCAACGTGACAGTGAGGTTGTCAACTCACCGGGTTGCTGAAAACAAAGGATTAAGCGTATCGAGTGGAAGATGGTGTTTGTTTGCAAAGAACAAGAAACTCAGAGATTTAGTAAAATGTATTCGTGATGTAAAAGAATGGACCTGTCCACAACTCACTAGAGGTGTCTCTCCAATAAGATAACCAACATGCCGGGTGAACAAATTACAGGGGCAACTGACAAATAAAGATTCAATACATGTCAACGATGATTACTATGTGATTTAATCGGGGCATTACGATCCACCTTCAAGTTATCATCCGAACCCCTTCCGCATTAAGTTGTAAACAACAGATAATTGCATTAAGTATGGTGCGAATGTAATCAACACAAATATCCTTAGACAAAGCATCAATGTTTTATCCCTAGTAGCAACAACACATCCACAACCTTATAACTGGCCACCGTCCCGCATTAAATGGAGGCATGAACCCAATATCGAGCATAAATACTCCCTCTTGGAGTTACAAGTATCAACTTGGCCAGAGCCTCTACTAGCAACTGAGAGCATGCAAGAACATAAACAACACATATATGATAGATTGATAATCAACTTAACATAATATTCTATATTCATCGGATCCCGCCAAACACAACATGTAGCACTACAAATAATGATCTGGATCATGTTAGGCAGCTCACAAGATCTAAACAATGATAGCACAAGCGGAGAAGACAACCATCTAGCTAATGCTATGGCCCATAGACCAAGGATGAACTACTCACGCATCAATCCCAGAGGCGGGCATGATGATGTAGAGCCCGTCCGGTGATGATTCCCCTCTCCGACAGGTGCCAGAGGCGATCTCCTGAATCCCCTGAGATGGGATTCGCGACGGGCGGCGTCTCCTCCGGGAAGGTTTTCCCAGACGCGGCTCCTATGTGGGGCTCTCACACGGCTGCCATTTGTAGGCGAAGGGTAGGTCAGTACGAGGCCCACACAATGTGGTCATGGCCAAGGGCCGTGCCGCGCCGCCGGTGTGTCGCCACCCGTGGCCCCACTTCGTTCCCTCTTCCCGGTCTTCTCGAAGCTTCGTGTAAAAATAGGCCCCCGGGCGTTGATTTCATTCAATTCCGAGAATATTTCCTTACTAGGATTTCTGAACCAAACAAAGCAGAAAAACAAAGAATCGGCACTTCAAAGATTCTGTTAATAGGTTAGTGCCGGAAAATGTATAATAATGCTGTAAAGTATGTATAAAACATTCAAGTATTATCATAAAAGTAGCATGGAACCCTGCAATTAAGATACAAGAAGTCTCTTGTGTCCCCAACACACCTAACACACTTGTCAGATGTATAGGCGCACTAGTTTGGCGAAGAGATAGTAAAACACATGTGGTATAGATGAATATGAGTGGTAATAACAATCTGAAATAAATATGGCAGCGAGTAAACATGCAACAGAACAAAGAAGTGTTGTGTTTGCGTATTGGGAAACTAGGCCTAGGGATCATACTTTCACTAGTGGACACTCAACATTGATCGCATAATAAATTAATAACTTCTCCCCACTTGTGCTACATACACTCTTTTGTTGGATGACAAACATCATTCGTTGTGTAGGTCTACAAGAGCTCCCTAAAGCCGGAGTTAACAAGCGCCACAACATTCAACATTCATATTTAAATAACCTTAGAGCATAATAGATCTTTGCAAAATAAACCGAGAACTAACATAGCATACACACCGTCACCATTACACTATGAAAGGGGGAATAGATCACATCAATACTATCATAATAGTGATAATTAACTCCATAACCTACAAGAGATTATGATCATAACCTACGACAAGAACTACACGATGCACACATTGTCGCCTTTACTCCATGCAGGAGGAATAGACTACTTTAATAACATCACATGAGTAGCACATATACAGTAGTAGCTATACAAAGCTCATCATATGGATCTCAATTATGCAAAGCAATTCATGAGATCATTAGTATTGGAGTACAGAGAGAGAGATTAACCACATAGCTACCTGTACAGCCCTAGCCTCGATGGAGAACTACTCTCTCCTCATCATGGGAGACATCAACGTTGATGGAGATGGCGGTGGTGTCGATGGAGATGCCTTCCTCGGGGCAATCTCCCCGTCCCCGCGTGCGTGCTTCTGAACAGAGACTTCGTCCCCGAATCTCGGCCTCCGCGATGGCGGCTCCGAACTTTTCCCGTATCGTGGCTTATCTCCTTAGGGTTTTCGCGACTGGAGACTTTATATAGGCGAAAGGGCGTCTCTGGGAGGGGCCTCGGTAGGCCACACCGTGAGGGGGCGCGCCCAGTAAGCTGTGCCGCGCCGCCCCCAAAGGGCCCCTGCTCCCTCTCGCGCCCCTCTTCCGTTCTCCCGGGAAGCTTCCGGGAAAATAAGATCTGGGGCGTTGTTTCGTCCAATCCCGAGAATATTTCCTTTGTAGGATTTCTGAACCAAAAACAGCAGAAAAACAGGAACTTGCACTTCGGCATCTTGTTAATAGGTTAGTTCCGGAAAATGCATCAAAACATCATAAAGTGTGAACAAAACATGTAAGTATTGTCATAAAACAAGCATGGACCATCAGAAATTATAGATACATTGGAGACGTGATACGTCTCAAACGTATCTATAATTTTTTATGTTTCATGCTACTTTTATGACAATACTTGAATGTTTTATACATACTTTACAACATTATTATACTTTTTCCGGCACTAACCTATTAACAAGATGTCAAACGCCGCTGTTGTTTTCTTCATTGCTTTTTGGTTTCTAAATCCTAAGTAAGGAAATATTCTCTAATTGGACGAAATCAACGCCCCGTGGTCCTATTTTTCCACGAAGCTTCCGAAGACCGAAGGGATAACGAAGTGGGGCGACGAGGCGCCCACACCACAGGCCGCTGGCTACCGGGCGGGCCCCGCGCCGCCCCCATGGTGCGGGCCTCGTGGCGCCCCCGACCTACCCTTCCGCTCTACTTAAAGCCTTTCGCTCGCGAATACCCCCCCGTACCGAGAGCCACGACACGAAAACCTTCCGTAGACGCGCCGCTGCCAATCGCATCTCGAGATTCAGAGACGCTCCGCACCCACTGAGAGGGGAATCATCACCTGGTGGTTCTGCTATCATGCCCCGCCTCCATTGATGCGTGAGTAGTTCATCCTTGGACTATGGGTCCATAGCAGGAGCTAGATGGTTGTCTTCTCCGCTTGTGCTATCATTGTTTAGATCTTGTGAGCTGCCTAACATGATCAAGATCATCTATTTGTAATGCTACATGTTGTGTTTAAGGATCCGATGAATCTAGAATACTATGTCAAGTTGATTATCAATCTATCATATATGTGTTGTTTATGTTCTTGCATGCTCTCCGTTGCTAGTAGAGGCTCTGGCCAAGTTGATACTTGTAACTCCAAGAGGGATTATTTATGCTCGATAGTGGGTTCATGCCTCCATTTAATCTGGGACAGTGATAAAGTTCTAAGGTTGTGGATGTGATGTTGCTACTAGGGATAAAACATTGATGCTTTGTCTAAGGATATTTGTGTTGAATTACATTACGCACCATACTTAATGCAATTATCTCTTGTTTACAACTTAATACTGGAGGGGTGCGGATGCTAACCCGAAGGTGGATTATTTAGGCATAGATGCATGCCTGATAGCGGTCTATGTACTTTGTCGTAATGCCCTGATTAAATCTCATAGTAATCATCATTGATATGTATTGAATCTTGATTTGTCAATTGCCCATCTGTAATTTGTTCACCTAGCATGGCAGCATGTTAGTTATCTTATTCGAGAGACACCACTAGTGAACTATGGACCCCTGGTCCATTCTTTTACATCTCAATACATTCTACCGCAATCATTGTTCTTACTGTTTTTTGCAAACAAACACCATCTTTCACTCGATACGTTAATCCTTTGTTTTCAGCTAGCCGGTGAGATTGACAACCTCACTGTTACGTTGGGGCAAAATACTTTGATTGTGTTGTGCAGGTTTCCACGTTGGCGCCGGTTTCACCGGTGTTGCGCCGCACTACACTCCTCCACCAACAACCTTCACGGGCTTCTGGCTCCTACCGGTTCGATAACCTTGGTTTCATACTCGAGGGAAACTTGCTTCTATACGCATCATACCTTCCACTTGTGGTTCTAACCCGATTTGTGCTTCACGCGTATCGTTTATAAATTTCTGCGCCGTTGCCGAGATCAAGACACGCCGCAAGGGGAGTCTCCACATCCAATCTCTTTTACTTTGTTTTTGTCTTGCTTTAGTTTATTTTATTTACCGTCTTGTTTGCTTCATATTAAACACACAAAAATTAGTTAGTTTTACTTTCTCGTCTTATTTACTAGTCTATCGAAACACAAAAAATAGTTACTTGCATTTACTTTATTTATTTTTGTTTATTTCATCATGCTCCATCCTAAGTATACCGGTAGGTAGTGGGTCTATCATTGGAAAAGATAATATAGAAGAATTTTTCACCCATGTTAGTAAGACTGAAGATTTTGAAGATAGATCCTTGGCAGAACTTGCTCCTATGAAATTGCTACCGCTCTTTAGTTCACATGTTGGAAGCTAGATTTGTTAATCTCAATCCAATAATGCAACATATGTTTCTTACACTGGGTGATATGGAAGAAGGAGAAAAGAAAGATTTTATTCTAGAAACCCTTCTTAGAGAATTTGGTGATGTAGCTAGAGAAGCTAGGAAAGTCTTTATTCGATATAAGATGCTAGGCTTGTGTACCAATTTTGCAAGTATCCTTGAAAAAAGGGAAAAAGATAGGCTAAGATACACTAATAAATTCAATTATGAGGGAGAGATTAAAATACCAATACCTCATAAACTCATAGGAATGCATGAGGCATTAGAAAAGAATTTTGATTGGATTGTCCCTGAAAATTTATTTGAGGAGGATAGTAAGCCTAAGGGTATTGAAAAGGGAGTTCCATACATAAATAAGATACAATGCATTGTTGAGAAAACTCCCGACTGGTAATGATATTGATGCTTCATCTCTTGAAAATACTTGATTTGCACTTTCTGCGCCTAGCTGAAAGGCGTTAAAAAAAAGCACTTCTTGGGAGATAACCCATGTTTCATTTTATTTACTGTATTGTTGAGTCTTGAAGTTGTTTACTACTGTAGCAACCTCTCCTTATCATGTTTTTGTGCCAAGTAAAGTCTCTATGGTAAAGTTGATGCTAGATTTGAATTGTTGGTAATGTAAACAAAGATTGTCGGTCACACGAATTGCCACAGCATCTCTCAGAAGAGTCAAAAATCTGAAAATTTACGGCGTGATCCTCGATATGTACGCAACTTTCATTAGTTTTAAGTTTTTCCGTTTGAGCAAGTTAAGTGCCCCTGAAAAATTCGTCTTTACGGACTGTTCTGTTTTTGTCAGATTCTGCCTTTTATTTCGCATTGCCGCTTTTGCTATGTTGAATGAGTTTCTTTGTTACATTAACTTTCAGAAGCTTTGTGCAATGTCCAGAAGTGTTAAGAATGATTGTGTCACCTCTGAATATATGAATTTTTAATTATGCACTAACCTCTAATGAGTTTGCTTGAAGTTTGGTGTGAGGAAGTTTTCAAGGGTCAAAAGAAGAGGACATATACTATGATCAAGAAGAGTGAAAAGGTCTAAGCTTGGGGATGCCCCGGTGTTTCATCCCTGCATATTTTAATAAGACTCAAGCATCTAAGCTTTGGGATGCCCAAGGCATCCCCTTCATCATCGACTTATCATGTCACTTCTAGTGAAACTATATTTTTATTCCATCACATCTTATGTTCTTTACTTGGAGCGCCTTTATTTTTGTTTTGATTTGAATAAAGTTGGATCCCATCATCCTTATATTGGAGATATTACGCTCCGCTTTTTCATATGGAACACTTGTGTTCTTAATTTTGCTTTAATGTTCATGGCGAAGGTGTTACCCTCCAAAACCCACCGACGGGCAATGGTTAAGCAACACGAAGAGCCGGGAGGCTCCCAAGGCCGCTTAGTGGACCCTGGCACCTCGCGTCGTCCCGCAAATCTTCCAGCCACGTCCTGGCGGTTGCTAGGGCGTGCCACCCGACCTAGACCCGATCAGGAAGGTGTTAGAGTGCTTCGATTGTTCCTGCATGGTAGACATGTAAACATTAAATACGAGCCCTATCGGCTCTCAGGTTGCCCTGTGGATCGGCTCAGAGCCGATCGCCCCATGGTTCACGTTGGATTTGCAATGACATGGGGATCCCGCTTGATCAAAACAAAGCTAAACCGATCTACGACAGTTTAGGGTTTTCTACCGCATAACCGGAACGTCCTACGTGTGATCGGGCCTAGCAGCTACGGAAGATGATGCAAACTACCCCTACAAGAGGCCTAAAAACCAACATAACGCTGATTCCTGGATCATCCTCTGGTGTGGTCTGTGAACAATACCTAACGCACTCACTGATCGTCCGACCTCAAGATAAGGCCCAACTATGCATATTAAACTAATCCCTGCGGAGCAAGGAGCAACTATAACAGACGGATCTACTAAGTAACGAACAAGCAGGATGCTGCCCTCACCCAAATAGTGGAAGGGCAGCTAGGTGTCGAGGGACGGCATTGCCACGCAGATATGCACGAGAAAGCATCAATGCAAGCCCCTAAACACCTAATGATAGGTAGTGCTGCTCGCCATCAACAACGCTTCAGCACGAGCAGCACAAGGTAGACGATTAATGGTAGATCGCCTAGGATCGCAAGATGCGATCTAGGCGCATGATGCTTACCCGGAAGAAACCCTCGAAGGAAGGGGTGGCGATGCGCCCGATTTGTGTTTGTTGTGAACGTGATTGTCCTCCTTCCGATAACCCTAGATACATATTTATAGTCCAAGGGACTTTCTAATTGAGGCGTGCACCTAACCGTGCACGGGCCAGACTCTATCTGTTAACTCTAAACACGATACGATCTACTATATTACAGATACACGGGCAACTTAGCCCAAACTCTTAGCGCAAGGCCGCTCCAAAGATGCTCCACGTGTAATCTTCAAAGCCCATCTTCACTTACGGCCCCCATCTCCCGATTTGGCCAAAATCGGGTGGCAACATGCCCTGGTTTTGATAATGGTAATTGCAAAACCATCTGTCTCCTTCGAAGGGTCATGTCGTGGCAGAACCGTCGCAGTTTTCTTCATGATGACGTCTTGCCTTCTCAACTTCTCTGCACGATTTGACAGTTCTGGCACCACGTCCTCGGAAACTGCTTAGGCATTAAACCACTATATCCCCTTTTTTATTTGGCCACTTCCTGTAGTTCCCTTCTTCATCTCCTTCGCACTAGCACTTCCAAAAGCCCTCCTCCACCGCCATGTCTTCCTCTTCTTCCTCCTCCACTTCATCGGGTCTTTCCTACGTGTCCTCTCCCATCCGGGAATCAACACCAGAGTGGGGTACGCAGGCGGCGTACGATATCCTCGCCCCAACAGCGTGGGACAAGGAGGACCACGACTTCTCCATCTGTCAGAGGATGACAAGTCCTGTTGACGGGGAGAGACCTCCGCTTCCTCGCCAATGAGGAAGCGGTGGAGGAAAGCGACGACCGCCTTTCTGGGACGGGGTCACCTCCTCCGAGGAGGTGAAGGAGGAGGAGGAGGCGGACAGCCCTCGAGCCGCCGGCAAACGCCATTGCCCCCGGCCCGGAACTCAGCGACTTCGACGCGAAGACGATGATGCGACGAGAGGATGAGGACCACGAGGTCCCGCCGGCCGCTACGCGAGCGATGACGAGCCGGCTGGTAGGACAGCTGCGACGGCGACGGTGACGCCGACGACGGCGACGGTGACGCCGACGACGGCGACGGTGACGCCGACGATGAGGGCAGCAATGGCCCCTAGATTAGGATCTTAGCCTAGGGCCAGCAGTAGTAGATAGGGCAATGTACCCCTAATTCTTCCTTTTGAGAGCAATCAGCTCTTTATGTAAGAAATCTCGTTTATCAATGAAGAATTTCCCCAATTTGATTTTGCCGATTTCCTTTATGATAATTCAGCCGATTGTCCTTCGTACTGAGTCCGCCGATTGTTACTTCGGTCGATGCTCAACGAGCCGATGGCAACGCATCGGTCTCTCACGATAAATCTCAGGATAGATCCATCCGAACCTCCAAACTCTCGATCAAACAGGGCCAAGCTACAATCGTGCAAACCCCCAGATCTTGGAAATGCAGATCCAACTGAATGGAATGTTAGACTTAGCGGCAAACTCCTGAAATAACGTCCATTCTCCTCATTAACTTTAAATTTCAGACATTCTTCTGCCGCATCCTTCCCTTCCCGATCCTCTGCCTTCAGGAGAGCCCTAGGACTGTTGCTGGATCAACTCGAATGCTGAAGCCACCTTGCAAAACAGGCACCATTCGCCCAGAACCAACCGGTCCGATCCCACCGATGATCATGGCTCCTCTTCAAATTCCTCTCACCAACTCCACAGTCCCTTCTCGCGATAATTCACCACCTTTCAAACGAGCAAGATGCAGAGACAGCCGATTTAACACCATCGGCTCTTCGAGCCTAAGAACTTTCAAGGCCAGCTGCCCCCGATAAAAGTGAATAAGTAACAAATGAATGGGCCATCATCGGCTTCCCAATAGAGTTAGCATCAACCGATTCTAACCAAATCGGCTTTCAAAAGCAGAGAACCTCCAAGGTGAGCTGCCCCCGAGCTTCTTTAATTCAATGATGGCTTCTGGTGGAATGTTGAGATCGTCACCTTGGTCAAGCTCTATGGTCAAGGCCGTGATTCTTCAAGCTTGCCCACCGATAGATAAATATCGTAGCTCCCACGAGGAAAAGGGCTGGCTGCCGTCCTCGCAGAAGACCTGAGTCACCAAACAATGGAGGTCCTCTCGAGTAGAGCCTCGCCATGTAACAGCTTGTACCCCTTGAGTCGATGGCCGTGCATCTGCGCACTCAAGTCGATGTCTACGCATCGCCGTGCTCAAATTTTTTGGATTTTCCATTTTTAAACCTTGAGTACGTATTTGGCATGCATCCTCAGCTTCGTATCCTCGTGTCTCATCCATCTATGTGCCCCCCGAGCCGATTCTGTCAAGTACTTGATGGTATCGGCTCTTCAGGCATCTGTTGGATCAATGCTGAACATAGACAAAACGTGTGTTGAGGATAATTTTGGCCGATTGCGGGAATCGCCTCCTTTTCCGTTGCAATGCTTGACGATGGTTTGCAAAACTTGGATTTCCGCCTGTAGCTACGTGGCATGTCGGAGATAAGACTTTGCTTTCCCTTTTTTTTTGAGGTCGATCTCAGGGATCGCCTTGCCACGTACGTCCAATGTCTGGACTTAATTCCGTTAGGCCGGTGGATAAAACCATCCTAACCCATTTTTCTGCTTCGATGCGCTCACAACCCTCTAAACTGATTCCAGAGAGCGGCTCTTGGTTATCTGCTTCCCACACGCTCATGGCAGCTAACGATATCTCGATTGAGTCATCCGCTTGAACGACTTCCACTTCATCTCCATCCCACTGTATGATGCATTGGTGCATTGTAGACGGAATGCAACAGTTAGCATGAATCCAGTCCCTTCCTAATAGGACGGCGTAATTGCTTTTGCTGTCGACGATGAAGAACGCGGTAGGTATGGTTTTCCGGCCTACAGTAAGCTCTACATTCAGAACACCTTTCGCTTCTGACGCCTGGCCGTTGAAGTCGCTTAATGTGATGTTGGTCTTGATCAGATCATCACTGGAGTGCCCCAAACGTCGTAGCATGGAATACGGCATTATGTTGACTGCCGCTCCAGTGTCAACCAACATCTTGCCGACAGGCTGCCCGTTGATGTAACCCCTCAAGTATAGGGCTTTCAAGTGCCTATAGCTTCTGCCTCGTGGCTTCTCAAAGATAATCGGTCGGGACCCAGCCTAATTGAGCCACCGATACCTCATCGTTTGAGCGCGAAACTCCCACGAGTACGAACACCATGTTCGTGTCAGCCATGTTCCACCATCGCATCGCCCGATGCCCGTACGGCTGTCGCGCAGCGTCACTTTCTTTAAGGCGCGCTGTCTCCATTTTTGTTGAATTTTCGCGGCCGATCGGCGCGTTTAACGTGTTGCATCGTGCTTTGGCTTCCTCCAGTTTCGCACCCGCCGTGACTCTACGCTTCCGAGAATGGCGAGTCCATCGTGGCACCACCTTGGCCTGATACCTATCTTCTTCTCCATCTGACTCCTCAAAGTCCTCTTCTTGAGATGACTCAGCTTGCTTGTTATGAGGTGGAGAGGCCCTAGACGCTCGAACACTGAGACTTCATTTGCCTTCCTCCTTTGCTGCTTGCATTCTGGGCAGTTCTCGATTGTTGGCAATCGGCTCATTCCCGAGTCCCAAAGAATGTTTGAAGAAAGGACAAATAGTGCTTATCCATGTTGTATTGCTCCCTTGACCTCCCTCTAGCGTGAAGCTCGTACCGTCGTTGAGCCATATGGCCGACGATACCTTCGTCACGCATCCGACGGACAATATCTTTCGTCGTCTTCATAGTGGCGTCGACGTCGGCCGTCGCTGCTCGTATTTATTGAGGAGATGCACGGGGAATGGGTGCTGATACCGCATGCTTCTCACCTCCTCCTCGGTTAGGTACCGTCCATCATCATCTTGGGGCCGGTCACGTGGAACGGCCTCCTCTTTATCTTTGCCACGAGAGTGGCTGCTCTCTGCTTTGTCCGCGCTATGGCGGTTCACCAGCCTGCCATGTTGACACTAAAGGAGAACCCTGGCTCCCTTATGGAGTGGCTGAGATCTACCGTGTTGACGCCATGCGACGGACGCGTGTTTCCTTTGAGCTTGATGTTGTGAGAACGGGTCTTCTCAAAGGAGCCGATGAGCTCGGCTTCACAGATGGCCTTCAGCTCATCGCATTTCTTCTTGTGTTCTGCAGGAAGATCCTTGTATGTGATTGTTCCTCTGCCATCTCGGATGTCGGTGTTGACGTGGATGTTGCAGAAGATGTCCCACCGGGCGTGCCAGAATGTGTTACCCTCCAAAACCCACCGACGGGCAATGGTTAAGCAACACGAAGAGCCGGGAGGCTCCCAAGGCCGCTTAGTGGACCCTGGCACCTCGCGTCATCCCGCAAATCTTCCAGCCCACGTCCTGGCGCTAGCGGCCACCTGACTCTAGACCCGATCAGGAAGGTGTTATAGTGCTTCGATTGTTCCCGCATGGTAGACATGTAAACATTAAATACGAGCCCTATCGGCTCTCAGGTTGCCCTGTGGATCGGCTCAAAGAGCCGATCGCCCCATGGTTCACGTTGGATTTGCAATGACATGGGGATCCTGCTTGATCAAAACAAAGCTAAACCGATCTACGATAGTTTAGGGTTTTCACCGCATAACCGGAACGTCCTACGTGTGATCGGCCTAGCAGCACGGAAGATGATGCAAACTACCCCTACAAGAGGCCTAAAAACCAACATAACGTTGATTCCCGGAACATCCCTTGCAGGGACGGTGAACAACACCTAACGCACTGCCGGATCGTCCGACCCCTCCATAAGGCCTAACTATGCAGATATTAAACTAATCCCTGTGAGCAAGGAGCAACTATAATATCGGATCTACTAAGTAACGAACAAGCAAGATGCTGCCCTTACACCCAAATAGGTGTAAGGGCAGCTAGGTGTCGAGGGACGGCATTGCCACGCAGATATGCACGAGAAAGCATCAATGCAAGCCCCTAAACACCTAATGATAAGTAGTACTGCTCGCCATCAACAACGCTTCAGCACGAGCAGACAAGGTAGACGAATAAACACGAGATCGCAAGATGCGATCTAGGCAGCATGATGCTTACCCAAGAAACCCTAAGGAAGGTGGCGATGCGCCTGATTTGTGTTTGTTGTGAACGTGATTGTCCTCCTTTTCCGATAACCCTAGATACATATTTATAGTCCAAGGGACTTTCTAATTGAGGCGTGCACCTAACCGTGCACGGGACTCTATCTGTTAATTCTAAACACGATACGATCTACTATATTACATACATGGGCAACTTAGCCCAAACTCTTAGCGCAAGGCCGCTTCAAAGATGCTCCACGTGTAATCTTCAAAGCCCATCTTCACTTACGGCCCATCTCCTGATTTACAAAATCGGTCATGGCGAAGGCTGAAATTGCTTCGTTAAATTGCTATTTGGTTGGAAAGAAAATGCTGCATATGGTTTGGAATAATTTGGCAATTGTTTGAGCTCTCATAGATCATGTTTAAGCTCTTGCATCATGTAGTTTAATTTATTAATGGAGAACTACCGTAGAGCTTGTTTAATTTGGTTTGCATGATTAGTCTCTCTAAGTCTAGATATTTTCAAAGTGTTTGAACAACAAGGAAGACAGTGTAGAGTCTTATAATGCTTGCAATATGTTCTTGTGTAAGTTTTGATGTACCTGTTCATACTTGTGTTTGCTGCAAACAACCTTGCTAGCCCAAACCTTGTACTGAGAGGAAATGCTTCTCGTGCATCCAAACACCTTGAGCCAAAACCCATGTCATTTGTGTCCACCATATCTACCTACTATGTGGTATTTCTCTGCCATTCCAAAGTAAATTACTTGAGTGCTACCTTTAAAATTTCATTCCTTTATCTTTGCAATATATAGCTCATGGGACAAATAGCTTAAAAACTATTGTGGTGATGAATATGTAGTTATGTGTCTTAATTCTTATAAGTTGCTTGTTGAGCGGTAACCATGTTTCTGGGGACGCCATAAACTTTTTACCTTTGTTGGATATCATGTGAGATGCTATGCATGTTCGTCTTGTCTGAAGTAAGTGCGATTTCATGATCAAATGGTTTGAGTATGCATATGTTAGAGAAGAACATTGGGCCGCTAACTAAAGCCATGTATCATGGTGGAAGTTTCAGTTTTGGACATACAACCTCAATCTCTTATGAGAATATTATTTGTTGAATGCTTAAGCATTAAAAGAGGAGTCCATTATCTATTGTCTATGTTGTCCCGGTATGGATGTCTAAGTTGAGAATAATCAAAGCGAAAATCCAATGCGTGCTTTCTCCTTAGACCTTTGTACAAGCGGCATAGAGGTACCCCTTTGTGACACTTGGTTGAAACATATGTCATGTGATGATAATCCGTGTTATCCGAGCTGATTAGGACAAGGTGCGAGCACTATTAGTACTCTATGCATGAGACTTGCAATTTGTAGGAAGTATTATGCATAGCACATATGAATTATTACTACCGTTGACAAAATTGTTTCTATGTTTTCAAAACAAAAGCTCTAGCACCAAAATAGTAATCCATGCTTCCCTCTGCGAAGGGCCATTCTTTTACTTTATGTTGAGTCGTTTACCCACTTCTTTCTATCTTAGAAGCAAACACTTGTGTTAACTGTGTGCATTGATTCTTACATGTTTACTTATTGCACTTGTTATATTACTCTATGTTGAAAAATATCCATGAGATATACATGTTACAAGTTGAAAGCAACCGCTGAAACTTAATCATCCTTTGTGTTGCTTCAATGCATTCTACTTTGAATTTATTGCTTATGAGTTAGCTCTTATGCAAGTCTTGTTGATACTTGTCTTGAAAGTACTATTCATGAAAAGTTTTGCTATATGATTCATTTGTTTAGTCATTATCTTTGTTAGCAATCTTTTGTTCAGATCACTCCATTCATCTCATATGCTTTACAATAATGTTGATCAAGGTTATGTTGGTAGCATGTCACTTCAGAAATTATTTGTGTTATCGTTTACCTACTCGAGGGCTAGTAGGAACTAAGCTTGGGGATGCTGATACGTCTCAAACGTATCTATAATTTCTTATGTTCCATGCTACTTTTATGACAATACTCGAATGTTTTATACATACTTTACATCATTACTATACATTTTCCGGCACTAACCTATTAACAAGATGCCGAAGCGCCAGTTGTTGTTTTCTCTGTTTTTGGTTTCATAAATCCTAGTAAGGAATATTCTCGAATTGGACAAATCAACGCCTGGGTCCTATTTTTCCACGAAGCTTCCAAGACCGAAGGGATAACAAAGTGGGACGAGGCGCCCACACCACAGGCCGCGCGGCCAGGGTGGGCCCCGCGCCGCCCTATGGTGTGGGGCCCTCGTGGCGCCCCCGACCTACCCTTCCGCCTACTTAAAGCCTTCGTCGCGAATACCCGATGTCTACCGGTGCTTCTATTCTTGTAGACAGTGTTGGGCCTCCAAGAGCAGAGGTTTGAACAGCAGAAAGTTTCCCTTAAGTGGATTACCCAAGGTTTATCGAACTCGGGGAGGAAGAGGTCAAAGATATCCCTCTCATGCAACCCTGCAACCACAAAGCAAGAAGTCTCTTGTGTCCCCAACACACCTAATAGGTGCACTAGTTCGACGAAGAGATAGTGAAATACAAGTGGTATGAATGAATATGAGCGTAGTACGGCGCAGTAAAATAGCTCGCCGGCGTGCGTTGATGGTAGTAATATTGCAGAAGTAAACATGCGTAGTAACGCACAGTAATCAGTAAAACAGTAAACAAGCAGCGATAGCCGTATTTAGGAACAAGGCCTAGGATTAGACTTTCACTAGTGGACACTCTCAACATTGATCACATAACAGAATAGATAAATGCATACTCTACACTCTCTTGTTGGATGATGAACACATTGCGTAGGATTACACGAACCCTCAATGCCGGAGTTAACAAGCTCCACAATTAGATGTTCATATTTAAATAACCTTAGAGTGCAAGAAAGATCGAAACGACTAAACCAAGTACTAACATAGCATGCACACTGTCACCTTCATGCTTATGTAGGAGGAATAATACACATCAATACTATCATAGCAATAGTTAACTTCGCAATCTACAAGAGATCATGATCATAGCATAAACCAAGTACTAACACGGATGCACACACTGTCACCATTACATCGTGCAGGAGGAATAAAACTACTTTAATAACATTGCTAGAGTAGCACATAGATAAATTGTGATACAAAACACATTGCAATCATAAAGAGATATAAATAAGCACTTCACTATGCCATTCATAACAGTGAATAAGTATTCTGTGAAATATAGCCTAAGAGACCCACACGGTGCACACACTGTCACCTTTACACACGTGGGACAAGGAGTCTCCGGAGATCACATAAGTAAAACTCACTTGACTAGCATAATGACATCTAGATTACAAGCATCATCATATGAATCTCAATCATGTAAGGCAGCTCATGAGATTATTGTATTGAAGTACATAGGAGAGAGATGAACCACATAGCACCGGTACAGCCCCGAGCCTCGATGGAGAACTACTCCTCTTCATGGGAGCAGAGGTGATGAAGATGGCGGTGGAGATGGCAGCGGTGTCGATGGAGAAGCCTTCCGGGGCACTTCCCCGTCCCGGCAGGCCTAACAGAGACTCCTGTCCCCGCATCTTGGCTTCGCGATGGCGGCGGCTCGAAGGTTTCGCGATGTGGCTTCCTCCGTAAGGGTTTCGATGCGGGGGCTTTAAATAGGCGGAAGGGCGGCTCGGGGGGGCCACCACACCATAGGGCGGCGCTGCCCCTCTCGGCCGCGCCAGGGTGTGGTGGGGCCCCCGGGCTTCCCCTCCGGCGGCTCTCGGGTGTTCTGGATGGTTCCGGAAAATAGAACCCGGGCGTTGATTTCGTCCGATTCCGAGAATATTTCGTTACTAGGATTTCTGAAACCAAAAACAGCAGAACACAGGAACTGGCACTTCGGCATCTTGTTAATAGGTTAGTTCCAGAAAATGCGTAAATACGACATATAATGTGCATAAAACATGTAGGTATCATCAATAAAGTAGCATGGAACATAAGAAATTATCGATACGTTGAGACGTATCAATACCCCCGACCGAGAGACACGATGAAAACCTTCCAGGACGCGTCGCGAATCCCATCTCGGGGATTCAGGAGACGTCCCGGACCGCCGGAGAGGGGAATCATCACCGAGGGCTCTACATCATCATGCCCGCCTCCGATTGATGCGTGAGTAGTTCATCCTTGGACTATGGGTCCATAGCAAGTAGCTAGATGGTTGTCTTCTCCGCTTGTGCTATCATTGTTTAGATCTTGTGAGCTTCCTAACATGATCAAGATCATCTATTTGTAATGCTACATGTTGTGTTTGGTGGGATCTGATGAATCTAGAATACTATGTCAAGTTGATTATCAATCTATCATATATGTGTTGTTTATGTTCTTGCATGCTCTCCGTTGCTAGTAGAGGCTCTGGCCAAGTTGATACTTGTAACTCCAAGAGGGAGTATTTATGCTCGATAGTGGGTTCATGCCTCCATTTAATCTGGGACAGTGACAGAAAGTTCTAAGGTTGTGGATGTGCTGTTGCTACTAGGGATAAAACATCGATGCTTTGTCTAAGGATATTTGTGTTGATTACATTACGCACCATACTTAATGCAATTATCTGTTGTTTACAACTTAATACTGGAGGGGGTGCGGATGCTAACCCGAAGGTGGATTATTTAGGCATAGATGCATGCCGGATAGCGGTCTATGTACTTTGTCGTAATGCCCCGATTAAATCTCATAGTAATCATCATTGATATGTATTGAATCTTGATTTGTCAATTGCCCATCTGTAATTTGTTCACCCAGCATGCTAGTTATCTTATTGGAGAGACACCACTAGTGAACTGTGGACCCCGGTCCATTCTTTTACATCTGAATACATTCTACTGCAATCATTGTTCTTACTGTTCTTTGCAAACAAACACCATCTTCCACTCGATACGTTTAATCCTTTGTTTTCAGCAAGCCAGTGAGATTGACAACCTCACTGTTACATTGGGACAAAGTACTTTGATTGTGTTGTGCAGGTTCCACGTTGGCGCCGGTTTCACTGGTGTTGCGCCGCACTACACTCCTCCACCAACAACCTTCACGTGCTTCTTGGCTCCTACTGGTTCGATAACCTTGGTTTCATACTGAGGGAAACTTGCTTCTATACGCATCATACCTTCCACTTGGGGTTCCCAACGGACGTGTTGTTACCCTCCAAAACCCACCGACGGGCAATGGTTAAGCAACACGAAGAGCCGGGAGGCTCCCAAGGCCGCTTAGTGGACCCTGGCACCTCGCGTCGTCCCGCAAATCTTCCAGCCACGTCCTGGCGGTTGCTAGGGCGTGCCACCTGACCTAGACCCGATCAGGAAGGTGTTAGAGTGCTTCGATTGTTCCTGCATGGTAGACACGTAAACATTAAATACGAGCCCTATCGGCTCTCAGGTTGCCCTGTGGATCGGCTCAAAGAGCCGATCGCCCCATGGTTCACGTTGGATTTGCAATGACATGGGGATCCCGCTTGATCAAAACAAAGCTAAACCGATCTACGACAGTTTAGGGTTTTCACCGCATAACCGGAACGTCCTACGTGTGATCGGGCCTAGCAGCTACGGAAGATGATGCAAACTACCCCTACAAGAGGCCTAAAAACCAACATAACGTTGATTCCCGGATCATCCCTTGCAGGGACGGTGAACAACACCTAACGCACTACCGGATCGTCCGACCCCAGCATAAGGCCTAACTATGCAGATATTAAACTAATCCCCGCGGAGCAAGGAGCAACTATAACAGATCGGATCTACTAAGTAACGAACAAGCAAGATGCTGCCCTTACACCCATATGGGTGTAAGGGCAGCTAGGTGTCGAGGGACGGCATTGCCACGCAGATATGCACGAGAAAGCATCAATGCAAGCCCCTAAACACCTAATGATAAGTAGTACTGCTCGCCATCAACAACGCTTCAGCACGAGCAGCACAAGGTAGACGAATAAACGTGTACTGCCTAGATCGCAAGATGCGATCTAGGCAGCATGATGCTTACCCGGAAGAAACCCTCGAAGAAAGGGGTGGCGATGCGCCTGATTTGTGTTTGTTGTGAACGTGATTGTCCTCCTTTTCCGATAACCCTAGATACATATTTATAGTCCAAGGGACTTTCTAATTGAGGCGTGCACCTAACCGTGCACGGCCAGACTCTATCTTTTAATCTAAACACGATACGATCTACTATATTACAGATACACGGGCAATTTAGCCCAAACTCTTAGCGCAAGGCCGCTTCGAAGATGCTCCACGTGTACGTCCTTCAAGCCCATCTTCACTTACGGCCCATCTCCTGATTTGGCCAAAATCGGGTGATAACACATGCCCCCTGGTTTTGGTAATGATAATATCAAAACCATCTCGTCCTTCGAAGGGTCATGTCGTGGCAGAACCGTCGCAGTATTCTTCATCATGACGTCTTGCCTTCACAACTTCTCTGCACGATTTGACAGTTTGGCACCACGTCCTCGGAAACTGCTTAAGCATTAAATCGCTATATCCCCTTTTTATTTGGCCACTTCCTGTAGTTCCCTTCTTCATCCCCTTCGCACTAGCACTTCCAAAAACCCTCCTCTGCCGTCATGTCTTCTTCTTCCTCCTCATCGGGTCTTTCCACGCAGTCCTCCCCCTTCCGCGAGCCGACGCCGGAGTGGAACCCGGAAGAGGCCCATGCGGCCAACATCCGCCGCGCCATCGAGGCCGGGGACGAGCCGAGCCACAACTTCTCCATCTGGTCAGAGGACGACCAGTCCCTGACCGATGGGGAGAGCGTCCTCCGTGGCCTCGTCAATGGGGCAGCGGAGACGGAGAGCGACGACGACGACCTTCCCTGGGAGGGAGTCACCTCCTCCGAGGAGGTGGAGGAGGAGGAGGAGGACGATAGCTCCTCCGACGAGCCGCCGGCCAAGCGCCACTGCCCCTGGCCCGGGAATCTCAGCGACTTCGACAGCGATGACGACGACGCTGAAGAAGACGAGGACGATGAAGGTCCTGCCGGCGGCCGCTACAGCAGCGACGACGAGCCGGCCGGGAGTAGCGCCGACAGCGGCGATGACGACGAGGGCAGCAGCGGCCCCTAGATAGGGTAGAGCTAGGAGTAGTAGACGGGGCAATGTATCCCCTAGCAATTTCTTTTGAGAGCAATCGGCTCCTTCTATGTAAGAAATCTGGTTATCAATGAAGAAATTTCTCCAATTTGACTTTGTCGATCTCTTCCATATTAGACTAGCCGATTCTCCCCTTTGTTGATGCTCAATGAGCCGATGGTAATGCATCAGCTTTTATAACAAATTGCAAGACAGACCGATCCAATCGCCTTCTCAGATGTTAACTTGCAATCCATGAAATTCAGATCCAAACTTCCAATCGAACGGGTCCAACGCGCAGCCTTGAGACCCCTAGATCTTTAGACTTCAAAATCATCCGATCGTGATGTTTGTCCTGATGGCAAAACTCCTGAATTAACGCCTCCAGGAAAGCTTCTAAGACCATGGCTGAAATACCTTGACGTCAAAGCTGATACACCTGTATAACAGGTACCATTTGCTCACAACTTCCCTTGTGATGCTCTGTTTCCTTGCAGCAACAAACTGGTCTAGAGCCTGATCAACGATGATGGCTCCCTCTTCAAATTGGTGGCTCTAGCTCCTCAGAACAAAGAACCTTGAGGGCGAGCTGCCCCCCGAGCCTCAGTCAAGGCGAGGATAAAAGTGTACCAACCGAATGGGCCATCATCGGCTTCCCAACTGTAGTGCAGCGTCAGCCGATTCTGACCAAATCGGCTTTCAATAGCAGAGAACCTTCAGGGTGAGCTGCCCCCCGAGCCACTCCAGCTCTTCATCAAAACAGGGCAGGAAAGCTTACGCCCAAGGAGACAATGCACTAGGACGGCTCTGGAAGGATCAGCAGCTCCCTTGAACTAAGAAGCCTCAAACGCAGTGGCCCTTGAACTCTTCCTAGCTCCATTCTTGCGTCTTGCTGCTCAGATCGGCTCATCACCTCGGGCAGACTGATGCAGCTTCTGGTGAAGATGTTTGATGAAGTTGTCACCTTGGTCAAGCCCCAGGAGGAAACGTCACAGCCAATTGGATGGTCATCGGCTGTTCTCATGATCCTAACCTGATCTGCATGCTTACGCAGGCGCTGCTGATCTTGAAGATTTGCTAACGGAGCCACCAACCATTCCACTGAGGGACTCCTTCAGTAGAACCTCGCTACGTAACTCGATGACTGCTCCATTAGGCTCCTGTTTGTAACAGTCGCATCCCTTGAGTCGATGGCCGTGCATCGGCTTTTAATCCTTAAGTCGATGTCTACGCATCGGCCGTGCCCGAAACCGATTTTCTTATTTCGATTGCATCGGCCCCCATTGAGCTGTTCTGCTGGGCATTTGACATCCACTCCAAGCTCGTATCCTCGTGTTTTTGTCCATCTATGTGCCCCCCGAGCCGATTCTGTCAAGTAATTGATGGTATCGGCTCTTCAGGCATCTGTTGGATCAATGCTGAACAAAGACAAAGGTATGTTGAGGATAGTTTTGGCCGATTGCCGAATCGGCTCCTTTTCCGTTGCAATGCTTGACGATGGTTTGCAACTTCTTGGATTTCCACCGTAGCTACGTGGCATGCTGGAGATAAGATCCTTTGCTTTTCATTTTTTGAGGGCCGATCGCAGGGATCTTGCCACGTACGTCCAATGTCTTGGACCTGCTACTCGTCCGGATCACTTGATACCATGTTTGTATCAGCCGATGCCTTCGCATCGGCATTAGCCGATGCTCAGTCGGCTTTCGCCTGTTTGGGGCGCCATACTTTCTTTGGCGGGCGCGCCTTCGCCTCCAATGTCCGCTGAATTTTCACGGCCAGATCGGGTCGTGCTCTTCTAACGTGTGACAGCACCGTGCCCTCGCTTCTTCCAGTTTCGCAGCCGCCGCACTCTACGCTTCCGGGAATGGCTGAGTCCATCGTGGCACCACCTTGGTCGGTGATACCTATCTTCTTCTCCATCTCGACTCCTCAAAGTCTTCTTCTTGAGATGACTCAGCTTGCTCTCATAGTGGGAGAGGTCCTAGACGCTCGAACACTGAAACTTCATTTGTCCTTCTTCTTTGCTGTTTGCATTCTGGGGCAATTCTCGATTGTTGGCAATCGGCTCATTCCGAGTCCCAGCAATGTTTGAAGAAAGGACAGTCCCAGTGCTTATCCACGTTGTCTTGCTCCCTTGACCTCCCTCTAGCTGGCACGTTTGTACCCGTCGTTGTTCCTGTCATGCTGACGATACCTCCTGTTTTCTGCATCAGACCGACGATATCTTTCATCGTCTTCATCGTAGCGCCGACGTCGGTCGTACTGCTCATATTTGTTGAGGAGATGCACGGAGAGTGGGCGCTGATACCGTATGCTTCTCACCTCCTCCTCGGTTAGGTACCGTCTATCATCATCTTGGGGCCGGTCGCGTGGAACGGCCTCCTCTTTATCTTTGCCACGAGAGTGGCTGCTCTCTGCTTTATCTTGCCATGGCGGATCACAAACCCTGCCATATTGACATCAAAAGAGAACCCTGGCTCCCTTATGGAGTGGCTTAGGTCCACCATGTTGACGTCCGGAAACGGACGCATGTCTACCTTCATGGCAAACTGTCCGAAAGTTAATCGGCCTGATTCTATCGCCATCTGAATTTGTGCGCGCAATACTTTGCAGTCGTTGGTGGCGTGCGTGAACGTATGATGCCATTTGCAGTATGGCCTTTTGTTCATCTCTTGTGCCGTAGGGATCTTGTGGCCTTCGTAGCTTCAACTGCTTTCTTTAGTAGCAGATCGAAGATCCGTTCTGTTTGCTCACATCAAAATCCAACCTCTTGGAGGCCCCGGTGGGTTCACCCATTTGCAGGACACAGGTACTGGCGCCCGAGTCCATTCGCCATCTGCGACTTCCTGATCTTCCGCAGAATCTTCATCCTCATCAGCATTGACTGTGGTTATCGCGCGCTTGAACTTGTCCCGTACAGCTTCTGGATGGCGCTGTTCATATAAGGTCAATCTCTGACCATGTGCGCCAGCGAGTTATACTCCACTTGGAACGTCGTATCCTTGAATGACGCTGCAAGGCCTCGCCACGGCCGATCGTTCTTTCTCGTTAGTTAAGTGAACCGAATAGCATCGGTTCTTGACGCCTGAACGTTGGATGTACTCGTATTGTCGTCTCCTCGCCTTTGCCGAACTCGTGCTAGTTCGGCAATGCCAGCTCGTAGCCTCCGAATGGTATTGTGTGTGAAACTGTTCCTCTAGCTGCTTCCATGATCGCACTGAATTTGGCTGCAACGAGATGTACCATCCAAAAGCTGGACCGGTGAGGGATTGCGAAAGAACCTCACCCGTAGCTGATCCGATGCCGAAACCATGCCCAATGGGCCAAGTATCGCTCACGTGCTCGATGGAGCTAGATCCTTCGACCCACTGAATTTGTGAAGTCCGGAAGCCGGTACTTAGGTGGTAGTGGGATCAGGTCAAACTCATTGGGGTACGGCTTGGAATAGCCGATTATCTTCTCTTCGGCAAGATGCCGAACTGGTCTCTCAAGACCGCACTGATCTGATCCAGGTAGTAGCAGCTGAGCTTTCATGGATTGGTGCAAGGCATACTTACTAGCCATGCCTCGTTTCTCAGCTGCTCCCAAACTCCCCGCCGCTGCAGCCGTCCCTCCCGCCGGAACAATTGCTCCTGCTCCGCCATCCTCCCGTTGGAGCCGGATCGCTCGCGTCCAAGTTGTTGCAGTCCGGCACAAACGTGCACACGTATCCGTGTGGGATCTCCTTGGGCGGCTCATATAGAACTGGTAGTCGCCCGGATCACCTCCAACCTTGTAGACAACGTATGCCGGTGAACCTTGTTGCTGTGGAGCTGCCATCGCGTACGGCAATGGTGGCCTGGTGTGGAGTTGCACCTCTCCCTGGTGAGTCCCTAGAACAGGTCCTGAAGGGGAGTACCGACGCTCCATGATCTCTTGCACCACACGGAGCGCAACGCGCTCCAAAGTGTTCACCAGGCTCTCAGAGTGCCGATGCAGCGAATGAGCCACCACGTAGTTGATTTCCTGTCGCAGGGCTCTAGTACGTTCCTCCGAAGGGAGAGACAGATCCAACCCTTCGAGGACGCCTTGTGGCGTGAATCCTTTGAACCTGACGCCGTGCGAACGGGTCTTCTCAAAGGAGCCGATGAGTTCGGCTTCAACGATGGCCTTCAGCTCATCGTACCTCCTCTTGTGTTCAGCAGGAAGATCCTCGTATGTGATCTGTTCCTCTGCCATCTCGGGTGTCGGTGTTGACGTGGATGTTGCAGAAGATGTCCCACCGGGCGTGCCAGAATGTGTTACCCTCCAAAACCCACCGACGGGCAATGGTTAAGCAACACGAAGAGCCGGGAGGCTCCCAAGGCCGCTTAGTGGACCCTGGCACCTCGCGTCGTCCCGCAAATCTTCCAGCCACGTCCTGGCGGTTGCTAGGGCGTGCCACCTGACCTAGACCCGATCAGGAAGGTGTTAGAGTGCTTCGATTGTTCCTGCATGGTAGACACGTAAACATTAAATATGAGCCCTATCGGCTCTCAGGTTGCCCTGTGGATCGGCTCAAAGAGCCGATCGCCCCATGGTTCACGTTGGATTTGCAATGACATGGGGATCCTGCTTGATCAAAACAAAGCTAAACCGATCTACGACAGTTTAGGGTTTTCACCGCATAACCGGAACGTCCTACGTGTGATCGGGCCTAGCAGCTACGGAAGATGATGCAAACTACCCCTACAAGAGGCCTAAAAACCAACATAACGTTGATTCCCGGATCATCCCTTGCAGGGACGGTGAACAACACCTAACGCACTACCGGATCGTCCGACCCCAGCATAAGGCCTAACTATGCAGATATTAAACCAATCCTTGCGGAGCAAGGAGCAACTATAACAGATCGGATCTACTAAGTAACGAACAAGCAAGATGCTTCCCTTACACCCATACAGGTGTAAGGGCAGCTAGGTGTCGAGGGACGGCATTGCCACGCAGATATGCACGAGAAAGCATCAATGCAAGCCCCTAAACACCTAATGATAAGTAGTACTGCTCGCCATCAACAACGCTTCACACGAGCAGTACAAGGTAGACGAATAAACCTTGCAAGATGCGATCTAGGCAACATGATGCGGAAGAAACCCTCGAAGAAAGGGGTGGCGATGCGCCTGATTTGTGTTTGTTGTGAACGTGATTGTCCTCCTTTTCCGATAACCCTAGATACATATTTATAGTCCAAGGGACTTTCTAATTGAGGCGTGCACCTAACCGTGCACGGGTCAAACTCTATCTTTTAATCTAAACACGATACGATCTACCATATTACAGATACACGGGCAATTTAGCCCAAACTCTTAGCGCAAGGCCGCTCCGAAGATGCTCCACGTGTACGTCCTTCAAGCCCATCTTCACTTACGGCCCATCTCCTGATTTGGCCAAAATCGGGTGATAACACGTGTGCTTCACGTGTATCAAGACGTATCAAGCATCCCCAAGCTTAGTTCCTACTCGCCCTCGAGTAGGTAAACGATAACAACAATAATTTCTGAAGTGACATGCTACCAACATAATCTTGATCAACATTATTGTAAAGCATATGAGGTGAATGGTATGATTCAAAGAAATAGATTGCTATCAAAGGATAATGACTAAACAAATGAATCATATAGCAAAACCTTTCATGAATAGTACTTTCAAGACAAGTATCAACAAGACTTGCGTAAGAGCTAACTCATAAAGCAATAGATTCAAAGTAGAATGCATTGAAGCAACACAAAGGATGATTAAGTTTCAGCAATTGCTTTCAACTTGTAACATGTATATCTCATGGATATTTGTCAACATGGAGTAATATAACAAGTTCAATAAGTAAACATGTAAGAATCAATGCACACGTTTAACACAAGTGTTTGCTTCTAAGATAGAAAGAAGTAGGTAAACTGACTCAACATAAAGTAAAAGAATGGCCCTTCGCAGAGGAAGCATGGATTACTATTTTTGTGCTAGAGCTTTTATTTTGAAAACATAGAAACAATTTTGTCAACGATAGTAATAATTCATATGTGCTATGCATAATACTTCCTACAAGTTGCAAGTCTCATGCATAGAGTACTAATAGTGCTCGCACCTTGTCCTAATCAGCTCGGATAACACGGATTATCATTGCATGACATATGTTTCAACCAAGTGTCACAAAGGGGTACCTCTATGCCGCCTGTACAAAGGTCCTAGGAGATCAATTGCATTTGATTTCTCGTTTTTAATAGATCTCAACTTAGGACATCCATACCGGACAACATAGACAACAGATAATGGACTCCTCTTTTAATGCATAAGCATTCAACACCAGATAATATTCTCATAAGAGATTGAGGTTGTATGTCCAAACTGAAAACTTCCACCATGATACATGGCTTTGGTTAGCGGCCCAATGTTCTTCTCTAACAATATGCATACTCAAACCATTTGATCATGAAATCGCACTTACTTCAGACAAGACGAACATACATATCATCTCACATGATATCCAACAAAGGTAAAAAGTTGATGGCGTCCCCAGAAATGGTTACCGCTCAACAAGCAACTTATAAGAACTAAGACACATAACTACATATTCATCACCACAATAGTTTTTAAGCTATTTGTCCCATGAGCTATATATTGCAAAGATAAAGGAATGAAATTTTAAAGGTAGCACTCAAGTAATTTACTTTGGAATGGCAGAAAAATACCACATAGTAGGTAGATATGGTGGACACAAATGGCATGGGTTTTGCTCAAGGTGTTTGGATGCACGAGAAGCATTTCCTCTCAGTACAAGGTTTGGCTAGCAAGGTTGTTTGAAGCAAACACAAGTATGAACAGGTACAACAAAACTTACACAAGAACATATTGCAAGCATTATAAGACCTCTACACTGCCTTCCTTGTTGTTCAAACACTTTACCAAAAAATATCTAGACTTAGAGAGACCAATCATGCAAACCAAATTTTAACAAGCTCTACGGTAGTTCTCCATTAATAGATTAAACTACATGATGCAAGAGCTTAAACATGATCTATGAGAGCTCAAACAATTGCCAAGTTATTCCAAACCATATGCAGCATTTTCTGATTCCAACCAAATAGCAATTAACGAAGCAATTTTCAGCCTTCGCCATGAACATTAAAGCACACCTAAGAACACTAGTGTTCCATATGAAAAAGCGGAGCGTGTCTCTCTCCCACATGAGCATGAATTTATTCAGAGAATGAAAATAACAAAACGAAAATAAAAGCACACAGACGCTCCAAGTAAAGAACATAAGATGTGACGGAATAAAAATATAGTTTCACTAGAAGTGACCTGATAAGTTGTCGATGAAGAAGGGGATGCCTTGGGCATCCCCAAGCTTAGATGCTTGAGTCTTCTTAAAATATGCAGGGATGAACCACGGGGGCATCCCCAAGCTTAGACTTTTCACTCTTCTTGATCATACTATATCATCCTCTTCTCTTGACCCTTGAAAACTTCCTCCACACCAAACTTCAAGCAAACTCATTAGAGGGTTAGTGCATAATCAAAAATTCACATGTTCGAGGTGACACAATCATTCTTAACACTTCTGGACATTACAAAGCTTCTGAAAGTTAATGGAACAAAGAAACTCATTCAACATAGCAAAACCGGCAATGCGAAATAAAAGGCAGAATCTGTCAAAACAGAACAGTCCGTAAAGACGAATTTTGCAAGGGCACTTAACTTGCTCAAATGGAAAAACTCAAAACTAATGAAAGTTGCGTATATATCTGAGGATCACTGATACGCGTAGATGCACACGTCCGTTGGGAACCCCAAGTGGAAGGTATGATGCGTATAGAAGCAAGTTTCCCTCAGTATGAAACCAAGGTTATCGAACCAGTAGGAGCCAAGAAGCACATGAAGGTTGATGGTGGCGAAATGTAGTGAGGCGCAACACCAGGGATTCCGGCGCCAACGTGGAACCTGCACAACACAACCAAAGTACTTTGCCCCAACGAAACAGTGAGGTTGTCAATCTCACCGGCTTGCTGTAACAAAGGATTAACCGTATTGTGTGGAAGATGATTGTTTGCAAGAAAACAATAAAACAAGTATTGCACTAGATTGTATGCGATGTAAAGAATAGGACCGGGGTCCACAATTAGAGGTGTCTCTCCCATAAGATAAAAGCATGTTGGGTGAACAAATTACAGTCGGGCAATTGACAAAATAGAGAAGGGCATAACAATGCATATACATGATATGATAAATATAGTGAGATTTAATTGGGCATTACGACAAAGTACATAGACCGCCATCCAACTGCATCTATGCCTAAAAAGTCCACCTTCGGTTATCATCCGAACCCCATTCAGTATTAAGTTGCAAAGCAACAGACAATTGCATTAAGTATGGTGCGTAATGTAATCGACAACTACATCCTTAGACATAGAATCAATGTTTTATCCCTAGTGGCAACAACACATCACAACCTTAGAACTTTTTGTCACTGTCCTAGGTATCAATGAAGGCATGAACCCACTATCGAGCATAAATACTCCCTCTTGGAGTTAAGAGTAAAACTTGGCCAGAGCCTCTACTAATAACGGAGAGCATGCAAGATCATAAACAACACATAAGTAATAGATTGATAATCACCATAACATAGTATTCTCTATCCATCGGATCCCGACAAACACAACATATAGTATTACAGATAGATGATCTTGATCATGTTAGGCAGCTCACAAGATCCAACAATGAAGCACATGAGGAGAAGACGACCATCTAGCTACTGATATGGACCCATAGTCCAGGGGTGAACTACTCACTCATCACTCCGGAGGCGATCATGGCGATTAAGAGTCCTCCCAGAGATGATTCCCCTCCATAGGTGCCGAGGCGATCTCCGAATCCCCGAGATGGGATTCGCGGCGGCGTCTCTCGGAAGGTTTTCCGTATCGTGGCTCTCCGTACAGAGGGTTTCGCGACGAAGACTTTAAGTAGGCGGAAACGCGGGGGCCACACGAGGGCCCCACACACTAGGGCCGCGCGGCCAAGGCCTGGCCGCGCCGCCCTAGTGTGGCGACGCCTCGTGGCCCCACTTCCTTCCCCTCGGTCTTGAAGCTTCGTGCAAAAATAGGACCCCGGGCGTTGATTTCGTCCAATTCCGAGAATATTTCCTTACTAGGATTAAACCAAAAACAGCAGAACAACAACTGGGCTCTTCGGCATCTTGTTAATAGGTTAGTGCGGAAAATGCGTAAATACGACATATAATGTGTATAAAACATGTAGATATCATCAATAATGTAGCATGGAACATAAGAAATTATCGATACGTTGGAGACGTATCAGCATCCCCAAGCTTAGTTCTGCTCGTCCCGAGCAGGTAAACGATAACAAGGATAATTTCTAGAGTGACATGCCATCATAACCTTGATCATACTATTGTAAGCATATGTAATGAATGCAGCGATCAAAACAATGGTAATGACATGAGTAAACAAATGAATCATAAAGCAAAGACTTTTCATGAATAGTACTTCAAGACAAGCATCAATAAGTCTTGCATAAGAGTTAACTCATAAAGCAATAAATCAAAGTAAAGGTATTGAAGCAACACAAAGGAAGATTAAGTTTCAGCGGTTGCTTTCAACTTATAACATGTATATCTCATGGATAGTGTCAATGTAAAGTAATATAACAAGTGCAATATGCAAGTATGTAGGAATCAATGCAAAGTTCACACAAGTGTTTGCTTCTTAAGGTGGAGAGAGATAGGTAAACTGACTCAACAATAAAAGTAAAAGAAAGGTCCTTCAAAGAGGAAAGCATCGATTGCTATATTTGTGCTAGAGCTTTTATTTTGAAAACATGAAACAATTTTGTCAACGGTAGTAATAAAGCATATGTATTATGTAAATTATATCTTACAAGTTGCAAGCCTCATGCATAGTATACTAATAGTGCCCGCACCTTGTCCTAATTAGCTTGGACTACCGGATCATCGCAATACACATGTTTTAACCAAGTGTCACAAAGAGGTACCTCCATGCCGCCTGTACAAAGGTCTAAGGAGAAAGCTCGCATTTTGGATTTCTCGCTTGATTATTCTCAACTTAGACATCCATACCGGGACAACATGGACAACAGATAATGGACTCCTCTTTAATGCATAAGCATGTGGCAACAATTAGTGTTCTCATATGAGATTGAGGATATATGTCCAAAACTGAAACTTCCACCATGATTCATGGCTTTAGTTAGCGGCCCAATGTTTTTCTCTAACAATATGCATGCTCTAACCATTAAGGTGGTAGATCTCTCTTACTTCAGACAAGACGGACATGCATAGCAACTCACATGATATTCAACAAAGAGTTGATGGCGTCCCCAGAAGCATGGTTATCGCACAACAAGCAACTTAATAAGAGATAAAGTGCATAAGTACATATTCAATACCACAATAGTTTTTAAGGCTATTTTGTCCCATGAGCTATATATTGCAAAGGCGAATGATGGAATTTTAAAGGTAGCACTCAAGCAATTTACTTTGGTACCTCTATGCCGCCTGTACAAGTGTCTAAGGAGAAAGCACGCATTGGATTTCTCGCTTTTGATTATTCTCAACTTAGACATCCATACCAGGACAACATAGACAACAGATAATGGACTCCTCTTTTTCATGCTTAAGCATTCAACGATAGTTAATATTCTCATAAGAGATTGAGGTTGTATGTCCAAACTGAAACTTCCACCATGATACATGGCTTTAGTTAGCGGCCCAATGTTCTTCTCTAACATATGCATACTCAAACCATTTGATCGTGAAGTCCACTACTTCAGACAAGACAAACATGCATAGCATCTCACATGATATCCAACAAAGGTAAAGTTGATGGCGTCCCCAGAAAACATGGTTACCGCTCAACAAGCAACTTATAAGAATTAAGACACATAACTACATATTCATTACCACAATAGTTTTTAAGGCTATTTGTCCCATGAGCTATATATTGCAAAGGAGAATGATGGAATTTTAAAGGTAGCACTCAAGCAATTTACTTTGGAATGGCGAGAAATACCATGTAGTAGGTAGGTATTGTGGACACAAATGGCATAGTGGTTGGCTCAAGGATTTTGGATGCATGAGAAGTATTCCCTCTCGATACAAGGTTTAGGCTAGCAAGGTTATTTGAAGCAAACTCAAGGATGAACCGGTGCAGCAAAACTCACATAAAACACATATTGTAAACATTATAAGACTCTACACCGTCTTCCTTGTTGTTCAAAACTCAATACTAGAAATTATCTAGACCTTAGAGAGACCAAATATGCAAACCAAATTTTAGCAAGCTCTATGTATTTCTTCATTAATGGGTGCAAAATATATGATGCAAGAGCTTAAACATGAGCACAACAATTGCCAAGTATCACATTATCCAAGACATTTTAGAATTACTACATGTAGCATTTCCAATTCCAACCATATAACAATTTAACGAAGAAATTTCAACCTTCGCCTTGAACATTATGAGTAAAGCCTAAGGACATATTTGTCCATATGCAACAGCGGAGCGTGTCTCTCTCCCATACAGTGAATGCTAGGATCCATTTTATTCAAACAAAAACAAAAACAAAACAAACCGACGCTCCAAGCAAAGTACATAAGATGTGATCGAATAAAAATATAGTTCCAGGGGAGGAACCTGATGATGTTGTCGATGAAGAAGGGGATGCCTTGGGCATCCCCAAGCTTAGACGCTTGAGTCTTCTTAAAATATGCAGGGATGAACCACGGGGGCATCCCCAAGCTTAGAGCTTTCACTCCTCTTGATCATAGTATATCATACTCCTCTCTTGACCCTTGAAAACTTCCTTCACACCAAACTTCAAGCAAACTCATTAGAGGGTTAGTGCACAATTAAAAATTCACATATTCAGAGGTGACACAATCATTCTTAACACTTCTGGACATTGCACAAAGCTACTGGACATTAATGGATCAAAGGAATTCATCCAACATAGCAAATACGGCAATGCGAAATAAAAGGCAGAATCTGTCAAAACAGAACAGTCCGTAAAGACGAACCTGAAAGGGGCACTAGACTTGCTCAAATGGAAAAACTCAAAACTAATTAAAGTTGCGTACATATCTGAGGATCATGCTCGTAAATTTTCAGATTTTTTAGAATTTTTACAGAGACTTATGCCAGAATTCCTGACAGACAGGAATGCTGTTTCTGCGCAGCGATCCCAAATATAACATCAACTTTAGCATAGAAACTTTACTTGGCACAAAAACATGATAAGGAGAGGTTGCTACAGTAGTAAACAACTTCCAAGACTCAACAAAACAAAAATTGCTGTAGTAAAATAAACACATGGGTTATCTCCCAAGAAGTGCTTTTTTTAACGCCTTTCAGCTAGGCGCAGAAAGTGTAATTCAAGTATTATCAAGAGATGAAGCATCAACATTACCTTGGGCTTTACCTTTACCTTTCTTGTTCTTTTTCTTACTCTTTGGTTTAGGGAATACATGTCTACCCCCGGGTGTAGAGGTGAACTTTAGGGTGCCTTCTCCCATATCTATGACTGCTCCCAATAGTTTCAGCAGGGATCTTCCGAGTGTGATTTGTCCTGTTCCTGCACATTCAATAACAAGATAATCAATGGATATTGTTCTACCAAGAATGGTTGTATGCACACCCGCAGCTATTCCTTTAGGAATTATAACAGAGTTATCAATAAGAGTTATTCCTTCTCCCCCTTCAACGAATCCCCAAAGTTGCAAAGATTCATGAATACTCTTAGGCATTAAGCAAAATTCAGACATAATATCACAATTGGCATGAAGAGTTTGGTCACCGATAACAATTTTAACAGTAGGATCCCATAATGAAGGTTCAGAGTTCACTAAAACTTGATCAAGACGGTTACGAACATATCTATAATTTTCATTCAAGCGAGATGCACTTGTCTCAAGAGTGTTTAATCTATTATAAATGCTAATAAGGGCTGAATCAAAGTTATTAGCTGAATCATGTGATGCAACCAACTTCTTTATGGCGTTAAAAGCTTGATCCCCATTACAATGAAGGAAATCTCCCCCCACTACAGCATCCAAGGCATATCTATAGCGAATCATAAGACCAAAATAAAAATTACTAAGGAGTAAACTTAGAGTCATTTGAGGTTCAGCTTTACGATAAGAAGTAAAAATCCTGGACCAAGCATCTTTAAAACTTTCCTCATCCCCTTGTTTAAAAGTAAAAACTAATTCCTCAGGTGAAGAAGTAACAGGTACAGAGCTAGACATGATAACAAAAGTAAACTAAATGCAAGTAACTAATTTTTGTTTTTGTTTTTGATATAGAGAGCAAGACAGTAAATAAAGTAAAACTAGCAACTAATTTTTGTGTGTTTTGTTTAGGTGCAGCAAAACAAAGTAGTAAATAAAATAAAGCAAGACAAAAACAAAGTAAAGAGATTGGGAAGTGGAGACTCCCCTTGCAGCGTGTCTTGATCTCCCCGGCAACGGCGCCAGAAAACAGGCTTGATACGCGTAGATGCACACGTCCGTTGGGAACCCCAAGTGGAAGGTATGATGCGTATATAAGCAAGTTTCCCTCAGTATGAAACCAAGGTTATCGAACCAGTAGGAGCCAAGAAGCACGTGAAGGTTGATGGTGGCGAAATGTAGTGCGGCGCAACACCGTGATTCCAACCAACGTGGAACTGCACAACATAACCAAAGTACTTTGCCCCAACGAAACAGTGAGGTTGTCAATCTCACCGCTTGCTGTAACAAAGGATTAACCGTATTGTGTGGAAGATGATTGTTTGCAAGAAAACAGTAAAACAAGTATTGCAGTAGATTGTATGCGATGTAAAGAATAGGACCGGGGTCCACAGTTCACTAGAGGTGTCTCTCCCATAAGATAAAAGCATGTTGGGTGAACAAATTACAGTTGGGCAATTGACAAAATAGAGAAGGGCATAACAATGCATATACATGATATGATAAATATAGTGAGATTTAATTGGGCATTACGACAAAGTACATAGACCGCCATCCAACTGCATCTATGCCTAAAAAGTCCACCTCAGGTTATCATCCGAACCCCATTCAGTATTAAGTTGCAAAGCAACAGACAATTGCATTAAGTATGGTGCGTAATGTAATCGACAACTACATCCTTAGACATAGAATCAATGTTTTATCCCTAGTGGCAACAGCACATCACAACCTTAGAACTTTCTGTCACTGTCCCAGGTATCAATGAAGGCATGAACCCACTATCGAGCATAAATACTCCCTCTTGGAGTTAAGAGTAAAAACTTAGAGCCTCTACTAATAACGGAGAGCATGCAAGATCATAAACAACACATAAGTAATAGATTGATAATCACCATAACATAGTATTCTCTATCCATCGGATCCCGACAAACACAACATATAGTATTACAGATAGATGATCTTGATCATGTTAGGCAGCTCACAAGATCCAACAATGAAGCACATGAGGAGAAGACGACCATCTAGCTACCGCTATGGACCCATAGTCCAGGGGTGAACTACTCACTCATCACTCCGGAGGCGATCATGGCGATGAAGAGTCCTCCGGAGATGATTCCCCTCTCCGGCGCCGGAGGCGATCTCCTGAATCCCCCGAGATGGGATTCGCGGCGGCGGCGTCTCGGAAGGTTTTCCGTATCGTGGCTCTCGTACGAGGGTTTGCGACGAAGACTTTAAGAGGCGGAAGGGCAACGCGCCACACGAGGGCCCCACACACTAGGGCCGCGCGGCCAAGGCCGGGCGCGCCGCCTAGTGTGGCGGCGCCTCGTGGCCCCACTTCCTTTCCCCCTCGCGCTTCGGGAAGCTTCGTGCAAAAATAGGACCCTGGGCGTTGATTTCGTCCAATTCCGAGAATATTTCCTTACTAGGATTTCTGAAACCAAAAACAGCAGAAAACAGCAACTGACTCTTCGGCATCTTGTTAATAGGTTAGTGCCGGAAAATGCGTAAATACGACATATAATGTGTATAAAACATGTAGATATCATCAATAATGTAGCATGGAACATAAGAAATTATCAATACGTCGGAGACGTATCATTCACGCACGTAAATTTGCAGATTTTTCTGAGTTACCTACAGAGAGTTCTGCGCAAATTCGTGACAGACAGCAATTTCTGCGCAAATCCAAATCTAGTATCAACCTTACCATAGACTTTACTTGGCACAAAAACATGATAAGGAGAGGTTGCTACAGTAGTAACAACTTCCAAGACACAACAAAATAGTAGCAAAATAAACACATGGGTTATCTCCCAAGAAGTTCTTTCTTTATAGCCATTAAGATGGGCTCAACAATTTTAATGATACTCTCGCAAGAAATAAGAGTTGAAGCAAAAGAGAGCATCAAGAAGCAAATTCAAAACTCATTTAAGCCTAACCCACTTCCTATGAAAAGTAATCTTGTACACAAATAAATTCATGAAGAACAAAGTGGCAAGCATAGAAAAGCAACACAAGCGCAATTTCAAGATTCTCAACATAAAGAGGGAAACTTAATATTATTAAGATGCATATAACCATGTTTCCCTCTCTCATAATAACTTTCAGTAGCATCATGAACAAACTCAACAATATAACTATCACATAAAACATTCTTGTCATGAGCCACATGCATAAAATTATTACTCTCCACATAAGCATAATCAATTTTATTAGTTGTAGTGGGAGCAAATTCAACAAAGTAGTTATCATTATTATTCTCATCAAGTGTAGGAGGCATAGTATAATCATAATAAAATTTACTCTCCATAGTAGGCGGCACCAAAAGACCACTATCATTATAATCATCATAAATAGGAGGCAAAGTATCATCAAAGAAAATTTTCTCCTCAATGCTTGGGGGACTAAAAATGTCATGCTCATCAAAACCAGCTTCCCCAAGCTTAGAATTTTCCATACATACTAATATCATTGCTACTAGCATGCAAATAAGATTCCATAGGTTTTTAAATTTTCGCTGCAAACAATCCATGTCTTAACTCAGGAAATAGATTAAGAAGCTCACTGTTATTTTCCATTATGCCTAACTAGTGAACAAGAAACAAAAAGTCGCAATTGCAGAGTCTAAAGGAGATACCTTCGAGCACTTACAACGGCACCGAAAATAACTTAGTTACCTGGGACCGGAGTATGAGTGCCTTTTACCTTACCTCCCCGGCAACGCCGCCAGAAAATAGCTTGATGTCTACGGGTATTTCTATTCTTGTAGACAGTGTTGGGCCTCCAAGAGCAGAGGTTTGTAGAACAGCAGCAAGTTTCCCTTAAGTGAATCACCCAAGGTTTATCGAACTCAGGGAGGTAGAGGTCAAAGATAGTCCTCTCAAGCAACCCTACAATTAAGATAAAAGAAGTCTCTTGTGTCCCCAACACACCTAATACACATGTCAGATGTATAGGCGCACTAGTTCGGCGAAGAGATAGTAAAACACAGGTGGTATAGATGAATATGAGTGGTAATAACAATCTGAAATAAATATGGCAGCGAGTAAACATGCAGTAGAACAGTAAGTAAGCGGTGTTTGCAGTATTGGAAACAAGGCCTAAGGATCATACTTTCACTAGTGGACACTCTCAACATTGATCGCATAATAAATTAATAACTTCTCCTCACTTGTGCTACATACACTCTTTTGTTGGATGACAAACACCATTCGTTGTGTAGGGCTACAAGAGCTCCCTCAAGCCGGAGTTAACAAGCGCCACAACATTCAGCATTCATATTTAAATAACCTTAGAGCATAATAGATCTTTGCAAAATAAACCGAGAACTAACATAGCATACACACTGTCACCATTACACTATGAAAGGGGGAATAGATCACATCAATACTATCATAGTGATAATTAACTCCATAACCTACAAGAGATTATGATCATAACCTACGACAAGAACTACACGGTGCACACACTGTCACCTTTACACCATGCAGGAGGAATAGACTACTTTAATAACATCACATGAGTAGCACATAGACTAGTAGCGATACAAAGCTCATCATATGGATCTCAATTATGCAAAGAAATTCATGAGATCATTGTATTGGAGTACGAGAGAGAGATTAACCACATAGCTACCGGTACAGCCCTTAGCCTCGGGAGAACTACTCTCCCTCATCATGGGAGACATCAGCGTTGATGGAGATGGCGGTGGTGTCGATGGAGATGCCTTCCGGGGGCAATTCTCCGTCCGGCGGCGTGCCGGAACAGAGACTTCTGTCCCCCGAATCTTGGCTTCGCGATGGCGGCGGCTCTGGAACTTTTCCCGTATCGTGGCTTATCTCCTTAGGGTTTTCGCGAGGGAGACTTTATATAGGCGAAAGGGCGGCCTCGGAGGGGGCCTGGTGGGGCCACACTGATGCGCGTAGATGTACACGTCCGTTGGGAACCCCAAGAGGAAGGTATGATGCGCACAGTGGCAAGTTTTTCCCTCAGAAAGAAACCAAGGTTTAATCGAACCAGGAGGAGCCAAGAAGCACGTTGAAGGTTGATGGTGGCGAAATGTGATGCGGCGCAACACCAGGGATTCCGGCGCCAACGTGGAACCTGCACAACACAACCAAAGTACTTTGCCCCAACGAAACAGTGAGGTTGTCAATCTCACCGGCTTGCTGTAACAAAGGATTAACCGTATTGTGTGGAAGATGATTGTTTGCGAAGAAAACAGTAAAGAACAATTGCAATAGATTGTATGCGATGTAAAGAATAGGACCGGGGTCCACAGTTCACTAGAGGTGTCTCTCCCATAAGATTAAAGCATGTTGGGTGAACAAATTACAGTCGGGCAATTGACAAATAAAAAGGGCATAACAATGCACATACATGATATGATAAATATAGTGAGATTTAATCAGGGCATTACGACAAAGTACATAGACCTAAAAGTCCACCTTCAGGTTATCATCCGAACCCCTTCCAGTATTAAGTTGCAAGCAACAGACAATTGCATTAAGTATGGTGCGTAATGTAATCAACAACTACATCCTTAGACATAGCATCAATGTTTTATCCCTAGTGGCAACAGCACATCCACAACCTTAGAACTTTCTGTCACTGTCCCAGATTTAATGGAGGCATGAACCCACTATCGAGCATAAATACTCCCTCTTGGAGTTAAGAGCAAAAACTTGGCCAGAGCCTCTACTAATAACGGAGAGCATGCAAGATCATAAACAACACATAGGTAATAGATTGATAATCACCATAACATAGTATTCTCTATCCATCGGATCCCGACAAACACAACATATAGTATTACATATAGATGATCTTGATCATGTTAGGCAGCTCACAAGATCCAACAATGAAGCACAATTAGGAGAAGACGACCATCTAGCTACTGCTATGGACCCATAGTCCAAGGGTGAACTACTCACTCATCACTCCGGAGGCGATCATGGCGATGAAGAGTCCTCCGGGAGATGATTCCCCTCTCCGGCAGGTGCCGGAGGCGATCTCCTGAATCCCCCGAGATGGGATTCGCGGCGGCGTCTCTGGAAGGTTTTCCGTATCGTGGCTCTCGGTACAGAGGGTTTCGCGACAAAGACTTTAAGTAGGCGGAAGGGCAACGCGGGGGGGCCACACGAGGGCCACACACGCTAGGGCCGCGCGGCCAAGACTGGGCCGCGCCGCCTAGTGTGGCGGCACCTCGTGCCCCACTTCCTTTCCCCTCGGTCTTCCGGAAGCTTCGTGCAAAAATAGGACCCCGGGCGTTGATTTCGTCCAATTCCGAGAATATTTCCTTACTAGGATTTCTGAAACCAAAAACAGCAGAAAACAAGAATCGTTCTTCGGCATCTTGTTAATAGGTTAGTGCCGGAAAATGCGTAAATACGACATATAATGTGTATAAAACATGTAGATATCATCAATAATGTAGCATGGAACATAAGAAATTATCGATACGTTGGAGACGTATCAGCATCCCCAAGCTTAGTTCTGCTCGTCCCGAGCAGGTAAACGATAACAAGGATAATTTCTGGAGTGACATGCCATCATAACCTTGATCATACTATTGTAAGCATATGTAATGAATGCAGCGATCAAAACAATGGTAATGACATGAGTAAACAAATGAATCATAAAGCAAAGACTTTTCATGAATAGTACTTCAAGACAAGCATCAATAAGTCTTGCATAAGAGTTAACTCATAAAGCAATAAATCAAAGTAAAGGTATTGAAGCAACACAAAGGAAGATTAAGTTTCAGCGGTTGCTTTCAACTTATAACATGTATATCTCATGGATAGTGTCAATGTAAAGTAATATAACAAGTGTAATATGCAAGTATGTAGGAATCAATGCATAGTTCACACAAGTGTTTGCTTCTTAAGGTGGAGAGAGATAGGTAAACTGACTCAACAATAAAAGTAAAAGAAAGGTCCTTCAAAGAGGAAAGCATCGATTGCTATATTTGTGCTAGAGATTTTATTTTGAAAACATGAAACAATTTTGTCAACGGTAGTAATAAAGCATATGTATTATGTAAATTATATCTTACAAGTTGCAAGCCTCATGCATAGTATACTAATAGTGCCCGCACCTTGTCCTAATTAGCTTGGACTACCGGATCATCGCAATACACATGTTTTAACCAAGTGTCACAAAGAGGTACCTCCATGCCGCCTGTACAAAGGTCTAAGGAGAAAGCTCGCATTTTGGATTTCTCGCTTTTGATTATTCTCAACTTAGACATCCATACCGGGACAACATGGACAACAGATAATGGACTCCTCTTTAATGCATAAGCATGTGGCAACAATTAGTGTTCTCATATGAGATTGAGGATATATGTCCAAAACTGAAACTTCCACCATGATTCATGGCTTTAGTTAGCGGCCCAATGTTTTTCTCTAACAATATGCATGCTCTAACCATTAAGGTGGTAGATCTCTCTTACTTCAGACAAGACGGACATGCATAGCAACTCACATGATATTCATAAAAGAGTTGATGGCGTCCCCAGAAGCATGGTTATCGCACAACAAGCAACTTAATAAGAGATAAAGTGCATAAGTACATATTCAATACCACAATAGTTTTTAAGGCTATTTTGTCCCATGAGCTATATATTGCAAAGGCGAATGATGGAATTTTAAAGGTAGCACTCAAGCAATTTACTTTGGAATGGCGGAGAAATACCATGTAGTAGGTAGGTATGGTGGACATGCGCGTAAATGTACACGTCCGTTGGGAACCCCAAGAGGAAGGTATGATGCGCACAGTGGCAAGTTTTCCCTCAGAAAGAAACCAAGGTTTAATCGAACCAGGAGGAGCCAAGAAGCACGTTGAAGGTTGATGGTGGCGAAATGTGATGCGGCGCAACAACAGGGATTCCGGCGCCAACGTGGAATCTGCACAACAAAACCAAAGTACTTTGCCCCAACGAAACAGTGAGGTTGTCAATCTCACCGGCTTGCTGTAACAAAGGATTAAGCGTAGTGGAAGATGATTGTTTGCAAGAAAACAGTAAAGAACAATTGCAGTAGATTGTATGCTATGTAAAGAATAGGACCGGGGTCCACAGTTCACTAGAGGTGTCTCTCCCATAAGATAAAAGCATGTTGGGTGAACAAATTACAGTCGGGCAATTGACAAATAGAGAATGGCATAACAATGCATATACATGATATGATAAATATAGTGAGATTTAATCCGGGCATTACGACAAAGTACATAGACCGCCATCCAACTGCATCTATGCCTAAAAAGTCCACCTTCAGGTTATCATCCGAACCCCATTCAGTATTAAGTTGCAAAGCAACAGACAATTGCATTAAGTATGGTGCGTAATGTAATCGACAACTACATCCTTAGACATAGAATCAATGTTTTATCCCTAGTGGCAACAGCACATCACAACCTTAGAACTTTCTGTCACTGTCCCAGGTGTCAATGAAGGCATGAACCCACTATCGAGCATAAATACTCCCTCTTGGAGTTAAGAGTAAAAACTTGGCCAGAGCCTCTACTAATAACGGAGAGCATGCAAGATCATAAACAACACATAAACAATAGATTGATAATCACCATAACATAGCATCCTCTATCCATCGGATCCCGACAAACACAACATATAGAATTACATATAGATGATCTTGATCATGTTAGGCAGCTCACAAGATCCAACAATGAAGCACAATTAGGAGAAGACGACCATCTAGCTACTTCTATGGACCCATAGTCGAGGGGTGAACTACTCACTCATCACTCCGGAGGCGATCATGGCGATGAAGAGTCCTCCGGAGATGAATCCCTCCAGGGTGCCGGAGGCGATCTCCTGAATCCCCCGAGATGGGATTCGCGGCGGGTCTCGGGAAGGTTTTCCGTATCGTGGCTCTCGGTACTGGGGTTTTCGCGACGGAGGCTTTAAGTAGCCGAGGGGCAACGTGGGGGCCACACGGCCCCACACCATGGGGGCGCGCCGGGCACGGCCGCGCCGCCTATGGTGACGGCGCGGCCAGGGCCTGGGCCGCGCCGCCCTATGGTGACGGCGCCTCGCGGCCCCACTTCCTTCCCTCTTCGGTCTTCTGGAAGCTCCGTGCAAAAATAGGACCCTGGGCGGTGATTTCGTCCAATTCCGAGAATATTTCCTTACTAGGATTTCTGAAACCAAAAGCAGAAAACAAAGAACTGGCTCTTCGGCATCTTGTTAATAGGTTAGTTCCAGAAAATGCGTAAATACGACATATAATGTGCATAAAACATGTAGGTATCATCAATAAAGTAGCATGGAACATAAGAAATTATCGATACGTTGGAGACGTATCAGCATGCTTAGTTCTGCTCGTCCCGAGCAGGTAAAACGATAACAAAGATAATTTCTGAAGTGACATGCCATCATAATCTTGATCATAATATTTGTAAACATATGTAATGAATGCAGCGATCAAAACAAAAGTAATGACATGAGTAAACAAGTGAATCATAAAGCAAAGACTTTTCATGAATAGTACTTCAAGACAAGCATCAATAAGTCTTGCATAAGAGTTAACTCATAAAGCAATAAATCAAAGTAAAGGTGTTGAAGCAACACAAAGGAAGATTAAGTTTCAGCGGTTGCTTTCAACTTATAACATGTATATCTCATGGATATTGTCAACATAAAGTAATATAACAAGTGCAATATGCAAATATGTAGGAATCAATGCACAGTTCACACAAGTGTTTGCTTCTTAGGTGGAGGGAGATAGGTAAACTGACTCAACAATAAAAGTAAAAGAATGGTCCTTCAAAGAGGAAAGCATCGATTGCTGTATTTGTGCTAGAGCTTTTATTTTGAAAACATGAAACAATTTTGTCAACGGTAGTAATAAAGCATATGAGTTATGTAAATTATATCTTACAAGTTGCAAGCCTCATGCATAGTATACTAATAGTGCCCGCACCTCGTCCTACTTAGCTTGGACTACCGGATCTTTGCATGCCATGTTTCAACCAAGTGTCACAAAGGGGTACCTCCATGCCGCCTGTACAAAGGTCTAAGGAGAATGCTCGCATTTTGGATTTCTCGCTTTTGATTATTCTCAACTTAGACATCCATACCGGGACAACATGGACAACAGATAATGGACTCCTCTTAAATGCATAAGCATGTAGCAACAATTATTATTCTCATATGAGATTGAGGATATATGTCCAAAACTGAAACTTCAACCATGATTCATGGCTTTAGTTAGCGGCCCAATGTTCTTCTCTAACAATTTTGCATGCTCCAACCACTAAGGTGATAGATCCTTCAGACAAGACGGACATGCATAGCAACTCACATGATATTCAACAATAGTTGATGGCGTTCCCCAGAAGCATGGTTATCGCACAACAAACAACTTAATAAAAGATAAAGTGCATAAGTACATATTCAATACTACAATAGTTTTTAAGGCTATTTTGTCCCATGAGCTATATATTGCAAAGGTGAATGATGGAGTTTTAAAGGTAGCACTCAAGCAATTTACTTTGGAATGGCGGAGAAATACCATGTAGTAGGTAGGTATGGTGGACACAAATGGCATAGTAGTTGGCTCAAGGATTTTGGATGCATGAGAAGTATTCCCTCTCGATACAAGGTTTAGGCTAGCAAGGTTATTTGAAGCAAACTCAAGGATGAACCGGTGCAGCAAAACTCACATAAAAGACATATTGTAAACATTATAAGACTCTACACCGTCTTCCTTGTTGTTCAAAACTCAATACTAGATATTATCTAGACCTTAGAGAGACCAAATATGCAAATCAAATTTTAGCAAGCTCTATGTATTTCTTCATTAATGGGTGCAAAGCATATGATGCAAGAGCTTAAACATGAGCACAACAATTGCCAAGTATCACATTATCCAAGACATTTTAGAATTACTACATGTAGCATTTTCCAATTCCAACCATATAACAATTTAACGAAGAAGAAACTTCGCCTTGAACATTATGAGTAAAGCCTAAGGACATATTTGTCCATATGCAACAACGGAGCGTGTCTCTCTCCCACAAAGTGAATGCTAGGATCCATTTTATTCAAACAAAAACAAAAACAAAAACAAACCGACGCTCCAAGTAAAGAACACAAGATGTGACTGAATAAAAATATAGTTTCAGGGGAGGAACCTGATGATGTTGTCGATGAAGAAGGGGATGCCTTGGGCATCCCCAAGCTTAGACGCTTGAGTCTTCTTAGAATATGCAGGGGTGAACCACGGGGCATCCCCAAGCTTAGAGCTTTCACTCCTCTTGATCATAGTATATCATACTCCTCTCTTGACCCTTGAAAACTTCCTTCACACCAAACTTCAAGCAAACTCATTAGAGGGTTAGTGCACAATTAATAATTCACACATTCAGAGGTGACACAAACATTCTTTACACTTCTGGACATTGCATAAAGCTACTGGACATTAATGGATCAAAGAAATGAATCCAACATAGCAAAAGAGGCAATGCGAAATAAAAGGCAGAATCTGTCAAAAACAGAACCGTAAAGACGAATTTTAAGATGGCACCAGACTTGCTCAAATGGAAAAACTCAAAACTAATGAAAGTTGCGTACATATCTGAGGATCACGCTCGTAAATTGGCAGATTTTTTCGAATTTTCTACAGAGACTTGTGCCCAGATTCGTGACAGACAGCAATGCTGTTTCTGCGCAGCGATCCCAAATATAACATCAACTTTGACATAGAAACTTTACTTGGCACAAAAACATGATAAGGAGAGGTTGTTACAGTAGTAAACAACTTCCAAGACTCAAATATAAAACAAAGTACTGTAGTAAAAACATGGTTTGTCTCCCATAAGCGCTTTTCTTTAACGCCTTTCAGCTAGGCGCAGAAAGTGCAAATCAAGTATTATCGAGAGTAGAAGCATCAACATCATTACCAGGGGTGTTGGGAGTTTTCTCAACTAAGCATAGTATATTGGATACATAAGTTTTAGCGTCTCCCTTTTCATTAGTCTTGGGCTTGCTATTCTCATCGAACAAATTTTCAGGAACAAGCCAAGCATAGTTATTTTCTAGTGCATCATTCATAGCTAGGAGTTTACATGGTATTGGTGCTTTGATCTCCCCACCATCATTAATATTATTAGTGTATCTTATTCTATCTATGTCCATTTTTTCAAGGAGACCAACAAAATTAGTATGAGAACCTAGCATATTAAATTTAGCAAAGACCTTTCTAGCCTCTCTTGCTAATCCCCCAAATTCTCTAAGAAGAGTTTCTAGAACAAAATCTTTCTTTTCCCCTTCTTCCATATCACCGAGTGTAAGAAACATGTGTTGGATTATAGGATTGAGATTAACAAATTTAGTTTCCAACATGCGAACTAAAGCAGCAGCAGCAATTTCATAGGTAGGTGCAAGTTCTACCAAGTGTCTATCTTCAAAATCTTCAGTAATACTAACATGATTGAAAAATTCTTCTATATTATTTCTCCCAACTATGGACCCACGTCCTACCGGTATGTCTTTTGTGGTAAAATTAAAAGGAAACATGATGCAATAAGCAAAAAGTAAACAAGGCGAATAAAGTAAAGACAAGTAACTAATTTTTTTGTATTTTTGATATGGAGAGCTAAGACAGTAAATAAAGTAAAACTAGCAACTATTTTTTGTGTGTGTTTTGTTTAGGTGCAGCAAACAAAGTAGTAAATAAAATAAAGCAAGACAAAAACAAAGTAAAGAGATTGAGAAGTGGAGACTCCCCTTGCAGCGTGTCTTGATCTCCCCGAACGGCGCCAGAAAAGTGCTTGATGCGCGTAAATGTACACGTCCGTTGGGAACCCCAAGAGGAAGGTATGATGCGCACAGTGGCAAGTTTTCCCTCAGAAAGAAACCAAGGTTTAATCGAACCAGGAGGAGGCTTGATACGTCCAAAACGTATCTACTTTCCCGAACACTTTTGTTATTGTTTTGCCTCTAATTTGTGTATTTTGGATACAACTAACACGGACTAACGCTGTTTTCAGCAGAATTGCTCTGGTGTCTCGTTTTTGTGCAGAAATCCAACTTTCGGGAAAATCTTCGGAATTTCTTCAGATGGCCCTATTTTACCAAAATACTGACGGAGCCAGAAGGGCAAAGGAGGTGGAGGCCCGAGGGCCCCACACCATATGGCGGCGCGGCCCAGGGGGGGCCCGCGCGGCCCTATGGTGTGGCCCCCTCGGCCGGCCTCCGACGCCCCCCTTCGGACTACTTATTGGTTTCGACCTGAAAACGCACGGGGAGAAGTCGAAGTCGCCAGAAACCCTCCAGAGAGCCGCCACATCGCGAAACTCCGTCGCGGGAGCCAGAAGTCTCCGTTCTGGCACTCCGCCGGGACGGGGAATTGGAGGAGATCATCACCGCCATCACCGCCAACGCCTCTCCATCGACCAGCAATGTTTCCCCCATCCATGTGTGAGTAATTCCCCCGCTGTAGGCTGAAGGGGATGGTAGGGATTGGATGAGATTGGTCATGTAATAGTCATAAGATTGTTAGGGCATAGTGCCTAGTATCCGTAGATGTCACTTTTATGATATTGTTGCGACTTGTTATGCTTAATGCTTGTCACTAGGGCCCGAGTGCCATGATCTCAGATCTGAACATGTTATTTATTCATGAAGATATTCGTTGTTTATGATCTTACCTGCAAGTTGTATACACATGTCGCTGTCCGGAACCAATGGCCCCGAAGTGACAGAAATTGGGACAACCGGAGGGGATGGTAGTGATGTGAGGATCACATGTGTTCACGGAGTGTTAATGCTTTGCTCCGGTACTCTATTAAAAGGAGTACCTTAATATCCAGTAGTTTCCCTAGAGGCCCGGCTGCCACCGGCTGGTAGGACAGAAGATGTTGTGCAAGTTTCTCATTGCGAGCACGTACGACTAAATATGGAACACATGCCTATTGATTGATTAGTACTTGGATACCGTTTTATTATTATCTGCAAATGCCCATGCTTTGATTGTTACATGAGTTTCTCTCATCCATGCAACGCCCGTTAAATCCGTCCCTGTGCCTACAGTATTTTAATCCTGCTGTTTACTATAATCACTACTGCTGTCTTTATTTCACCGCTGCTGTTATTTCGCTATTTCCACTGCCATAAAACTGTTACTACTGATAAACTCTTGCGAGCAAGTCTGTTTCCAGGTGCAGCTGAATTGACAACTCCGCTGTTAAGGCTTACAAGTATTCTTTGTCTCCCCTTGTGTCGAATCAATAAATTGGGTAATACTTCCCTCGAAGACTGTTGCGATCCCCTATACTTGTGGGTCATCAAGACTATTTTCTGGCGCCGTTGCCGGGGAGCATAGCTTTATTTGGAAGTTCACTTGGATTGATATTGTTCGCTGCAAATTCTCCATTATGGGTAAACCTCGCGATACTAAGATCGCCATATTACCATCCACTACAAGAAAAGGTACAACTCTGAGTACCTCTGCTGCTCTTGATTCACCATCTGTGATAGATAAACTTGTTTCACCGCCACATGCTTCGCGTGCTGGTACTTCTGCTGAATCTGAAAATTCTCATAATATTGATAATGTTTCTGCTGTGCTTGATGATAGTGGTTCATTGGGATCTTTTCTAGATGCTACAATTGCTAAGTCTAGACAAATTGAAAATACTGAAACTCCTAATGCTACTACACCTGTTAAATCACCTGAACTTGATTATTCTAGTGATGATCTTGATGAAGATTATGTAGAGCTTGATAATGATTTTATTGAAAAATGCAAGGCTACTACTGATGCAAGAAAAATTAAAAAGTTGCTTGCAGAACATGCTGTTAGATATAAACCATCTCCTGATCCTAAATTTGCCACATCTCCTATAAACATTAGGGATAAAGATTATGATTTTTCTCTTGATCTATCTCATATAGCTATTGTTGAGAAAACACCCTTTTGTGGTACTGAAAAAGAAAGTGCTGTTGAACACTTGACTGAGTTATCTACTCTTAGTGGCGTGTTTTCTGATGATGTCAAGATGCGTACTTATTTTGTCGCTAAAATTTTTCCTTTCTCATTAAAGGATGATGCTAAAACTTGGTATAATAATTTGCCTCCTGGTTCTATTAAAAGTCCAACGACTTGCGTGATGTTTTCTTTCGAAAATACTTTCCTGCTAGCTCAACATGCTGCTTTGCAGAGAATTTATAATTTTGACCAGGAAGATGGAGAGAAATTGCCTGAGGCTTGGGCTAGATTTTGTTCTCTTATTAGAGCTCAGCCTGACCATGATTTGGAAAAGCATGATTTACTTGATATATTTTATAGTGGACTAACTATTGAGTCTAGGGCATACCTGGATAGTTGTGCTGGTTGTGTTTTCAGGAAAAGAACTCCAGACGACGCTGAAGAATTATTGGCTAAAATAGGCCGGAATCATGATGATTGGTCTACACCTGAACCAACCCCGACACCGATAGTGAAGAAGAGGGGTATGATTAAATTGAATGATGAAGATATGAGGGAAGCCAAGAAGTCTCTTAAAGAGAAGGGTATTAAACCTGAAGATGTGAAGAATTTACCTCCTATAGAAGATATATGTGAGACAATTCCCCCTTCATCCATGATTGAGGTACACTCGCTTCAACACTTTACTAGGGAAGATATTCCGTATTCAAAATCTCCTGCTCAATGCTTAGATGAATTTGATAATTATATTGTTAAGCAAGAAAACTTTAATATGAGAGTAGAGAATCATTTAATGGAAAATTCCCGAGCTATTAGTGAATTGCATGGTATTGTGGAGAGAACCTCCAATGATGTTAAGATACTTGTTAAACATTTTCAAATGGTTCAAACTCAAATTGATCAACTTACTAAAGTGCAAAATGACTTGTTGGGAAATAATTCTAAAGAAAAACATGCTTGTGAAGTAACAACTAGAGGTGGTGTTTCTACCCAGGATCCTCTATATCCTGAAGGGCATCCCAAAAGAGTTGAACAAGATTCTCAATTAACTAAAACTAGTGCTCCATCTAAGAAAAAGAAAAAGAAACATAAGAATGTTGTAGAATCCTCTGAACCTGTTAATGATCCTAATAGTATTTCTATTTCTGATGCTGAAACTGAAAGTGGTAATGAACATGAGGAAGATAATGATAAGAATGATACTCCTGATAAAGAAGAGGTTGAAAAAGAACCTGAAAAGCATGCTAAAAATAAAAAGTACACTAAAGAAGATTTTATTACTGAGAAACATGGTAATGAAAGAGAACCTTGGGTTCAAAAGCAAATGCCTTTTCCTGCTAAGAAACTTAAATCAAAGGAAGAGGAACATTATAATAAATTTTGTGATTGGATGAAACCTTTATTTTTGCAAATCCCTTTGACTGATGCTATTAAATTGCCTCCTTATTCAAAGTATATGAAAGATATTGTTACTAACAAAAGGAAAATCCCCAATGAGGAAATTTCTACTATGCTCGCTAATTACTCCTTCAATGGTAAGATTCCAAAGAAGTTGGGCGACCCAGGTATACCGACTATTCCTTGTTCCATCAAGAATAATTATGTTAGAACTGCTCTATGTGATTTGGGAGCAGGTGTGAGTGTGATGCCTTTTTCTCTTTATAAGAGACTTGATTTAGATAAATTGATACCAACTGATATATCTTTGCAAATGGCTGATAAATCTACTGCTATTCCTGTTGGTTTATGTGAAAATGTTCCTGTTCAAGTTACTCAGCATTGCTTGATATTAACTGATTTTGTTGTGTTGGAAATGCCCGAAGATGATAATATGTCCATTATTCTTGGAAGACCCTTTCTTAATACTGCAGGGGCTGTTATTGATTGCAATAAAGGCATGGTTACTTTCAATGTTGATGATAAGGAACACACTGTCTATTTTCCCAAGAGGATTGATAAAGTATGTGGAGTCAATACAATTTTTAATGTGAAAACTATCAAAGTGGGATCCATTGATTGTCCTATATATGAGCCTAAAGAGGAATATCAAACTCTTGTGATTGGATCCATATCAATTCAATATAAGGTAACATGATTGATTTGAGGTTTATTTCTTCTTATGTCATATAAAATTTATTTGGTAGCAAGACTTGATCAACCTTGTTAACAAGTATATTTTATTGCATAAAAGAGCTAAACAACACTTCTTTCTTTCTTTCTCCTTCCACCTATTTTATTTGCTGTAGCACTTTTGTTTTGCAATATGCTTTAGTCATTTAAGATTTTAGAAATCATTTTCCTGCGCAGTAATCATTAATTTAATACCCAGAAATGTGCATTTTTCAAAGTTCTCTAAAAATTACAAAAATTACACCGTTGGTCCTATTTTTCGACGAGGCACCTGGGAGCACCAGAGGATGACCTGTGGGGCACCAGGGGGTGCCACACCATAGGCCGGCGCGGCCAGCAAGGGGGCCGCGCCACCTTGTGGTGTGGGCCACCCCTTGCCCCACTTCATCATCTCTTCCTCCCAGCACCTTCTCTCTCCCGAAAAAGCTCGTACCAAGTTTCTCTCACTCGCGTTTCTGCTCAAGAACTCGCGATTTTTCGATCTCCTTGCTCAGCCCAGATTTCTGTCTGAAATTTGGCACATTTACTCCTTGGTATGTGACTCCTTTGATTGTCCAATTAGAATTTCATTTGGTTGAGTATATCTTGAATATTTTGCTGCTGTAGATAACATGTTTAGTGAGCTTGCATGCTTGTTCTAAGTGGAAGAAATTAGTTTTGATGCATGTTTAGTACTCTAGCAAGTTCCTATAGTAGTTCCCTTCAATTACACACCTTGAAATCAAATTTTATAATGATTGTTGAAAATTTCAGAAGGGGAAGATGAAGAAATTCAAGTTTGGAGAGTTGTTCAAGAAAGCAACAACCAGCACCGGTAGGCCCTCAAGGGCGTCTACTCAAATTAGGCGATCCTACAATGAGGATGTCATCGCGCCTAGCTTCGCGCCCGAGGAGGACCATGGGGCTCCTAATGCTTCATCCTTCCCTTGTTATGAGTTTCTGACCAATGCAGGGATATTGGATGACTTCTTCACCCTTGTCAACAGGGCAGGCCTAGCCACCTACGTGGGAGACGAGAGGGGACAATATTACAGGCTCACCAAAATTTTCGTTGAGAGCTTCAAGTTCCACAACACGGAATATGAGCCGACAGTCGCATTCAAAATTTATGATATTCCTGTTACCATGAAATTGGAAGAATTTTGTTGTGCATTGGGTATTGCCCCTGTAGGTACAGCAAGGAGGATTGATGACAACCCCCGGGACTTGTTGGAGCTCTACCGAGGGATCACCGGGGATGATTGCCGCACCATCCAGCGAGGGAAGATAAGAAACATTCAACTCCCCGCTATTAAATATTTCGCATATTACATTGGTACTAGCATTTTGGGTAGAGAAAATACTAGCAACATCTCTAGCTACCATCTTGCTTTCTTGAATGTTGCACTTACTGGAGAGACACCTTATCATCTTGGTTCTCTTATTGCTCGCCGCCTGTCTAGCAGGGGGCCTATTTTTGGAGGAACTATTGCACTGCGCATTTTAACACATCTAGATATTCCTCTTGATTCTAATGATGTACCATTAACCCCTAGGAAACTAGATATTGCTGCTATGAAGAGCCATCGTTTTGTTACTACTGACTCCACTATAGATAATATGGTTTATAGAATGTTGTTTGCTGATGGGAATGAGAAAGAAATCCCTCTTCCCCAGCCAGGTTTGTTCAATATTGACAGGCAATCATGGTCACTCACTAAGGAGGTGGTGGAGGAACATATGAAGATACAAGAATTCCACCAGCAACATGACTCCGAGAACGCCGAGCCCTCCTACGACTACACCGTCACGTACCCCGACGTTTCCTCCAGCACATACATGGAACCGGGTCGTTCTTCGTCATATTACGAAGACACCACTTCATGGGGACCGTGGGAATGAACTCCACTTAGGCCAAAAGCCTAAGCTTGGGGGGAGGTATACCGGCATCACTCATTCTTTGCATATTATGATTGCTGGATACTTGTACATACTTGTTTAGTCTCTAGAGTGGTTTTCTAATGAGAGGGAGATGATATTTGGGGAAGTGCTGTCCAAAAACAGATTCTGTGCTGTTACCAAAAAAATTCGTACGCACAGCCAGAACGTTATTTTGAGTTGCCAATTTTTGAGCATGTTCCCCAGGTTGTTATCTAACTTTCATTAGTTGAACACTTTTTGGTCTGAGCAATGGAAGATTTTTGTTATTTTCGATTTCTGTACTGCTGTCAGGATTTGGCAGATTTCTGTCATCCTGCTTTTCTGTGTTTCTGTTAGTTTGCATTCTTTTGTTTTGTTTCTTTCCTAAAACACAAAAAGACCAAAAATATTTCTGTAGTTTCTCTTCACCATTTGTTTATTTGGTACCTTGCTCTTAGTTTGCTTTATTTGCTATCGTTAGTTTGCTATAAGAAAACCCAAAAAGATTTTGCTTTGTTTGCTTGTTTTCTTTCGTGCTTGTTTCTAATTCGAAAACACCAAAAATATTTGCTGTTCTTCTTTGGTTTGTAAAGTTCATCATGAGTTCAATGGTCTTCGGTGGCTGGAGCGTGGTTTTCATTTCATATTATCCAAGCTACACAAGTGAAAAGGCAATAATGACGATCTACGACAATCTGATTGTGGTGAGAGGCTGGTATGAACTCTATTTGCTTTCATTTTTGTACATATACTCATCCATATGAGCATGCTTAGTTGGTTCATGTGAGGTATATGTTATTTGAGAAAGTCTAGTAGTTCATGATCTCTCATGTTTAGTTCCAATTTATTAATATGAGTAGCATGTCATGGATGTTTGCTTGCATTGTTTTATTCATAAGTAAGTATGGCATTGTGGTATCCTCCTCTGAATAATTCATTTATATCGACTTGGCACATGCTCACGCATGCATATGACTGAACAAAAAGTCAATTAAGCCTCGATGATTTATATTGCTTCAGAGTTCTTGTATCACTTTTATGCCTCCGTTAATTTATTTTGCCGCAAGCATGATTATGACAGTTATTGCTCTCTTGATTTGTCGCTCCCTAGTCTTTTGCTAGCCTTCACTTGTACTGAGCGGTGACGCCGCTCGTGCTTCCAAACACCTGAAAACCAAGTTGTTCCAAAGTGTCCACCATAAATACCTATGCATGGCATTTCAAACCATTCCAAGTAAATTCTCATGCGCTACCTTTAAAACTTTCAAAATGCTTCTCAATTTGTGTTAATGTTTCATAGCTCATGAGGAAGTATGTGGTGTTTAGCTTTCAACCTTGTCATTTACTTTTGACGGACTCTCATATGGACTAGTGGCACATCCGCTTATCCAATAATTTTGCAAAAAGAGCTGGCAATGGGATTCCCAGTCCCAAATTAATTAACTTAAATAGACACTCCTCCATGGTTTGTGATTGTTGGACGGCACCCGAAGGATTCGGTTAGCCATGGCTTGTGTAAGCAAAGGTTGGGGGAGTGTCATCATCATAATAAAACTTAAATAAAAAGGCACTCTTTCATGGTATGTGATTGTTGGCGGGCACCCGAGGATTCGGTTAGCCATGGTTTGTGAAAGAAAGGTTGGAAGGAGTGCCAACCAAAAATAAATAAAATGGGAGCCGCTCTTGTGAGTCCGGTTGATGAGGTAGTTAGTGTACCCATTACCATTCGTTGACAACAACAAACACCTCTCAAAATAATTTTACTCCTGCTTTACAAATGAAAAGCTCTAGCGCATGTTAATCCCTGCTTCCCTCTGCGAAGGGTCAATCTTTTACTTTTATGTTGTGTCTCCATTCTTTCTTTGAGCACTATCTTGAGAGCACAACTGTCATTCTTAGTATAATATGCTTGTCTCAAAATATGATTGATTGTGGTATAACTTTGATGCTTTTATCTTTGACAATCACTACTTCTAGTCCTTCTATGAACTCAAGAGGTGCCTCGGCATTTATGTTTTGCCGATCAAATACGGGCAAGCGAGATACCACTTTATCATATTCTCTTATGAACATTGCAATCCTGCTTATATACATGATTCATGATGCTTATTATTAATTGTTGGTACCTCTCCATGATTGACATAGCTGTTGGATGATCTTATTTGCATGTATCTCATTATGAACTGCTTAAGTATTAGCCATAGCATGAGAATATATACATCATATGAGCAAATGTGTTCGTGAAAGTTCTTTTATCGCTCAGTTGTTAACTGAATTGCTTGAGGACAAGCAATAAGCTAAGCTTGGGGGAGTTGATACGTCCAAAACGTATCTACTTTCCCGAACACTTTTGCTATTGTTTTGCCTCTAATTTGTGTATTTTGGATACAACTAACACGGACTAACGCTGTTTTCAGCAGAATTGCTCTGGTGTCTCGTTTTTGTGCAGAAATCCAACTTTCGGGAAAATCTTCGGAATTTCTTCAGATGGCCCTATTTTACCAAAATACTGACGGAGCCAGAAGGGCAAAGGAGGTGGAGGCCCGAGGGCCCCACACCATATGGCGGCGCGGCCCAGGGGGGGCCCGCGCGGCCCTATGGTGTGGCCCCCTCGGCCGGCCTCCGACGCCCCCCTTCGGACTACTTATTGGTTTCGACCTGAAAACGCACGGGGAGAAGTCGAAGTCGCCAGAAACCCTCCAGAGAGCCGCCACATCGCGAAACTCCGTCGCGGGAGCCAGAAGTCTCCGTTCTGGCACCCCGCCGGGACGGGGAATTGGAGGAGATCATCACCGCCATCACCGCCAACGCCTCTCCATCGACCAGCAATGTTTCCCCCATCCATGTGTGAGTAATTCCCCCGCTGTAGGCTGAAGGGGATGGTAGGGATTGGATGAGATTGGTCATGTAATAGTCATAAGATTGTTAGGGCATAGTGCCTAGTATCCGTAGATGTCACTTTTATGATATTGTTGCGACTTGTTATGCTTAATGCTTGTCACTAGGGCCCGAGTGCCATGATCTCAGATCTGAACATGTTATTTATTCATGAAGATATTCGTTGTTTATGATCTTACCTGCAAGTTGTATACACATGTCGCTGTCCGGAACCAATGGCCCCGAAGTGACAGAAATCGGGACAACCGGAGGGGATGGTAGTGATGTGAGGATCACATGTGTTCACGGAGTGTTAATGCTTTGCTCCGGTACTCTATTAAAAGGAGTACCTTAATATCCAGTAGTTTCCCTAGAGGCCCGGCTGCCACCGGCTGGTAGGACAAAAGATGTTGTGCAAGTTTCTCATTGCGAGCACGTACGACTAAATATGGAACACATGCCTATTGATTGATTAGTACTTGGATACCGTTTTATTATTATCTGCAAATGCCCATGCTTTGATTGTTACATGAGTTTCTCTCATCCATGCAACGCCCGTTAAATCCGTCCCTGTGCCTACAGTATTTTAATCCTGTTGTTTACTATAATCACTACTGCTGTCTTTATTTCACCGCCTGTTATTTCGCTATTTCCACTGCCATAAAACTGTTACTACGATAAACTCTTGCGAGCAAGTCTGTTTCCAGGTGCAGCTGAATTGACAACTCCGTTAAGGCTTACAAGTATTCTTTGTCTCCCCTTGTGTCGAATCAATAAATTGGGTAATACTTCCCTCGAAGACTGTTGCGATCCCCTATACTTGTGGGTCATCAGAGGCAAGAAGCACTTTGAAGGTTGATGGTGGCGAAATGTGATGCGGCGCAACAACAGGGATTCCGGCGCCAACGTGGAATCTGCACAACAAAACCAAAGTACTTTGCCCCAACGAAAGTGAGGTTGTCAATCTCACCGGCTTGCTGTAACAAAGGATTAAGCGTATCGAGTGGAAGATGATTGTTTGCAAGAAAACAGTAAAACAATTGCAGTAGATTGTATGCTATGTAAAGAATAGGACCGGGGTCCACAGTTCACTAGAGGTGTCTCTCCCATAAGATAAAAGCATGTTGGGTGAACAAATTACAGTCGGGCAATTGACAAATAGAGAAGGGCATAACAATGCATATACATGATATGATAAATATAGTGAGATTTAATCCGGGCATTACGACAAAGTACATAGACCGCCATCCAACTGCATCTATGCCTAAAAAGTCCACCTTCAGGTTATCATCCGAACCCCATTCAGTATTAAGTTGCAAAGCAACAGACAATTGCATTAAGTATGGTGCGTAATGTAATCGACAACTACATCCTTAGACATAGAATCAATGTTTTATCCCTAGTGGCAACAACACATCACAACCTTAGAACTTTCTGTCACTGTCCCAGGTGTCAATGAAGGCATGAACCCACTATCGAGCATAAATACTCCCTCTTGGAGTTAAGAGTAAAAACTTGGCCAGAGCCTCTACTAATAACGGAGAGCATGCAAGATCATAAACAACACATAAACAATAGATTGATAATCACCATAACATAGCATTCTCTATCCATCGGATCCCGACAAACACAACATATAGAATTACATATAGATGATCTTGATCATGTTAGGCAGCTCACAAGATCCAACAATGAAGCACAATTAGGAGAAGACGACCATCTAGCTACTGCTATGGACCCATAGTCCAGGGGTGAACTACTCACTCATCACTCCGGAGGCGATCATGGCGATGAAGAGTCCTCCGGAGATGAATCCCCTCTCCGGCAGGTGCCGGAGGCGATCTCTGAATCCCGAGATGGGATTCGCGGCGGCGGCGTCTCGGGAAGGTTTTCCGTATCGTGGCTCTCTGGGGGTTTCGCGACGGAGGCTTTAAGTAGGCGAAGGGGCAACGTGGGGGGCCACACGAGGGCCCCACACCATAGGTCGGCGCGGCCAGGGCCTGCCGCCGCCCTATGGTGACGGCGCCTCGCGGCCCCACTTCCTTCCCTCTTCGGTCTTCTGGAAGCTCCGTGCAAAAATAGGACCCTGGGCGGTGATTTCGTCCAATTCCGAGAATATTTCCTTACTAGGATTTCTGAAACCAAAAACAGCAGAAAACAGAACTGGCTCTTCGGCATCTTGTTAATAGGTTAGTTCCAGAAAATGCGTAAATACGACATATAATGTGCATAAAACAGGTAGGTATCATCAATAAAGTAGCATGGAACATAAGAAATTATCGATACGTTGGAGACGTATCAGTGGACACGAATGGCATAGTGGTTGGCTCAAGGATTTTGGATGCATGAGAAGTATTCCCTCTGGTTACAAGGTTTAGGCTAGCAAGGTTATTTGAAGCAAACTCAAGGATGCACCGGTGCAAAACTCACATAAAAGACATATTGTAAACATTATAAGACTCTACACCGTCTTCCTTGTTGTTCAAAACTCAATACTAGAAATTATCTAGACCTTAGAGAGACCAAATATGCAAACCAAATTTTAGCAAGCTCTATGTATTTCTTCATTAATGGGTGCAAAGTATATGATGCAAGAGCTTTAAACATGAGCACAACAATTGCCAAGTATCACATTATCCAAGACATTTTAGAATTACTACATGTAGCATTTCCCGATTCCAACCATATAACAATTTAACGAAGAAATTTCAACCTTCGCCTTGAACATTATGAGTAAAGCCTAAGGACATATTTGTCCATATGCAACAGCGGAGCGTGTCTCTCTCCCATACAAAGAATGCTAGGATCCATTTTATTCAAACAAAAACAAAAACAAAACAAACCGACGCTCCAAGCAAAGTACATAAGATGTGACGAATAAAAATATAGTTTCAGGGGAGGAACCTGATGATGTTGTCGATGAAGAAGGGGATTCCTTGGGCATCCCCAAGCTTAGACGCTTGAGTCTTCTTAAAATATGCAGGATGAACCACGGGGCATCCCCAAGCTTAGAGCTTTCACTCCTCTTGATCATAGTATATCATACTCCTCTCTTGACCCTTGAAAACTTCTTTCACACCAAACTTCAAACAAACTCATTAGAGGGTTAGTGCACAATTAAAAATTCACATATTCAGAGGTGACACAATCATTCTTAACACTTCTGGACATTGCACAAAGCTACTGGACATTAATGGATCAAAGAAATTCATCCAACATAGCAAATACGGCAATGCGAAATAAAAGGCAGAATCTGTCAAAACAGAACAGTCCGTAAAGACGAACCTGAAAGGGGCACTAAACTTGCTCAAATGGAAAAACTAAAACTAATGAAAGTTGCGTATATATCTGAGGATCACGCTCGTAATTTTGCAGATTTTTTCGAATTTTTCAGAGACTTATGCCAGAATTCGTGACAGACAGCAATGCTGTTTCTGCGCAGCGATCCCAAATATAACATCAACTTTAGCATAGAAACTTTACTTGGCACAAAAACATGATAAGGAGAGGTTGCTACAGTAGTAAACAACTTCCAAGACTCAACAAAACAAAAATTGCTGTAGTAAAATAAACACATGGGTTATCTCCCAAGAAGTGCTTTTCTTTAACGCCTTTCAGCTAGGCGCAGAAAGTGTAAATCAAGTAACATCAAGAGTTGAAGCATCAACATCATAACTTTTCTTGCAAACACAACTTGTTGCAGAGGGTACTTTAGGTGCTCCATTATCTAAATTTTCTATGGTGGTGCTAGGGGTTTTAGCAATTTTGGGCCTATAATAATTCTTTTGTTTAGGCACCTTAGAGGCATACATGAATTTTTGCTCTTTACCCACATAAGCTTTCTCCTTATACTTAAGAGAAGAAAAAGTTGAACCCAAGGTTCCCATAGCTTTTTCAAGTTCATCAATCCTATTGGTTTGATTATCATGGACAACACAAGTTCCTAGGATACTAATTCTTTCATCAATTCCTCCTAAGGATTTATCAAGTTCATCAGTTTTATCAAGTAACATTTCCAATTTAGTTTCAATACTTGGAAAAATTTTCTCTATGGTTTCCAATTTTTTCATAACATCCTCAAGAGAGATTTCAATTTTAACTTCATTAACAGGTGGTATTCCAACTAGGCTCTCAATGATGCAACTAGCTTCTAAAGCAGGAGTACCTAGGAAATTACCTCCCGAAAGAGTATCAAGAACATACCTATTCCAACTAGATAAACCAACATAAAAGTTCCTAAGAAGGATAGTGGTGGAGTGTTTCTTAATGCACCTATGATGAGCATTACTAATTCTGTACCAAGCATCTTTAAAACTTTCTCCACCTTGTTGCTTAAAAGAACGAACTTCAACTTCAGGATTACTCATTTTAGTAGCAATAAATTAAACTAGGCAAATAAAGTAAAGACAAGTAACTAATTTTTTTGTGTTTTTGATATGGAGAGCAAGACAGTAAATAAAGTAAAACTAGCAACTATTTTTTTTGTGTTTTGTTTAGGTGCAGCAAACAAAGTAGTAAATAAAATAAAGCAAGACAAAAACAAAGTAAAGAGATTGAGAAGTGGAGACTCCCCTTGCAGCGTGTCTTGATCTCCCGGCAACGGCGCCAGAAAACAGGCTTGATGCGCGTAGATGTACACGTCCGTTGGGAACCCCAAGAGGAAGGTATGATGCGCACAGTGGCAAGTTTTCCCTCAGAAAGAAACCAAGGTTTAATCGAACCAGGAGGAGCCAAGAAGCACGTTGAAGGTTGATGGTGGCGAAATGTGATGCGGCGCAACACCAGGGATTCCGGCGCCAACGTGGAACTTGCACAACACAACCAAAGTACTTTGCCCCAACGAAACAGTGAGGTTGTCAATCTCACCGGCTTGCTGTAACAAAGGATTAACCGTATTGTGTGTAAGATGATTGTTTGCGAAGAAAACAGTAAAGAACAATTGCAGTAGATTGTATGCGATGTAAAGAATAGGACCGGGGTCCACAGTTCACTAGAGGTGTCTCTCCCATAAGATTAAAACATGTTGGGTGAACAAATTACAGTCGGACAATTGACAAATAAAAAGGGCATAACAATGCACATACATGATATGATAAATATAGTGAGATTTAATCGGGGCATTACGACAAAGTACATAGACCGCCATCCAGCATGCATCTATGCCTAAAAAGTCCACCTTCAGGTTATCATCCGAACCCCTTCCAGTATTAAGTTGCAAGCAACGGACAATTGCATTAAGTATGGTGCGTAATGTAATCAACAACTACATCCTTAGACATAGCATCAATGTTTTATCCCTAGTGGCAACAGCACATCCACAACCTTAGAACTTTCTGTCACTGTCCCAGATTTAATGGAGGCATGAACCCACTATCGAGCATAAATACTCCCTCTTGGAGTTAAGAGCAAAAACTTGGCCAGAGCCTCTACTAATAACGGAGAGCATGCAAGATCATAAACAACACATAGGTAATAGATTGATAATCACCATAACATAGTATTCTCTATCCATCGGATCCCGACAAACACAACATATAGTATTACGGATAGATGATCTTGATCATGTTAGGCAGCTCACAAGATCCAACAATGAAGCACAATTAGGAGAAGACGACCATCTAGCTACTGCTATGGACCCATAGTCCAAGGGTGAACTACTCACTCATCACTCCGGAGGCGATCATGGCGATGAAGAGTCCTCCGGAGATGATTCCCCTCTCCGCAGGGTGCCGAAGGCGATCTCCTGAATCCCCCGAGATGGGATTCGCGGCGGCGTCTCTGGAAGGTTTTCCGTATCGTGACTCTCGGTACAGAGGGTTTCGCGACGAAGACTTTAAGTAGGCGGAAGGGCAACGCGGGGGGGCCACACGAGGGCCCCACACGCCAGGGCCGCGCGGCCAAGACCTGGGCCGCGCCGCCCTGGTGTGGCGGCGCCTCGTGGCCCCACTTCCTTTCCCCCTCGGTCTTCTGGAAGCTTCAAAAATAGGACCCCGGGCGTTGATTTCGTCCAATTCCGAAATTTCCTTACTAGGATTTCTGAAACCAAAAACAGAAAAAAGAAGCGGCTCTTCGGCATCTTGTTAATAGGTTAGTGCCGGAAAATGCGTAAATACGACATATAATGTGTATAAAACATGTAGATATCATCAATAATGTAGCATGGAACATAAGAAATTATCGATACGTCGGAGACGTATCACACACCGTAGGGGGCGCGCCCAGGGTCCAGGCCGCGCCGCCCTGTGGGATGGGCCCCCTGGCTCCCCTCTGGCGCCTCTCTGGCTCTGGAAGCTTCGGGAAAAATAAGATCTTGGGCGTTGATTTCGTCCAATTCCGAGAATATTTCCTTTGTAGGATTTGTGGAACCAAAAACAGCAGAAACAGGCACTTCGGCATCTTGTTAATAGGTTAGTTCGGAAAATGCATCAAAACATCATAAAGTGTGAACAAAACATGTAAGTATTGTCATAAAACAAGCATGGAACATCAGAAATTATAGATACGTTAGAGACGTATCAAGGATCCAGTCACCGGTCGCTTCTAGGATGCCAGGGACGCACCACTTGACTTCCCAGATGCGACAAGCTCCGGCGAAGGATCCGCAAGGCCTCCACATAGGAGGTTGAGATAGGGTCGCCATATCGACCGAAGATCACGACAACGACAGCGGTCGCCGTGAGTTCCGTGCAGCGAAAGCTCCCGAGCCTCCCGAATCCATCTTCTGGAGTCGCCACTGTCTTCTCCCTTCCACCACCATGGCGCCAAAGAAGAAGAACAGGAGCAAATCCCTCTGGAAAGATCTGGGCAGAAAACCATACCATGAGCTTATTTTGAGGGTAGGCCGCCAGATCTTCGTCACTCATCTTCGGCTCAAGCCTCAAGAAAGCATGAAAATCATCGCCGCCAGCCGCCGGAGACCGCTCAGAAGTTTCAGCAGCTTTCTCCCCTCTGGCATGACGCCAAACTCCACTAGGGGAACAACTTCTAAAGCTAACCTACCACTACTATGGACAAGGTGGGGCCGGCCTCCTCCTCCCCCCCCCCATCTCCGGCCGGCGAGGCCGCCGGATACGGGAGGGGAGAGGAGCCGAGAGGAAGGAGGCAACTCTCAAAGGGGATAGAGGAGAGAGAGAGAGAGAGAGAACGGAGGAAGAAGTGAACCCCTGGTACTAGTAAGTTGATGCCCTACTAAAAGTAATCCTCTATAAGCATTCACCGGTTTCAATGAAGTGATGTGTAGGGTGTTGAGCAAAATGGTTGGTTCTGAATTTTTTTTTCGAAATGGGGAGTTCAACCCCGGCTTCTGCATCATGATGATGCACACAGCCTTTTATTAATGAAGTATCAAAAAGTCTTACAAAAACACATCTCAATCATCGCCTACAGTTGATACAAGAATCAACCAGCGGAACCAAACGAACATGAAGTAACTAAAAATCATTGTAGTCTCCTAGTATGTCGCCAACCAGCCTGGCACAAGATATCCTGAGCGACCATCTGGAGCCGTGTGCAACCAGAAGCCATGGCATCCCGTAGTCCCTCCGGCGAGAGGAGAGCCCATAGCTGAACCCAGTGAGCCACCATAAGAATAACCTGCAAGTAGTGAAAAGATTGTTTTTTATTAAAAATAAGATCATTTCTTGTCCTCCAAATAGACCAACATAAAGCAGACACCCCAACACGGATAAAAGCTTTAGATTGTCTATCTACCCCATTTAACCAATTCCCAAACAAATTTGTAATATTGGTTGGAGGTGGAAGATCAAAAGTGAAATTAACCGTACGCCAAAGAAGTTTAGCTAAAGGGCATATGATGAAAAGGTGTTCAACAGTTTCCTGTTCTCCACAGAAAACACACTTCGTGCACCCATTCCAATTCCGTTTAGCTAAATTATCTTTAGTTAATAAAACCTTGTTACTAAGGAACCACATAAATATTTTTATTTTTAAAGGGACTTTCACTTTCCACAAATATTTTCTCAGATATGGGGTATTATCACTCATAAGATCTTCATACATAGATTTTACCGTAAATTTACCATTAGTTGTCAATTCCCAAACAAAAAGATCTTGTTCATCATTTAGATTTACCGTCATTAGTTTTCTGCATAAGCTGCAACCACAAATTCCATCGGTTGCCCAATAACATCCGTCTGAAACTAATATTCAGTGGGGTTTGGGCAAGCACATGAGCTACTGTTACATTCTTGTGACGCACAATATTATATAATGACGGATATTGAGTTGCTAGAGGGGTTTTACCTAACCAGGTATCTTCCCAAAAACGAGTACTCATACCATTTCCAACTTTAAAAAAGCCTCTATTAAAAAACTCTTCCTTCACCCGCATTAAGCCCTTCCAGAAAGGAGAATCTGTGGGCTTGGATTGAACAGCCGATAATGTTTTGTTCCTTAGATATTTATTATGTAGTAATTCCTGCCACACCCCCTCCTCATTCAACAACTTAAACAACCATTTACTTAGTAAGCATTTATTTTTGAGTTCGAGTACTTCAATACCTAAACCCCCTTGATCTTTAGGCCGACAAACAATATTCCATTTTGTAAGCCTATACTTTTTCTTATTCTCATCAGATTGCCAGAAGAACCTAGATCTATAGAAATCCAATCGTTTCCTTACCCCAATAGGTATCTCTAGAAAGGATAACATAAACATAGGTAAACTAGTTAAAACTGAATTAATAAGAACCAATCTATCTCCATAAGATAATAATTTTCCTCTCCAGCATCCCAGTTTGCTTTCAAACCGTGTTTCAACTGGATACCAGTCGGAATATTCCCTCCGTCTCATGAATCTTGTCTGAGATTTGTCAAAATTTAAATATATCTAGATGTTGTTTAGTGTCTAGATCTATTTGAATTTAGACTAAAATCTCAGATAATTTTGATGAGACAGAGGGAGTACCTTTTCAGACGTGATCATTTCATACCCATTTTTGGTCTTTGTGAGAGATTGGATCTGTCATTTTTCACGATCAGTTCAAATATGCTCGATCACACACTGCGAGTCGATGAAATTTATATACTACTACATCTAGTCACACCTGCACCTATGAACCAATCATCGAAAGCAGTTCAAAAAATTTCGAACCATGCATGCATGCCACTGTGCTGAGTTAATAAAACTGAAGGGAAAGGACAGCCGCATGCCCCTAGCTAGGACTATGATGTAAGTCTAGGACAAGACCTTTTCTCCCCGCACACTCTACGTGGCCAAAAGTGAGCCTACAGCTTGCCGTGGCAGAGAAGTAGCCCAAAGAGGATGCACAAATTTGAAATGAAGTGGAACCAGCGACCTGCCCCAATCCACGGCATCGACATGGCCGTGATCATTCAGCTCGGTATCTACACATTCATTCGAGTTTGCCTCGGTGCAGGTCTCTCCTTTGTATATCATCGATCGATACCCAGAGAAAGTTGGCTACTATTAGTAGGATTATTTGCATGGAGATTGGTAGTCTGGTAAAGCTACGCTATCATACTTGCTTTGTCGGTTGCCGCCTAGCTAGAAATGGGCGGGACACTTGATGAAGCTGCACACTAAATTTGGTATATTTGCATGGTGATCAATGTAGTGCGTTGAAACTTGAAACGACAATGATTGTACGCAGGGAACATGTGGTTTTTACGACTTCATTCATGCAAGAGTGGAATCCAGCCGAACCAAGCCGGCTCGAGGGAATTCGAGCCGAGCCAAGGCTTGGATTGCTGCAGATGAGACACTGAAATGTGGGATCAAGGTATATCTGGGCATTTCTCCGGGCCGGGCTTCGGGCCGGGCCGAAAAAAGCCCGACGCATGTCTGCAGGCCCAGGCCCGACCCGGCCCGACACGTTTTACCATTTTCTTGGCCCGAGCCCGGCCCGAGGTGAGAGCCCGACAGCCCAAGGCCCGGCCCGACGGCCCGACAGGAGCTATTGTTTTGGAACAAAACTGGAAAACAACATCAGATAGCAACGTCGTGCAACTGGAAAACAACAACAATTTTTAACAAGCACTAACAGCAGCAGTTTACAGCAGCAAAACAACACTGTGCAGATGAGATCAGAGAGGAACCCCTACAGTATATACAAGAAACAGCAGCAATTTTGCATAGCAACACAGTAGAAATATTAGCAAAACAGAAGCATTTTGCACAGTACATATCAATTATCAGCACTACATCAAGCATCACACCATCACTTAACAGTTTCACAGCGTACAAGCATGATAAACATTGTTCAAAGTCTGACGAAAACCCAAATAGAGACTCCATATACAGTCCAAGACCAACTCCCTCTCTCTTTGCAACAGCAACTCTCTCTTTGCTTCATGCGCAGCTCTTCATTTTTCCAACAGACGTTCTCCATCTGCCAAACAAGTTGAGAAATATTAGATCTAAATGAGAAGGGAAAAGAAAAGGGAATCAACTAGTTTCCGTTCTCTGTCTGCATCTCTTGTCTGTAGAAATTAATATACAGCTAAAACAACAGAGAAGCAAAAAAGACTAACCTATCTGTCTTGACGATGACGGACGGCGGCGTGGAGACGAGATCCCTCCGCGGTGGAGGCCCGGTCGATGCGGCGGCCGCGGACGAGGACGGACGTGCGGAAGCCCTCGGTCCGGCGGAGGCCCGATGGATGCGGCGGTTGGGGGCGAGGAAAGAGGTGCGGCGGCCGCAGGAGAGGAAGGAGCTGCTGCGGGGGACTGCGAGGAAGGAGCTGCTGCAGCCGGTGGCGAGGACGGAGCTGCAGCGGCCGACGTTGAGGAAGGAGCTATGGCGACCAGATCAGGGGCACCGCCATCGCCGTGAGCGGACGGGACACGGGAGGGAGCGAGTGTGCTGTGCGGCGGATTGAGGAGTAGGAGGCGTGGTGTACTGGTGTCATGTGCGGTTAGGGCACCGGGAAGACTACCTGGGCTGGGCCTCTCTGCACTGATTCAGTTTAGCCAGTTTAGGCGGATCGTGAAGTAGATGGTCGGGCCGGGCCGAGCCAAATTCGGGCTTAAAATGGTACCCAGGCCCGGCCCGAGTGAACCTTCGGGCCAAATTTCCAGGCCCAGGCCCGGCCCATTGGTCACACAAGGAGCTGCCCAGCCCGGGAATTTCGGGCCGGGCCGGGCCGGGCCGTTCGGGCCGGGCTGCCCATGGCCAGATATGGATCAAGGCCTGCCTCTTAGGCTTGAGGCTCGGCTCATACGGCTCACAAGTCGTCCACCAAAATAGCACACCGACACCGCCATCCTCGCCAGCCTTCACCACCAACGTATATCCTCCGATCACCTATCCTAGTCCTCGTTTAGGACGCGGGCGGTGCCACACTGTCGTTCGCGTAGGGTTTGTGGCGGGTGCCGCCTGTTGGCCCTCCACTTGCCGGTCCTCCGCCTGTCGGCCCTCCAACGCTAACGTTCGATTTTCCTTCGTCCATCCACCACCTTAGACAACTCCTCTCCTTCAACACTTGGCCAAGGCACCGACGATATGGTTCTCCAACTTTCTTTTGTTCTTTATTTTCTAGTGAACTTTTGTAATGATTTTTTATTTTGGTGATGGTAATTGGTATTACAACATATTGTTGTAGATCGATAGTTTTAGTTTTAGTTTTCTGACATTCTCAATTGAATATATTGTTGTTGTAGCCTGCTACCTTTTTTTTTAGCAAAGGTCATGGCAAAATTTTAAATTACATCGAGCATTTAAGCCGGTTTGCAAGCTTCATCGAGCTTAAGACTTGGTTGTAAGGTTTAGGCTTGGCTTGTTCTAGAGGACTGGAGCTTCAAATCCATCCCTGATGTACAAGCTACTGATTCACAAAGTGGGTTTTGCAGCTAACATTGTCCAAGGTGTATCGATCAATCCGATTGTTTCATGTTGAGGGCATCTCCAACGGGGCGACGCAAACGGAAGTTGAGCGACCATTTGCATCTGCTCGAGCCGAAAATGCGTCTGGTACCGCCTCCAGCGGGGCGACGCATCGTGACCGAGCCGTCCGCAACGACACAAACCTGGCGCATATTTGCGCCTAAAATGCTTTGCGGCGGATGCTGTGCGGACGCCCCAAGTGACCGCTCGGTTTTCCACCGTGCCCGCCTAGCAGCGAGCCTATATCGAGGGCTTCCGCGTCTTCGCTGCAGTCTTCGCCATCAATGTTGCCGCCGCCTCTTCTGCGCACACTGGCGGGCGACCGCTGGGCTTCTGCGCCGTCTTCAATGGCATCGTTTCCCGCGCGCGGCCGGCCTTAAAAGTCCATCGGCGGCATCGTGTAAGGGTATATTGCCCCTATGTGTGGTTTTGGTAATTAATGACAACCCCTATGGACTAATGTTTTCATTGAGTTTATATGAAGGAATATTCCATAGGTACTACTTGTAGTCCATGTGTTGGATTCAAGTATGGATGCCATGAAGATAAAGATATACCTTGTGTATTGGCATCAAGATCATCGATTTAAAGATATATATATATATGATATGATCAAGAAGAAGAAATGAAGATGGAGTTCTTATGTGGAACTCAATATATTAGCCATGCTCTAGCTTATGTGATAAGCAATGAATGATCAAGATCTTAAGTGCTTGATTCCAAGTGAAGAATTCAAGTTATGGCTCTAAGTCGGTGTCATGATAGTCTCATAAGTTGAGCTATGGTTGACTAAGATTTAGAGCATGCAAGCAAATGAAGAATTCTATATACGCCTCAAGATAGTATGATAGAGCATGAGAAGATACAAGGTTGACCAATACAAAGAGTGAAGAATAGATTCAAGTTTGGTCAACACATGAAGCATGAAGAATGTGCCACGAGAAGTCATGTGGTAGGGTAAGCCGTGTCAATTATGCTTTATGAACTAACCCATCATATATGTTCCCTTGTGTTGTCTATGTGGGTTAGGTATCTTTCCATGGGCATGCATCAAAAGTGAGATCTCATATAGCCCATGAGAGGATGACGTCAAGTGGTGATCGTCATCAAGGTTGAGTTGGGCAAGTTCAAGACTGAGCATCTCAAGAGGATCATGTGCTTGAAGCTTGCCGTCCATTTTGGTGATAATGGACATATGAAGATGTGCATCAATGGAGCTTTCCCATCATGGTGTATGGGGGAGCATTTGTGAGTCTTCACGAAGCAACAATGATCAAGTGAGGCATTCCGGCTTGAGTTGAGCTTGAAGATCTATCATCGAGATCAAGCGGGATGCGCAAGGCAAAGGTATGGCCTTGCTAGGTTTTCCTTTTACCGGTCTCAAGGTGGTTGTTGGGAGACCGGGTTATAGGATACATAGCCGCACTATCAAGAGGGGCTTTCGGTTGGGTAACTTGATCACATCGTCTTAGGGAGCTCAACCCTTTGCATGCTTTGCATTCCATAAATCTATTGCTTCTTGGTGTTTCTCTGTGTGAGGTTCTTGAGCTTGTTGCTAGCTTTACAACAAGCCCAAGTTCATCGAAAACGGAATCCATATGCATCTTCTATTGCGTTTTCAAGCTTGGAGGTTTTACCGGTGTCTCTTTTATAGATAGGTCAAACATTCATCTTATGGTTTTTACTCCGTGGGTGGACAATGATGTTTCTATGCATAAAGTTGTAGGGCTTGTTGTCCTGATTCCAACAAGCCCAAGATCATCGAAATCGGAGTCCGGACGCAAAAGTTATCATGGTTTTTGTAAACCATGTTTTCATGTTTGGCCCGGTGGCGCCGGCTGTCTGACCGGCTCGTCCGGCACAGACCGGCTCCCACACCGGTGCCATCCGGACGGTTTCCAGGGGGCTTTCAGGGGCGCCCGGTCCCTGGCTTTTCGCCAGGCGGCTCCCAGTCCCGGTTTGGCCCGGCTTGGACTGGTCTGCACGAAAATATCTCAGATCTGCTCCCAACGGTTATATCTCCTTTGGGCTATAAAAGGGGCTTCTTCCCCAACAGTTTTCTAGGGTTCTTGAGCACATTTTTGACCACCATTGTTGAACCTCTTGAGCTTGCTTCCTCTCCCTTCCCTCCCATGATTCTTGCTCATTCTTGAGGGATCTAAGAGAGGAGATCTAGATCTACACTTCCACCAATCCATTTCTCCTCTAAGTGAGGGGAACTCTTGGGATCTAGATCTTGGAGTCTTTTGTTGACTTTCCCCATTGTTCTTCCTCTCCAATCTCATCTTAGCATTTGTTGCTTGGGTGGGATTTGAGAGTGAAGGATTTGAACACCTCTAGTGTTCTTGCTTTGCATCATTGCATAGTGTTGAGCTCTCCACCATGATTAGTTCGAGTGAGAGACCGTGAGCTTGTTACTCTTGGAGGGAGACCTCCTAGTTGGCTTGGCGGTTGGTGCTCCGGTGATCTCTTCAAGAAGATTGTGAAGAGGCCCGGGCTTCTCCTTTGTGGAGCTTGTGAAGTGGTTGTGGAGCTTGCCATCTCCGGAGCGGAGGAAAAGCTAACCATAAGAAAAGGGCCATTATCCTTCGTGGGTGTGGTTCGGAGAATAGGGTGAGCCTTCGTGGCGCGGGGAATCCTTCGTGGGACCTCCACTCCTCCAAACGTGATGTACCTTGTTGCAAAGCAAGGGAACACGGGAATACATCCTCGTCTCCGCGTGCCTCGGTTATTTCTATACCCGAGCTCTCTTTCCTTGTGATAGCCATCGTGCTTGAAGTACATATATCTTGCTATCACTTGTGCTACATATATCTTGTGCCTATCTTGCTTAGCTCTAGTTGATATTGTTACACTTAGTTGAGCCTAGCATATTTAGGGTTTGTGCTTGTAAACTAAACGTTAGTTTAATTCCGTATTCCTACAAGACAAATCCGCAAGAGTTTTTAATTGCCTATTCACCCCCCCTCTAGGCGACATCTCGATCTTTCACATCGTTCCTGCCATCGCCCACACCTCCACTCCCACCACCACCACCGCCGCGCGTCACCGCAGCACCATGGGAAAGAAGAACGCCTTCGAGGCGTCCGGCAACGGCACCAAGAAGGTGGAGCGCGGCCGCACAGGGTGCCGCTGCCCGTCAGCGTGGCTGATGCACGCAAACTGGACGTCGTGCGATGCCTAGCACATGCCTTGCGGTTGGCAGCTCAGCTACCGCCGGGTGCCCGTCCCGCCCGTGCCTGCGCGCGAGCCTGAGAGGAGCGCCGAGATCCGGCGAAGGAGGCAGCCGCCGGACCTCCGCGCCGATCCCGCCTACGCCATCGACTCCGACAACTGGCGCATCTATTTCGAGTCCGAGAAGGATCCAAAAAGGAGGGCGGGCTTCCTGGGCGATAGGACTTCCCCTTTGACCGTCCATTGGCGCCTCGTCGTCGAAGATGGCAGGCGCCGACGCAAGCACATAACGACCACGACGACGACGGCGACGACGACGAGGACTACAACGAGGCGTTGGCGTACCACAACGAGGAGGCCGAGGACGACAGCGATGACTACGTCGCGTGCATTTTCCAGGAATGGCATGCAGTTGGCCATGGCGGAGGGCCGGGAGTTTGAGTATCCAGACGACGAGATCGCGAGGCTCGACATCCTCGTCGCGGAGGTGGACCGACCTGTGTAGCCGCGCTGCCCCGGTATGCCACCGGCATCATGCCGCCGGGCCTCACGGAGGATGAAGCCCTATGACTGGCGCTACAAGACTCGGCCACGCCACCGGTTCAACCGCCGCCTCCACTTCCAACGTACAACCCGTGGGGGCCTCCACCTCCAACCTGGGCTCCTCTACCTCCGCCAGAGGCCTGGGCTCCTCCACCTCCACCTCCACCACAGACCTATGCTCCTCCACCTACACCATCGCCGGCGGTACCGGCGTATGTTCCGCCGCTTCCCAACTGGCCGTGGGTTGTACCGGAGCTCGTCGTGATCGACAACGACGAGGAGAACCAGTAGGCGTAGGTGTTTTTAGGGTTTTATTTTACTATGTAAATTATGTTTCCATGTTATAAAAAATGAAAAATCGAGAAAAAAATGCATAGTGCCGCTGGAGCCACCCCGACGCAAACGGACGTACGGTCGATTTCGATCATTTGGACCGACGCAAACGGACGTGCGCGAATATTTTCGGACGCTGAAATGTGTCTGAAGCCACACCATCTTCATGCAAGTATACAACACTAGTCGTGCGTGTCCTCCTCTTGTGAGACTTCTGTCTTCACGCAGCAAGCCAAAGAATGGAGTGTGATTTTCTTTACAGCAGGATGGAGCCAAGGGAAAGGCAGTATCCGCCGGCAGGTCCACCCGCTCGTCGGTAAAAAGTCATGGAATGGTTGAGGCGGGACTCTGTTCGAACTTCGAACAAAGGGCTCTGCTAGCTGAGAGGATGCAAGAACCAAGAAGGTACCGTAGGCATGCAGCATTTGCAGCGGAGGAAAGGGGGCAAAAGCCGGCAGGTAGGTACAGGCCGACGAGACGAGGGCCAGCCTAGTCACCAACAGCCACAGCTAGCTCGGTTCTCAGAGCATCTCCACTCGTCCCCCCGAACAGGCCCCGGCGAGCGTTTTTTACATCCGGACGGCGTAAATCGGCCCAGTCGCGCCCCCGGTTCCTCGATTTGGCCCTTCATCCATCCGGCGAGCCCACGCCGTCCCCGGTCCCCCGGGGCGCGCTCGGGGACTCCGGATGAAACGTTTTGGCGCGAAACACCGTGTGGACCCGCGTAGTCGGCGACAGGAAAACCAAATCCTGTCGATTTTCCCTCCATTCCCTCCAATTTGCTTGCATATCCCCATTCTCTCCCGCCGAATTTCTCCATTCCCCTCGTCTTCCAGTTCCAGTTCCCGGCGGCGCCTCTCCTCCACCACCGCTCTCCTCCTCATCTTCTCGTCCACCACAATGCCGCCGAAGGGGACGACGAGGAAGCCGCGGGCGAGGAAGGAGCGGCCGCCGGGCATGACGAACGCACAGTGGGCGGCGGACGAGAAACGGCGCGACATCGAAACAAGCTGCAGGGCGGCGAGGGTGAAAAAAGCCGCCGCTAAGAGGGCGGCGGAGGCGGCCCAGGAGGAGCAAGCGAGGAAGATGAGCATGGCCTTCAGCGGCGGCGGCGGCGGCTCCATGTTCCCCGGCCAATGGCCGGCGCAAGGTACAAGCAGTTCCCCGTCGTCCTTCTCCCCTACGATGTACTCGCCGTCGACGACTGCCATGTTCCAAGAGGGCACCTACGTCCAGCCGTCCAGGTTCACGCCGTCGCCGCCCGAGCTTGACATCGACGGCAGCGGCGGCCAGTTCGAGGGCACCTCGCCGGTCATGCGACGAGGGCCGCTCCCGTTCGGTGCCCCGTTCGGTGCGACGCCGGCGCCGAACGATGAGGCGATCCACGAGATGATCACCTCCGGCTCCGCCGCCGCCGCTGCGAGCCCGAGGTTCTTCATGGACGCCGCCGCCGCGAGCCCGGGGTTCTTCACGCAAGAGGAGGCGAGGGCGACGGCAGCTGTGGCAGCGCGCAAGGATCAAGTGGAGGATGTTGCCGACGGAAGCCAAGCCGTCGAAGAACAAGAAGACGAAGAACCTGGAGAGACAACTCAAGCCGACGTCAACCCGTCGAAGGGGAAGAAGAAGAGGAAGAAGGACTCGCCGCCTGCCGAACCGCGTATCAAATGGACGTCGAAGGAAGAGGAGTGCCTCGCCGAAGCTTGGATGACCGTGTCCATGAACGGCATAATCGGTGCCAATCAGTCGTTCGACACCTATTGGCTTCGAGTGAAGCAGGCGTACGAGGAACGCAAACTCGTCGATCCCTACTTCAACAAGACGAACATGAACGTGTACCGGGGAGACAAGGCAATGGCCACCCATTGGGGGATCATGCAGACGGCGTGCAGCAAATGGCACGGCGTACAGGAGGAGATCGCGAAAGTGCCGATCAGCGGCCATGACTTGGAGCAAAAGGTATGCTCCGTCGACCCTGCATCACCGAGGTATATCGTCGTTAGCTGACCCGTTTCGCCGTGCTCTTTTTTCCCCAGCTGCGCCGAGCTTTGGACATGTACACGGACGACACCGGCCTGCAGTTCAAGTTCCTCAACGTCTACGCCCGCCTCGAGCACTGCGAGAAGTGGAGGGAAGTTCGCACAACCCTCTCGAAGAGCAAGACCGAGCAGTACAACCCCGACGCGCCGGCGGCTTGCGCGTCGGAAGGGCGCCCTGAACTCGGCCAGAAGAAGCTGAAAGAGCTCAAACGGACGGACAGTCCCGCCGACAAGATGCAGGCGTCGATCGACAAGTGCTTGGCCGACTTGAGGTCGCACGCCGACGGAAGGCACGACAAGTTCGACGGCAGGTGGCGGGAGATGCTCGCCAACCAGGGCGCCCGGATCGCACTGCTGAAGACGACGGCGGCGGCGAAGAAGAGGAATACAGACTTGGCGTTCCTGATGGGCGGCGGCGACATGGAACTGATGGACGAGGAGACGAGGAATTGGTACCGGGCCACCGCAGCGACATCCTCCGAGCCCCTCCGGCCAGTCCTTCGTCGTCTCCACCGGCTCCTACCTCCTCTACCTCACCATCTACCTCGTCGACTGCGGCTGCGTCGACGTCTACTGTCGCTGCTTCCTCGCCGGCCGCCGCCGCCGCTTCGGCCACGACGTGCGAGGAAACTGGTCCGTCGGACACCGCCGTGCCGGCCGGGACTGCCGACGAGCCTGTCTCCGTGTAATTTCCCTCCGATCGCCGATCTGTGGCTGATCCTTTTGCTCGTTTTGCCGATCAACTGGCCGTGCTTGTAGCGCGGGACGGCTATTTGTTTGAATCTAAACTCTATCCGCCGAACTCCGGGTGGACGGAAATACGACTCCACGACTTAATTTCATCCGTCCGCTAGTGGGATTTGGGCGTGGGGAGCTGCTGCTGGGGATGCTCTCACCCGTGCCACCTCCCTTTTCCCCGCAATCCGCACTGCCGCCTCTGCAGCGCTGCCTCCGCTGCTCCGCTCTTTTTCATAGGAAAAAGGAATGGGAAGGCAGGGCAAGTGCCAGTCACGCCCGCACGCACGCAAAGACGACGAGACGCGAGTTTGCGTGCGTGCGTGTGCGCGCTGCCGCCTCGTGGAATGGGGCCTCAGGAGTTTTGCCCAGCCGGTCAGAGCCAGGATCACGCCTGCCGGCCTCCCCTTCTCGATCGGTGATTTTCCCTTTGGTTTCCTCACTTTCTGCTCCCAAAGTTGCACTCTTGCCAGTCCACGCCCAACCACGAGTCTTTTTTAGATCATCTTTAGCTGCCTCACAGATTTTCAGTATAAATTGGTTTCATTTTAGTTCGTTTAGATGTGGATAGAAATGCAACCTCGTCCACTCCTTTATCTATTTAGCTCGGGGGCAAACCCAGCGGCCAAACGTTTTCCAAAAGTGACATTTTATCTACTGTATAAAATCACAATTTACATAGGGCAGAAAAATAAAAATAAAGGACACTAATAAAAGCAAACTTATTAAACCCTAGGTAGGGTTTGCGGTGACCCCGACGCCCGGTCCGCGTCAACGGCGGCGGCCAAGTAGATAAGGCCGATGGCTCCCACGAACACGACCAGCGGCCTCAGAGCCGCGGCCGCTGGCGTCGGAGGCGTCGACGCTTGCACATGAGCAAGCAAAACCTTCGGTGCAGACGTGGGCTACGCCACCCATGGCAACGGCTCGCGAGGTGGAGTCACCAACGACATTCCATGTCGTCCCAGCGCAAGCGCGTACTTCTGCGGCTGCACCGCAAAGCCTTCACACTCGGCTAGGGCTTGCAGCTGCAACGGGGTGATGTTCATCACGAGGGCTTCGTCGCCATCTAGCTCTGGTGGCTGGATGGGGAACTCGTCCTTCTTCTTCACGGACGCGACTATCTCCCGCTCATACATGTGGAGACCAAGGTAGTCAAGGAGCCCAGGATGTCGTCGTCGCCGAGGCTTCTCCTCCACGTGTTTCGTGTATGCGACCTCCAGTTCTAGTCCCACTTGGCGACACCCAAGAAGGCGGCGAAGCGACACGGTTTGTATTCGCAATGCCCGAACCTATCTCACGTCATTTAGTTAATGGTGTAGGCAGGATCTTGTTGCAGAGCAGGCGGCGGGAGCACCCGACGCCGTCGAATCTCCTGGCGCCGCGCCAACCCTTCCCATGGAACCGATGGCGCCGGTGGTGTGGGTATTGCAAAAAAAAAAGACCCATGAGCACTAGCATCCATGACATATTCTCATAGAAGAAGCTAAATGAGTCGCAAACCCGCGTTCGAGGAGATTCAAACCCGATTTGCAGGTAGCCACCAACTCAACCTAACCATCTAACCCTTCGGTCATTCTCGATGTAAGGTATCTCCGGCGGGCCTGATCCAAATAGATACCTTACATGGTGATTATGCATAATCTTCAAAGGCTATCAACATTTGGGTAAACCAAAAAGTCATGGAGCGCTGCGTACTATATTAGCGGGTCGTCTGAAAGGCTGCACTACAGTACTACCAGCGGTACCTTCCTTTTTAATCTGCGAAGGACACGACAAACATGCCGTACTGAAAAATCAGCCTAAAAATTGGCATCAATCACGCAAATCAATCAGCCAATACGCATGGTACATGCATGCAAAAGTGCACGACCTAAAGCTCTGTATACTCTGAACTTTCAAACATCATTTTTCAAAGTTTCAATGCGTGCAGGGTAGCACGGCGATCCCGTAGCTTGGCCGCCAAAAACTAGCTTTAAATACCGATGAACCAGCTCTGCTCTCCTCACTCACTCGCACACTGAGAGACCAGCACATAGCCATGAGGTGGTGGGGAAGAAATAAACGGCAGCAGCCGCAGGATCAAGCGGAAGAAGACAGCAAGGTCGGCAAGAGCAAGCCGGGCTTCTCGCCGCTTGCGTGGCTCTCCAAGCTCACGGCTAAGAGCAATGCCACCGCCACCACCTACTCTAAGCCCAATGCCAAGAGCGTCGCCGGTGGCTTCCCGTCTTGCTTCCACGAGCGCGCGACCCCGAGCCCTGCATCGCAGAGTAGCTCGGCGGATACCTCATCGCTCGGTGCGGGGGCTTCCGACATCACCCCGCGTCGCCTCTCGGTCGGCAACGACGACGCCGAGTCTGCGGCCGCGGCCGCGGCCGCGCGGCAGCTGTACCGCCGATGCCACTACTCGGTCGGCGGCGATCTCGACCTCCCGCCGATCAGACACCTCACCCTGTTCTCCCGATCCTCCTCCCCGCCGGTGCGTGCGCCAGCGACCCCTCCAACCGCCGGGTCGACGCCACCGTCCGACACGGACGACGAGAAGCGGCCGCGGAGCCGCCAGCGCCGTCGCCGAGGAAGCCGGCGGCGGTCCTTCACCGGAGGGACACCGCGCGCGAGGCTGCCTGCGGTGCGCGTCCGGTCGCCGCGATGCGCCGCGGCGGCCTTGTCGGGGCTGGAGAGGTTCGCGGTGGTGCGGCGGACGAGCGACCCGCAGAGGGAGTTCCGCGACTCGATGGTGGAGATGATCGCGAGCAGGCGCATCGGGCGGCCGGAGGAGCTAGAGACGCTCCTGGCGTGCTACCTCTCGCTCAACGCCGACGAGCACCACGACTGCATCGTTAAGGTGTTCCGCCAGGTCTGGTTCGACCTCAAGCTCAACCCTGCCCGCGTCGCAGCCGCCCCGGCCGCGCGGCTGATCGAACTTCCTTATCGCGCCGCCGGACGGCTTTAGTTCCGTGTAACATGTGCCGCTGGTTCATAATTGGCACTTGGCAGGATCTTTGTTACCAGTTGCTCTTCTTTTCTTCGGTAAAACGCGCCTGCTCTGCTCACTGTCCGCTTGATGTTCGGGGAACAACAATATCGGAAGAATGCTGATGCGTTTCACCGAGTTATCCCGGTCTAACCAAGTTTCACAAATAATATCTTGAAAAATTAAATTTCAAAAATATTACACTGAAAAACGTTGACCAACGGTGAGAATGATCCCTCTTACTATACGTTGTAAGGTAGGATGAGACTCTCCAGCGAATTAACGCTCCGAATGATACCCCCGTTTAGTCCGCCCTGTTAGAATATATAACTACGTCTTAATTCTATTATGGTATCAGAGCTCGCGATCAGGACCTAGTTTTCCGCCGACGCGATCTCCGCTGCTTCCGCAAGTCGTCGCCGCACCTCCTCCGCGCAGACCACGCGATGACCACGTCCGGGTCGTCCATGGCCACCGTGCCAGCGACCTCGTCGAGTCCTTCCCCGGTGATCCCTGCCTCTTCCACGGGGCTTCTTGCGCACGCGTCGATCACGCCGCCGCCCCCTGATCTGGGTGCCGGCCATGGCGCGACGCCGCCGGCGTGCCCGCGCCCGCGCCGCCGGGTGTGTCTCCGCCCACGCCCCCTGCTTCAACCTTGGGCGCCGGCGCTCCTGGCGTGCTGCAGCAGCACGCGGCCTCCGTCGTGCAGCAGTCCGCTGTCACGGACGTTCCTCCGCTGTCGTCCGCAATGATGGACACGATCTTCTCGGACGCGGCGATCTACTCCGACGCTCTCGCCGCCTCCGTGCGCTACCCTGGGTACAACTACCCGCAGATGGCCGGGTTTCCCTAGGGCACATATCCCCTTGCGCTAGGGTTTCCTCGGGTGCCGCTGCCGTCTCACGCCAACACGTCGTCGCTGCCGTATGGTGGCGCCCTGCCTTACAGCCCGACGCCGCCCGGCTTTCCGCCCCAGCAGCAACAGCAGTCGCCGTTCTATGGTGCCGGCCAGTTAACCAATACCGCACTTCCCAGCATCGTCACCATCGCGTCGGCTATCACCATCAAGCTGACCAGCGATAACTACATGTTCTGGCATGCTCAGGTTGGCCCACTGCTCCGCAGTCATATGTTGATGGGCTACGTTGATGGATCCTTCGTCTGCCCCGACCCTCATGTCGTCTTCAGACATGTCGGCAGCCTACACCCATAGCCGAACCCGGCGCACCAGCACTGGATTGAGCAGGACCAGGCCATCCTCTCGGGTTTTGTCTCCTCGATGACCGAGGGTGTCCTGGGTATGATCATGTTCGTCGGTACTTCTCGCGAGGCTTGGGAGACCTTGAGTGGTGCTTTTGCATCGACGTCTATTGCTCGTGCCTCGGCTCTCCGGCAAGAGATGGCTGACTTGAAGAAGGACAACAAGACTATCAATGTCTACTTCCATCAGATGAAGGCACTCTCGGACTCGCTGACCAGTATCGGGATGCCTCTCCGCGATGACGAGTTTATCTCTTCCGTCCTCTACGGCCTAGGTGATGAGTACGATGCCCCTCCATGAGGCCTCAGGTTCAAGGTTCTTGGTGCCTTAAGAAGGATAAGGCGATGCCTTTCAGGGCGGCTTACCTTTCCGTACCGCGGGACTCCACCACCTTCAGCTTGGGTGGGTTGCCACTATGCTGTCGTGCGGTTCCTCTCGGCCCTCCGGAGATGTGGCCCGACCTGACGGCTCTCCAGCCGCCTACCAGAGATGTACGAGGGTCGAGACTACCAAAGAGGGGATGGTCTCTGGTAGTATGTGGAAGTACAGAACCCATCGAAGTATTTTGTAGCGCCCAAGCCCCTACATGGCGCCCCAACTGTCGGGGTTTTGATTCCGGTCGTAAGTTTGTATGTAGGTGGGTGGATTGTCACCATGATTCGATGGGGGTAACAACCTCAGCGCACAAGAGATATAGAGGTCGAACCCGAGAATAGATCATCGGTAGCAACCTTATTTCCTGGTGGTGGTGATGTGATTAGAGGTGTTGGTGAAATGTCGGTGGTGTCGGCTTCCGGTGGGCATCAGTGGGCAAGAAAACCGATGACCGAATACCGAAACCGAAAAGACCAAGACCGAACCCGAAAAGACCGAGACCAAATGACCGATAAAATATTGGGTAGAAAATTTTATAGACCGAATTAAGTTTGGTCAATTCGGTCATTTTGTTCTGAGTAACCGAATAGACCGAACTGACCGAATTTTACGTAAGACTGTCCCAATCTTTAGATTTTGTGATATGCGTGAGATGTGATATTGTTGAATGTTCATAAACTTCTCTAGCATTGATACATTTTTGTTTAAATTGTTGAACATTTATTCATGCCAATTGATAATAATATATGCAATGACACTGTTTGGTCATGACCGAACCTGAACCCGAATTATTGGGTACCCGAATTTGTCGGGTAGTAAAAGTAACAAGTACATTTCGGTCTTCATTTTTTTCTGACCGAATTTGAAATAGACCGAAATACAAAAACCAAATTTTCGGTCATGACCGAATGCCCACCCCTATAGGTGGGAAGCCAAAGATGGTTCCGGCTGTTTCGTCTTCTCGTCCTACCTTTACAGAACTTGGGGTACCATATAGCTTGGGCGGCAATGTCCTCTCCGGCCTGCCCCCACGGGGACATAATGTTTGTGCCCATCAATGACATGGGTCATTTATGACAAACACATTATTGCGGTCGACCAATCTGCTGAAATAGGGGTTTAAATGCCCGTCATAAACAATGGACTTTTTACTAATGGCCATTGTCGGACTTCACCATGCCTGCTCTATCTTCCTCTTGTTTAATTGTGAAGGATTCCTCTAGCTCTGTTGCTCCTTTAACATCTCGTCCTCATCCTGGTCATCGTCTGTCCTCGTCGTCGTCCTCCTCCTCCTGCTCAACATCCTCCCACAATTTGATATTGAACTCGTAATCCAGGACGTCGCACTCGCCGTGTCCCCGTCCTCCTTGAAATTCCTTTCGAAGTTGAGGATCGAGGAGGACCAACCGAAGTACTATGGGCATGAGTCAGCTTAGTTCTCCGTGGCAGGATGGACTGCTCCCCCACCCCCACCGCTGATGCTTTCTTAAAATGATGGCGTTGCATCGGCGGAAACTGCCACACACAAGAGAGGTGAGAGGCGAGAGGCGAAGCATATCGACGTAAGTCTATTGTAGAGCTTGTGTGTGCCAAGAGAATGGCGGTGTGGGGCTTTATGTCACATAACGAAGGAAGATGCATCGTTGCCAACATGTATTTTTTTAGATAAAGGAGCATAGCCCCAGCCTCTGCATCAATAGATGCACACGGCGGCTTGCTTTATTAAACCAAAGTATCAGTTCACCAATAATTCAACATCACTTAATACGATCATGGATCAGCTAAAGTGGATACATGAATCAACCAAAAGAAAATACGGCACACAGAAAAGCTATGTGTTTGCTATTCTATGAAGATGCCGTCACCCAGTAGCCTGAAAAAAGAAGTCCTGAGCAACCACTAGCATCCGGTTGCATCCAGTAACCATATCCTCCCGCTGCTCCAATGGGAGAAGGAAAGCCCATTGTTGAATCGAATGAGCAGCTCGCCAGATAACCTGCAAAAAATTAGTTCCAGTTTGCTCATTAAAAATAATATTATTCCTACTTCTCCAAATCGCCCAACAAAGAGAGGATACTCGAATTCGAATTTCATATTTATCAATCTTCCGTACTCCATTAAGCCATCTACCAAACATATTAGTAATATTATCTGGTGGAGGAATATTATAAGTTAGATACATCATGCGCCAAATAATCTTCGCAAAGGAACAACCAATGAACAAATGATTAACGGTTTTCATGGAATCACAAAAACAACACTTTTGACATCCATTCCACTTCCGTTTAGCTAAATTATCCTTAGTTAGAAGCACCTTATTACTAAGGAACCACATAATTTTTTAAATTTCAGAGGGATTTTTAGTTTCCATAGATACTTACGAATAGTGTGTCCATTCATTAGGTCAAGATACATAGACTTAACAGAAAATATACCCGAATCAGTAAGTTTCCAAACAAACTTATCCGATTCAGTTGTTAGATCTACTGCGATTAGGCGCTGGCATAAATGTATCCATTGTAACCATTTATTATCATTCATTCCTCTGCTAAAACAGATATTAACAGGTTCAGTAGCAAGCACCATCGATACTTGCACATTCTTATGTTGAACAATATTATAAAGTGCCGGATATTGATGCGATAGGGGCGAATCTCCCATCCAAACATCATCCCAGAATCTAACAGTTATTCCATCTCCAACTTTGAAATATCATCTTTTGAAGAAATCCTCCTTAACATTCATGAGTTCTTTCCAAAAAGGAGAATCATTAGGTTTCGCTTCTACTTGTGCTAGTGTTTTATTGTTCACGATGTTACAAACCAGTTGCTGCCACATACCCTCCTCCGATAGAAGTTTAAACATCCATTTACTAAGTAAACATTTGTTTTTCAATTCTAAAACCTCAATCCCTAGCCCCCTATCCTTAGGTCGACACAAAATATTCCACTTATATAATCTATATTTATTTTTGTGCTCATCAGATTGCCAAATAAACCTTGATCTATAATAACCTAACCTCTTTCTCACCCCAATTGGGATTTCCAAAAAAAGAGAGCATAAACATCGGAAGACTTGTTAGGACCGAATTAATCAATGTGAGCCTATCTCCATAGGACAACATTTTACTCCGCCAACACCCTGACTTAGAAGCAAACCGGTTCTCAATCGGGTTCCACTCCGCATTCCGAAGTGTCCTAAAATGAATAGGAATACCCTGGTATTTTAAAGGTAAGGATCCAGACTCTCACCCAAAAATATGTCTATATTGGTCCTCCATATCCTTTGCCTTACCAAAAGAAAAAAATTCAGTCTTGAAAATTAATTTTCAAACGCGATAATTGTTTAAAGATACATAGAATGAGTTTCATATTAACTGCCTTAGCAATATCATGTTCCAAAAATAATATTGTGTCATCCGCATATTGAAATATAGAAAGTCCCCAATCAATCAAGTGTGGTAACAAACTCCCAACTTTACACTCATCCTTAGCACGAGAAATAAGAATCGCTAGCATATCAACGACTATATTAAAAAGAATCGGAGATAAAGGATCCCCCTGGCGTAGTCCTTTCCTAGATTGAAAATTATGACCAGTAACATTGTTAACCCTTATTCCCACACTCCCACCTTGCACAAATTGTTTTATTCTATCACACTAAATCGAGTCAAAACCCTTCATACAGAGCACTTGTTGCAAAAAGGGCCATTTGACCTTATCGTATGCCTTTTCGAAATCTATCTTAAAAATGACCCCATCAAGCTTTTTTCCTATGCATTTCATGTATCGTCTCATGAAGGACTACCACCCCTTCTAAAATATGCCTCCCCGTAATAAAAGTCGTCTATGTACGTCTAATCACTTTATGAGCTACATCAAAAATACGGTTTGTCGCAACCTTTGTGAATATTTTAAAACTCACATTCAGCAGGCAAATTGGCCTATATTGTTGAATTTGTGTTGCATTTTCCTTTTTAGGTAATAGAGTAATCACCCCAAAATTTAATTTGTACAACGGTAGGTCACCTTTTTGAAAGCACTCAAACAGAGCCATCAAATCAGTTTTGATGACCTCCCAAAAATGTTGATAGAACTCCGCAGGAAAGCCATCTGGACCCGGTGATTTATTATGTTCCATTTGAAAGATAGCATTACGAAACTCCTCCATTGAGAAGTTTGCCGTTAACAAATTATTCTCATCCGTGGAAAATTGCGGGATATCATCAGTTCTATCTTCATACAAAGAGACAGAACTAGGTTCAGGATTTCCAAACAGCTTTTTATAATATTCCGAAATGTACACCCTAAGATTATCATCTCCGACAATAGTACCTTCTTCGTGTTCTAACTGATAGATTTTCTTTTTCCTATGCTTTCCATTTGCTATGAGGTGAAAATACTTAGTATTGTTGCCCCCCTCCTGAATATATTTTACCTTAGCTCTTTGTGCCCACTTTATCTCCTCTGCCCTTCTAAGCTTAGTTAATTTTTCATTAGCCAATTTTAGCTCATTGCGCTCTTTGAGTGATAAAGGGATAGTTTCGGCCTTAATATCTAAAAGATCAATGATATTCAGTAATCGTTCCTTCTCTTTTTTGTATTTCCCGCTTAAACTTTTAGTCCACTCTCGTAAGAATCAACGTAAATGCCTAATATTATTTTTCCAAGTATGAATAGGCGTTTTTCCAGTAGGGTTGGCTGCCCATTCAGCTGCAACCATCTCGTAGAATCCCTCCTGCTCAAACCAGGACAATTCAAACGAAAAGCGAGCCTTTTTACCAATATGTGCATGAATCCCCGCATCAATCAAAAGCGGGGTGTGGTCTGATCCCGAACGAGTCAAAGCCCGGACCGACACCAAAGGGAATTTTTGTTCCCATTCGACACTTGCAAGCACTCGATCTAATTTTCCATATGTGGGGTTCGCTCTTCTACTGGCCCATGTAAATTGCCGCCCAAACACACCTATTTCTCATAGATTCAAATTCTCGATGATCGCATTAAAAATAAATGTCCATCGAGGATTAAAATTGTCATTACTTTTATCCTTCGGTTTCCTCAAAATATTAAAATCCCCAGCCAATAACATCGGTAAGGTTTCTGACTCACAAGTCCTAACCAACTCTGCAAGAAATTCATGCTTGTTTTTGTCCTGTGCCGCTCCATACACCGGCACTAGTAGCCATTGAAAACCATCTACTTTTGATGTGATAGATAATTTAACACATTAATCTCCATTGTCCACTCTATTAACCAGCAAAGTGTTAGTGTTTATACCAACAAGGATTCCCCCTAACCGTCCATGTGGCGGCAAACAAAACCAATCAAAATCCTTACCAGCTGCTAGATCACGTAAGAAATGTACCGCAAAATTAGATCGTCCTGTCTCTAGCAACACAATAAAATCTAGGTCATACTCCCTAATTGATTCCTTCACAAACAAATGTTTTCCTGGATCTTTGAACCCTTCACTATTCCATGTAAGCCCTTTAAAATTCATCACTGAAATTTGAAGGTTTGATTCTAATACAGGTACTCCTCCTAACAATTTTATTGTCATAAGACTTTTTTTACGAATTTTTATATCCTTATTAATAACCGGAGGAATATCAACATCATCATCTCTCAAAAAGTCATCATCCCCATCCAGATCACCACATAATTCAGAAGCATATGAGACCGCCAAACAAAGAGAAACATTCTCATGTGTTTTTTTCCAAATGATCACTACATTTTAACATAGTTAACGCTCGTTGTAACTTGAAATCTTTAATTAATCTAGCTGACTGAATGCATTTCGAATGAGAGTTACCCAATGAAACCCCCAAAGACATAGCATTGCCAATATTTTGTGATGGGATTCGTAGCATAGAAAACACAAAATTTCCTACCGCAAGAACGAACAACAAGCCAAGATCCAATCTAGTAGAAGGTAGCAACGAGGTGAAGATCAATATACCCTTGAAGATAGCTAAGCGTTAACGAGATTAGATCTCGTGGTGGATGTAGTCGATCACTTGCCGCTTGCAAAGCGCGTAGAAGATCTTGATGATGCCGGTCCGGCGCCACCGTACTCGGTCACACGTTCGGTGTTGATGACGACGTCCTTCTCCCCCGCGCGGGCAGCGGAAGTAGTAGATCCTCCTGAATCCGAAAGCACGACGGCGTGGTGGCGTGGTGGTGGAGAACTCCGGCAGGGCTTCGCCTAAGCACTACTAGAGGTGTATGTGGAGGAGGGGCGGCTAGGGTTTGGGGAGAGGGGGCGCCGGCCTTGGTGCCTCTAGGGGTGCGGCCAAGGTGTGGTTGGTGTTGTGGTGGCCGGCCCCCTCCCCTTGTCCATCATTATATAGGTGGAACCCCCAAGGTTTGCCCAAAGTCTTCGAATAAGACCCCAATTCGAAAACTGCCATATGGACGAATCCTACTTGGGTGGGACTCCTCCCTTTCCTTGATGGGGTGGCCGACACCCCTTAGGTGGAGTCCACCTGGGACTCCTCCTCCCTTTGGCTGGCCGGCCAAGCTTGGTGGAGTCCCTCCGGGACTCCACCTTCCATGGTGATTTCTTCTGGACTTTTCTAGAACCTTCCATAAATACACCGGATCATTTTCAAACTTAGAAAATGACTTCCTATATATGAATCTTATTGTCCGGACCATTCCCTCCTCGTGATGTCCTGGATCCCATCCGAGACCAACAAAATTCGAACTTCATTCCATATTCCATATCTACTTAAAACGACATCAAACCTTAAGTGTGTCACCCTACGGTCGTGACCTATGCAGACATGGTTGAGACTTCTCTCGACCAATAACCAATAGCGGGATCTGGAGATCCATAATGGCTCCCACATATTCAACGATAACTTAGTGATCGATTGAACCATTTACATACGATACCGATTCCCTTTGTCACGCGATATTTTACTTGTCCGAGGTTTGATCATCGGTATCTCCATACCTTGTTCAACCTCGTCTCGACAAGTACTCTTTACTCGTACCGTGGTATGTCATCTCTTATGAACCATTCATATGCTTGCAAGCTAATCAGACGACATTCCACCGAGAGGGCCCAGAGTATATCTATCCGTCATCGGGATGGACAATATCCCACTCTTGATCCATATGCCTCAACTCATACTTTCCGAATACTTAATCCCACCTTTATAACCACCCATTTACGCAATGGCGTTTGATGTAATCAAAGTACCCTTCCGGTATAAGTGATTTACATGATCTCATGGTCGAAGGACTAGGTAACTATGTATCGGAAGCTAATAGCAATTTGAACTTAATGACGTGATCTTATGCTACGCTTATTTGGGTGTTTGTCCATTACATCATTCATCAATGACATAACCTTGTTATTAATAACATCCAATGTTCATGATCACGAAACTATGATCATCTATTAATCAACAAGCTAGTTATACAAGAGGCTTACTAGGGACTCCTTGTTGTTTACATAACACACATGTATCAATGTTTCGATTAATACAATTATAGCATGGTATGCAAACATTTATCATAAACATAAAGATATATAATAACCACTTTATTATTGCCTCTTGGGCATATCTCCAACAGTCTCCCACTTGCACTAGAGTCAATAATCTAGATTACATTGTAAGGTACCTAACACCCATGGCATTCTGGTGTTGGTCATGCTTTGCCCTAGGGAGAGCTTTAGTCAACGGATCTGCTACATTCAGATTTGTGTGTACTTTGCAAATCTTTACTTCTCCATCTTCGATGTACTCGCGAATCGAATGAAAACGCAGCTTGATATGCTTCAGCTTCTTGTGTGACCTTGGTTCTTGTGCATTGGCGATGGCACCCATGTTGTCACAATAGATGACTAGTGGGTCCAATGCACTAGGAACCACACCAAGCTCAACAATGAACCTCTTCATCCATACCGCTTCCGATGAAGCCTCCGAAGCCGCTATGTATTCCGATTCAGTTGAAGACTTCGCCACCGTGCACTGCTTGGAGCTACACCAGCCGCAGCACCATTCAATATAAACACGTACCCAGACTGAGACTTAGAGTCATCAGGATCGGTGTTCCAACTTGCATCGGTGTAACTAGTTACAACGAGCTCTTGGTCACCGCCATAACAAAGAAACATATCCTTAGTCCTTTTCAAGTACTTCAAGATATTCTTGACCGCTGTCCAGTGTTCCATTCCTGGATCACTTTGATATCTCGGTCAAACTAACAAAGATGTGCGATATCCGGTCTGGTACACAGCATGGCATACATGATAGAGCCTACTTCCGAGGCATAGGGGATCTTGTTCATCCTCTCTCTTTTTCTTCTGTCGTAGCTGGACCTTGAGTCTTACTCAAGACCTTACCTGGCAACATAGGTAAGAACCCTTTCTTACTTTCATCCATTCTAAACTTCTTTAGAATCTTGTCCAGTATGTACTCTGTGAAAGCCCTATTAGGCGTCTTGATCTATCTCTATAAATCTTGATGCCTAAAATGTATGCTGCTTCACCAAGGTCTTTCATTGAAAAACACTTATTCAAATAACCTTTTACACTGCTTAATAGTTCTATATCATTCCCAATCAATAATATATCATCTACATATAATATCAGGAATGCTACAGAGCTCCCACTCACTTTCTTGTAAATACAGGCCTCTCCATGACACTGTATAAACCCGAAGTCTTTGATCACCTTATCAAAGCGTCGGTTCCAACTCCTGGATGCTTGCTTCAGTCCATAAATGGAATGCTGAAGTTTGCATACCTTGTCAGCATTTTTAGGATCGACAAAACCTTTGGGTTGTACCATATACAACTCTTCCTCAATGTCACCATTAAGGAACGCTGTTTGACATCCATCTGCCAAATCTCATAATCGAAAAATACAGCTATTGCTAACAAAATCCTCACAGACTTTAGCTTCGCTACAGGTGAGAAAGTCTCATCGTAGTCAACTACTTGAATTTGTTGGAAACCCTTTGCGACAAGTCGAGCTTTATAGACAGTAATATCACCATCAGCATCTGTTTTTCTCTTGAAGATCCATTTATTCTCGACAGCCTGCGGCTATCAGGTAAGTCTACCAAAGTCCACACTTTGTTATCATACATGGATCCCATTTCGGATTTCATGGCTTCTTGCCATTTGTTGGAATCTGGGCTCATCATCGCTTCTTCATACGTCGCAGGGTCTTCATCATTGTTGTCCACAATCATGACATTTAGACAAGGATCATACCAATCAGGAGTGGTACGCTCCCTTGTCGATCTGCGAGGTTCAGTAGCTACCTCGTTCGAAGTTTCATGATCATCATCATTTGCTTCCTCTCTTATCGGTGTAGGCTGTACAGGAACTTCTTCCGGCACTGCGCTACTCTGATCTACGAGAGAAGGTTCAATAACCTCGTCGAGTTCTACTTTCCTTCCAGTCACTTCTTTAGTGAGAAACTCCTTCTCAAGAAAGTTCCATTCTTGGAAACAAAGATTTTGCCTTCGGATATGTGATAGAAGGTATACCCAATAGTTTCTTTAGGGTATCCTATGAAGACGCATTTCTCCGCTTTGGGTTCTAGCTTATCAGGTTGTAAATTTTTTACATAACCTTCGCAACCCCAAACATTAAGGAACGACAACTTAGGTTTCTTCTGAAACCACAATTCATACGGTGTCGTTTCAACGGATTTAGATGGTGCCCTATTTAAAGTGAATGCAGTTGTCTCTAATGCATAACCCCAAAACGATAACGGCAAATCAGTAAGAGACATCATAGAACGAACCATATCTAAGAGATTTCGATTACGATGTTCGGACACACCATTGCGTTGTGGTGTTCCTGGCGGTGTCAACTGTGAAAGTATACCGCATTTCTTTAAATGCATGCCAAACTCATAACTCAGATATTCGCCTCCGCGATCAGAACGCAGAAACTTAATCTTCTTGTTACGTTGATTTTCTACTTCACTTTGGAATTCCTTAAACTTCTAGAAAGTTTCGGACTTATGTTTCATGAAATAGATATACCCATATCTACTCAGATCATCCGTGAAGGTTAGAACATAACGATAACCACCGCGCGAGGCTACACTCATTGGTCCGCACACATCGGTATGTATGATTTCCAATAAGTCTGTAGCTCGCTCCATTGTACCAGAGAATGGAGTTTTAGTCATTTTTCCCATTAGACATGCTTCGCATCTATCAAGTGACTCAAAGTCAAGTGACTCAAGAAGTCCATCGGAATGGAGTTTCTTCATGCGCTTCACTCCAATATGACCAAGACGATAGTGCCACATATAAGTAGAATTATCATTCAATTTAATTCGCTTAGCATCAATGTTATGAACATGTGTATCACTACTATCGAGATTTAACAAGAATAAACCATTCATCTCAGGCACATGACCATAAAAGATATTATTCATAAAAATAGAACAACCATTATTCTCTGACTTAAATGAATAACCGTCTTGCATTAAACAAGATCCAGATATAATGTTCATGCTCAACGCAGGCACCAAATAACAATTATTGAGGTTTAAAACTAATCCCGAAGGTAGATGTAGAGGGAGCGTGCCGACAGCGATCACATCGACCTTGGATCCATTTCCAACGCGCATCGTCACCTCGTCCCTCGCTAGGCTTCGTTTATTCGTAGTTCCTGTTTCGAGTTACAAATGTGAGCAACCGAACCAGTATCAAATACCCAGGCACTAGTACGAGAACCAGTAAGATAGACATCTATAACATGTATATCAAATATACCTTTCTTCTTCTTGACAAGGCCGCTCTTCAGATCAGCCAAATACTTGGGGCAATTACGCTTCCAGTGCCCCTTCTCCTTGCAGTAATAGCACTCAGTATCAGGTTTAGGGCCAGCCTTAGGCTTCTCAGGAGGCGCAGCAACTTTCTTGCCGCCCTTCTTGAAGTTGCCCTTCTTAGGTTTGCCTTGCTTCTTGAAACTGGTGGTTTTGTTGACCATCAACACTTGGTGCTCTTTCTGTATCTCAATCTCAGCAGATTTTAGCATGGAGAAGAGTTCAGGTAACTCTTTGTTCATGTTCTGCATGTTGTAGTTCATCACGAAGTTCTTGTAACTTGGTGGCAGTGATTGGAGGACACGATGAATACCCAGCTGGTTAGGGATCACAATCCCCAAGTCACTGAGCTTCTTCGCGTGTCCGGACATAGCGAACACGTGCTCACTAATGGAGCTGCCCTCTTCCATCATACAACCAAAGAATTGTTTCGAGGCCTCATAGCTCTCCACGGCCGCATGAATTTCAAAGATAACTTTGAGATCATTGATCATATCACAAGGGTCGTGGTGCTCAAAACGCTATTGGAGCTCTGCCTCTAGGCTGCACAGGATTGCACACTAAACTTGAGAGTACCGAGTCACCCGAGTCTCGTAAACATTCTTTTCGTCCTCGGATACTGCAGGTGGTGGTGGGGGACCTAGCGGTGCATCGAGCACATATTGCAGGCTTCCACCAGTGAGGAAAATCCTCACATGACGGAACCAGTCGGTAAGTTGCTACCATTGCTTTTAAGCTTTTCTTTCTCTAGGAACTGGTTAAAATTGATTGATGGGGACGCCATGATCTACAACATATTTGCAAAGAGTTTAGACTAAGTTTATGACAAATTGAGTTCAAATTTTAATTCTAAAAAAATAAACTAGGTGAACTCCCACTCAAAACAATATCCCTCGCATTGTCTTAGTGATCACACGAACCAAATCCACTACACCAAGTCCGATCATCACGAGACAAGATGTAACTTCAAAGGCGAACACTCAAAGTGTTCATCATATCAATCATACGATTCATGCTCTACCTTTCGGTATCACGTGTTCCGAGACCATGTCTGTACATGCTAGGCTCGTCAAGGCAACCTTAGTATCCGCGTGTGCAAAACTGGCTTGCACCCGTTGTATGCACATGTAGAGTCTATCACACCCGATCATCACGAGATGCTTCGAAAGGATGAGTCAGAGCAAAAGTTTTCCCTGAAAGAAACCAAGGTTTATCGAACCAGAGGAGCCAAGAAGCACGTTGAAGGTTGATGGTGGCGAAATGTGGCGCAACAACAGGGATTCCGGCGCCAACGTGAAACCTGCACAACACAACCCAAGTACTTTGCCCCAACGAAAAAAGTGAGGTTGTCAATCTCACCGGCTTGCCGTAACAAAGGATTAACCGTATTGTGTGGAAGATGATTGTTTGCAAGAAAACAATAAAACAAGTATTGCAGGAGATTGTATGCGATGTAAAGAATAGGACCGGGTCCACGTCACTAGAGGTGTCTCTCCCATAAGATAAAAGCATGTTGGGTGAAAAAATTACAGTCGGGCAATTGACAAATAGAGAAGGGCATAACAATGCATATACATGATATGATAAATATAGTGAGATTTAATCCGGGCATTACGACAAAGTACATAGACCGCCATCCAACTGCATCTATGCCTAAAAAGTCCACCTTCAGGTTATCATCCGAACCCCATTCAGTATTAAGTTGCAAAGCAACAGACAATTGCATTAAGTATGGTGCGTAATGTAATCGACAACTACATCCTTAGACATAGAATCAATGTTTTATCCCTAGTGGCGACAGCACATCACAACCTTAGAACTTTCTGTCACTGTCCCAGGTGTCAATGAAGGCATGAACCCACTATCGAGCATAAATACTCCCTCTTGGAGTTAAGAGTAAAAACTTGGCCAGAGCCTCTACTAATAACCGAGAGCATGCAAGATCATAAACAACACATAAACAATAGATTGATAATCACCATAACATAGTATTCTCTATCCATCGGATCCCGACAAACACAACATATAGTATTACAGATAGATGATCTTGATCATGTTAGGCAGCTCACAAGATCCAACAATGAAGCACAATTAGGAGAAGACGACCATCTAGCTAGTGCTATGGACCCATAGTCCAGGGTGAACTACTCACTCATCACTCCGAGGCGATCATGGCGATGAAGAGTCCTCCGGAGATGAATCCTCTCCGCAGGGCGCCGGAGGCGATCTCCCGAATACCCCGAGATGGGATTTCGCTGCGGCGGCGTCGGGAAGGTTTTCCGTATCGTGGCCTCGGACCGGGGTTTCGCGACGGAGGCTACAGAAGCAAAGGGCAGGTCAAGAGCGGCACGAGGGGCCCAGGGGACAGCCGCGCGCCAGGGTCTGGGCCGCGCCGCCGTCACACCGGCCACCTCGTGGCCCCACTTCGACCCCTCTGCCTTCTCGAAGCTTCGTGCAAAAATAGGACCCTGGGCGGTGATTTCGTCCAATTTCGAATATTTCTTACTAGGATTTCTGAAACCAAAAACAGTAGAAAACAGCAACTGGCTCTTTGGCATCTTGTTAATAGGTTAGTTCCGTAAAATGCATAGAATACGACATAATGTGTGCATAAAACATGTAGGTATCATCAATAATGTAGCATGGAACATAAGAAATTATCGATACGTTGAGACGTATCGCATCCCAGCTTAGTTCTGCTCGTCCCGAGCAGGTAAAACGATAACAAAGATAATTTCTGAAGTGACATGCCATCATAATCTTGATCATACTATTTGTAAACATATGTAATAAATGCAGCGATCAAAACAATGGTAATGACATGAGTAAACAAGTGAATCATAAAGCAAAGACTTTTCATGAATAGTACTTCAAGACAAGCACTAATAAGTCTTGCATAAGAGTTAACTCATAAAGCAATAAATCAAAGTAAAGGTATTGAAGCAACACAAAGGAAGATTAAGTTTCAGCGTTTGCTTTCAACTTATAACATGTATATCTCATGGATAGTGTCAACATAAAGTAATATAACAAGTGCAATATGCAAGTATGTAGGAATCAATGCACAGTTCACACAAGTGTTTGCTTCTTAAGGTGGAGGGAGATAGGTAAACGACTCAACAATAAAAGTAAAAGAATGGTCCTTCAAAGAGGAAAGCATCGATTGTTGTATTTGTGCTAGAGCTTTTATTTTGAAAACATGAAACAATTTTGTCAACTCGTAGTAATAAAGCATATGAGTTATGTAAATTATATCTTACAAGTTGCAAGCCTCATGCATAGTGTACTAATAGTGCCCGCACCTTGTCCTACTTAGCTTGGACTACCGGATCTTTGCAATGCCATGTTTCAACCAAGTGTCACAAAGTGTACCTCCATGCCGCCTGTACAAAGGTCTAAGGAGAAAGCTCGCATTTTGGATTTCTCGCTTTTGATTATTCTCAACTTAGACATCCATACCGGGACAACATGGACAACAGATAATGGACTCCTCTTAAATGCATAAGCATGTAGCAACAATTATTATTCTCATATGAGATTGAGGATATATGTCCAAATCGAAACTTCAACCATGATTCATGGCTTTAGTTAGCGGCCCAATGTTCTTCTCTAACAATTTGCATGCTCCAACCATTAAGGTGATAGATCCTTCAGACAAGACGGACATGCATAGCAACTCACATGATATTCAACAAAGAATAGTTGATGGCATTCCCTAAGCATGGTTATCGCACAACAAGCAACTTAATAAAAGATAAAGTGCATAAGTACATATTCAATACTGATAGTTTTTAAGGCTATTTTGTCCCATGAGCTATATATTGCGAAGGTGAATGATGGAATTTTAAAGGTAGCACTCAAGCAATTTACTTTGGAATGGCGGAGAAATACCATGTAGTAGGTAGGTATGGTGGATGATACGTTTCCAACGTATCGATAATTTCTTATGTTCCATGCTACTTTATTGATGATATCTACATGTTTTATGCATACTTTATGTCATATTTATGCGTTTCGAACTAACCTATTACAAGATGCCGATGCCGCTCTTGTTTTCTCGCTGTTTTTGGTTTCGAAATCCTAGTAACGAATATTCTCTTTAATTGGACCAAATCAACGCCTGTGTTCCTATTTTGCCCTAAGCATCCAGAACACCCGAGAGTCGCTGAGGGGGGCCACACAGGCCCCAGATGATAGGCCGCGCGCCCACCCCCGGCCGCGCGCCCTATGGTGTCGTCGCCCTTCGACCTTCCGACGCTGCCATTTCGCCTATATAAAGCCCCGCGTCGAAAACCCCGAGAAAGGAAGCCACGGCACGCGAAACCTTCCAGAGCCGCCATCGCGAAGCCAAGATCCGGGGGACAGGAGTCTCTGTTCCGGCACGCCGCCGGACGGGGAAGTGCCCCCGAAGGCTTCTCCATCGACACCGCTGCCATCTCCACCGCCATCTTCATCACCGCCGCTGCTCCCATGAGGAAGGAGTAGTTCTCCATCGAGGCTCGGGGATGTACCGGTAGCTATGTGGTTCATCTCTCTCCTATGTGCTTCAATACAATAATCTCATGAGCTGCCTTACATGATTGAGATTCATATGATGATGCTTGTAATCTAGATGTCATTATGCTAGTCAAGTGAGTTTTACTTATGTGATCTCCGGAGACTCCTTGTCCCACGTGTGTAAAGGTGACAGTGTGTGCACCGTGTGGGTCTCTTAGGCTATATTTCACAGAATACTTATTCACTGTTATGAATGGCATAGTGAAGTGCTTATTTATATCTCTTTATGATTGCAATATGTTTTGTATCACAATTTATCCATGTGCTACTCTAGTGATGTTATTAAAGTAGTTTTATTCCTCCTACACGATGTAATGGTGACAGTGTGTGCATCCGTGTTAGTACTTGGCGTAGGCTATGATTATGATCTCTCGTAGATTAGAAGTTAACTATTACTATGATGGTATTGATGTGATCTATTCCTCCTACATGGCGTGAAGGTGACAGTGTGCATGCTATGTTAGTACTTGGTTTAGTAGTGTCGATCTTTCTTGCACTCTAAGGTTATTTAAATATGAACATCTAATTGTGGAGCTTGTTAACTCCGGCATTGAGGGTTCGTGTAATCCTACGCAATGTGTTCATCATCCAACAAGAGAGTGTAGAGTATGCATTTATCTATTCTGTTATGTGATCAATGTTGAGAGTGTCCACTAGTGAAAGTCTATTCCCTAGGCCTTGTTCCTAAATATTGCTATCGCTGCTTGTTACTGTTTTACTGAATTACTACTGCTGCCATACTACTGCATGTTTACTTCCGCAATATTACTACCATCAACTGCACGCCAGCGAGCTATTGGCGCCGTACTACTGTTCATATTCATTCATACCACTTGTATTTCACTATCTCTTCGCCGAACTAGTGCACCTATTAGGTGTGTTGGGGACACAAGAGACTTCTTGCTTTGTGGTTGCAGGTTGCATGAGAGGGATATCTTTGACCTCTTCCTCCCCGAGTTCGATAAACCTTGGGTGATCCACTTAAGGGAAACTTGCTGCTGTTCTACAAACCTCTGCTCTTGAGGCCCAACACTGCCTACAAGAATAGAAGCACCAGTAGACATCAAGTACTTTTCTGGCGCCGTTGCCGGGAGGAAAGGTAAAGGCACTCATACTCGGTTCCAGGTACATTACTTTTCTCGCGCCATTGTGTGTGTGCTCGAAGCTATTTCCTTTAGACTCGCAATTGCGACATTTGGTTTCTTGTTTACACTAGTTAGGCATAATGGACAACAATGACCTTTTTATTCTATTTCCCGATTTAAGACATGGATGGTTTGATGCGAAAATTAAAAAACCCATGGAACATATTAATATGAATGCTTTGAACACTATTGTTGCTAATGCTATGGAAAATTCTAAGCTTGGGGAAGCTGGCTTTGATGAGCATGATATTTTTAGTCCCCCAAGCATTGAGGAGAAAATTTACTTTGATGATACTTTGCCTCCTATTTATGATGATTATAATGATAGTAGTCTTTTGTTACCACCTGTTATGGAGGATAAATTTGATTATGATTACAATATACCTCCTATATTTGATAGCTACTTTGTTGAATTTGCTCCCACTACAATTAATAAGAATGACTATGCTTATGTTGGGGGTAGTAATTATTTTATGCATGAGACTCATGATAAGAATGCTTTATGTGATAGTTATATTGTTGAGTTTGCTCATGTTGCTACTGAAAGTTATTATGAGAGAGGAAAATATGGTTGTAAAAATTTTCATGTTACTAAAACACCTCTCTATGTGCTGAAATTTTTGAAGCTACACTTGTTTTATCTTCCTATGCTTGTTACTTTGCTCTTCATGAACTTGTTTATTTACAAGATTCCTATGCATAGGAAGCATGTTAGACTTAAATGTGTTTTGAATTTGCCTCTTGATGCTCTCTTTTGCTTCAACTTCTATTTCTTACGAGTGCATCATTAAAACTGCTGAGCCCATCTTAATGGCTATAAAGAAAGAACTTCTGGGAGATAACCCATGTGTTTTTTTACTACAGTACTTTGTTTTATATTTGAGTCTTGGAAGTTGTTTACTACTGTAGCAACCTCCTCCTTATCATGTTTTTGTGCCAAGTAAAGTTTATGTTAAAGTTGATGTTATATTTGGGATCGCCGCGCAGAAACAGCATTGCTGTCTGTCACGAATTCTGGCACAAGTCTCTGTAGAAAATTCTAAAAAATCTGCCAATTTACGAGCGTGATCCTCAGATATGTATGCAACTTTCATTAGTTTTGAGTTTTTTCCATTTGAGCAAGTCTGGTGCCATTTTAAAATTCGTCTTTACGACGTTCTGTTTTTGACAGATTCTGCCTTTATTTCGCATTGCCTCTTTTGCTATGTTGGATGAATTTCTTTGATCCATTAATGTTCAGTAGCTTTATGCAATGTCCAGAAGTGTAAAGAATGATTGTGTCACCTCTGAACATGTGAATTTTGATTATGCACTAACCCTCTAATGAGTTTGCTTGAAGTTTGTGTGAAGAAGTTTTCAAGGGTCAAGAGAAGAGGGTGATATAATGTGATCGAGAAGAGTGAAAGGTCTAAGCTTGGGGATGCCCCGGTGGTTCATCCCTGCATATTTTAAGAAGACTCAAGCATCTAAGCTTGGGGATGCCCAAGGCATCCCCTTCTTCATCGACAACTTATCAGGTTTCTTCTAGTGAAACTATATTTTTATTCCGTCACATCCTATGTATTTTACTTGGAGCGTCTGTGTGCTTTTATTTTTGTTTTTGTTTTGTTATCTTAGTTCTCTGAATAAGTTCATCCTTGTGTGGGAGAGAGACACGCTCCGCTGGTTCGTATGAACACATGTGTTCTTAGCTCATAATATTCATGGCGAAGTTTCCTCTTCGTTAAATTGTTATATGGTTGGAATTGGAAAAATGCTACATGTAGTAATTGGTAAAATGTCTTGGATAATGTGATACTTGGCAATTGTTGTGCTCATGTTTAAGCTCTTTCATCATATACTTTGCACCTATTAGTGAAGAAATACATAGAGCATGCTAAATTTGGTTTGCATAATTGGTCTCTCTAAGGTCTAGATAATTTCTAGTATTGAGTTTGAACAACAAGGAAGACGGTGTAGAGTCTTATAATGTTTACAATATGTCTTTTATGTGAGTTTTGCTGCACCGGTTCATCCTTGTGTTTGTTTCAAATAACCTTGCTAGCCTAAGCCTTGTATCGAGAGGGAATACTTCTCATGCATCCAAAATCCTTGAGCCAACCACTATGTCATTTGTGTCCACCATACCTACCTACTACATGTTATTTTTCCGCCATTCCAAAGTAAATTGCTTGAGTGCTACCTTTAAACAATTCAAAAGTTATTACCTCTTATTTGTGTCAATGTTTTATAGCTCATGAGGAAGTATGTGGTGTTTATCTTTCAATCTTGTTGGGCAACTTTCACCAATGGACTAGTGGCTTCATCCGCTTATCCAATAATTTTGCAAAAAGAGCTGGCAATGGGATCCCAGTCCCAAATTAATTAACAAAAATAGACACTCCTCCATGGTATGTGATTGTTGGACGGCACCCGAAGGATTCGGTTAGCCATGGCTTGAGAAAGCAAAGGTGGGGAGGAGTGTCATCATAATAAAACTAAAATAAAAGGCACTCCTTCATGGTATGAGATTGTTGGCAGGCACCCGAGGATTCGGTTAGCCATGGTTTGTGAAAGAAAGGTTGGAAGGAGTGCCACTCAAAAATAAAATAAAATGGGAGCCGCTCTTTGAAGGTTTGTCTAGCAAGGGGGTTAGAGTACCCACTACCATTCGTTGACAACAACAAACACCTCTCAAAACTTTACTTTTATACTCTCTTGATGTTTTCAAAATCAAAGCTCTAGCACAAATATAGCAATCGATGCTTCCCTCGTCGAAGGGCCATTCTTCTACTTTTATTGTTGAGTCAGTTTACCTATTTCTCTCCACCTCAAGAAGCAAACACTTGTGTGAACTGTGCATTGATTCCTACATACTTACATATTGCACTTATTATATTACTTTGCATTGACAACTATCCATGAGATATACATGTTACAAGTTGAAAGCAACCGCTGAAACTTAATCTTCCACTGTGTTGCTTCAATGCCTTTACTTTGAATTATTGCTTTATGAGTTAACTCCTATGCAAGACTTATTGATGCCTGTCTTGAAAGTGCTATTCATGAAAAGTCTTTGCTTTATGATTCATTTGTTTACTCATGTCATTACCATTGTTTTGATCGCTGCATTCATTACATATGTTTACAAATAGTATGATCAAGATTATGATGGCATGTCACTTAAGAAATTATCTTTGTTATCGTTTTACCTGCTCGGGACGAGCAGAACTAAGCTTGGGGATGCGTCTCCAACGTATCGATAATTTATTATGTTCCATGCTACTTTATTGATGATATCTACATGTTTTATGCATACTTTATGTCATATTTATGCGTTTTCCGGAACTAACCTATTAACAAGATGCCGAAGTGCGTTCCCTGTTTTGCTGTTTTTGGTTTAAATCCTAGTAACGAAATATTCTCTAATTGGACGAAATCAACGCCCAGGTTCCTATTTTGCCCGGAAGCATCCAGAACACCCGAGAGCCGCCGTAGGGGGCCACACTGGCCCCGATGATAGGCCGCGCCCGCCTGGCCGCGCGGCGACCATGGTGTCGTCGCCTTCGACCTTCTGACGCTGCCCTTTCGCCTATAAAGCCCCTCGCACCCGAGAAAGGAAGCCACGGTACGCGAAACCTTCCGTAGCCGCCGCCATCGCGGGCCAAGATCCTGGGGGACAGAGTCTCTCGTTCCGCACGCCGCCGGACGGGGAAGTGCCCCAAGGCTTCTCCATTGACACCCCTGCCATCTCCACCGCCATCTTCATCACCGCTGCTGCTCCCATGAGGAGGGAGTAGTTCTCCATCGAGGCTCGGGGCTGTACCGGTAGCTATGTGGTTCATCTCTCTCCTATGTGCTTCAATACAATAATCTCATGAGCTGCCTTACATGATTGAGATTCATATGATGATGTTTGTAATCTAGATGTCATTATGCTAGTCAAGTGAGTTTTACTTATGTGATCTCCGGAGACTCCTTGTCCCACGTGTGTAAAGGTGACAGTGTGTGCACCGTGTGGGTCTCTTAGGCTATATTTCACAGAATACTTATTCACCGTTATGAATGGCGTAGTGAAGTGCTTATTTATATCTCTTTATGATTGCAATATGTTTTGTATCACAATTTATCCATGTGCTACTCTAGTGATGTTATTAAAGTAGTTTTATTCCTCCTACACGATGTAATGGTGACAGTGTGTGCATCCGTGTTAGTACTTGGCGTAGGCTATGATTATGATCTCTCGTAGATTATGAAGTTAACTATTACTATGATGGTATTGATGTGATCTATTCCTCCTAACTGGCGTGAAGGTGACAGTGTGCATGCTATGTTAGTACTTGGTTTAGTAGTGTCGATCTTTCTTGCACTCTAAGGTTATTTAAATATGAACATCTAATTGTGGAGCTTGTTAACTCCGGCATTGAGGTTCGGGTAATCCTACGCAATGTGTTCATCATCCAACAAGAGAGTGTAGAGTATGCATTTATCTATTCTGTTATGTGATCAATGTTGAGAGTGTCCACTAGTGAAAGTCTATTCCCTAGGCCTTGTTCCTAAATACTGCTATCGCTGCTTGTTACTGTTTTACTGGTTACTACTGCTGCGTTACTACTGCATGTTTACTTCCTGCAATATTACTACCATCAACTGCACGCCAGCAAGCTATTTTCTGGCGCCGTACTACTGCTCATATTCATTCATACCACTTGTATTTCACTATCTCTTCGCCGAACTAGTGCACCTATTAGGTGTGGGGGACACAAGAGACTTCTTGCTTTGTGGTTGCAGGGTTGCATGAGAGGGATATCTTTGACCTCTTCCTCCCCGAGTTCGATAAACCTTGGGTGATCCACTTAAGGGAAACTTGCTGCTGTTCTACAAACCTCTGCTCTTGGAGGCCCAACACTGTCTACAAGAATAGAAGCACCCGTAGACATCAGTGGACACAAATGGCATAGTGGTTGGCTCAAGGATTTGGATGCATGAGAAGTATTCCCTCTCGATACAAGGTTTAGGCTAGCAAGGTTATTTGAAGCAAACTCAAGGATGAACCGGTGCAGCAAAACTCACATAAAAGACATATTGTAAACATTATAAGACTCTACACCGTCTTCCTTGTTGTTCAAAACTCAATACTAGATATTATCTAGACCTTAGAGAGACCAAATATGCAAATCAAATTTTAGCAAGCTCTATGTATTTCTTCATTAATGGGTGCAAAGTATATGATGCAAGAGCTTAAACATGAGCACAACAATTGCCAAGTATCACATTATCCAAGACATTTTAGAATTACTACATGTAGCATTTTCCAATTCCAACCATATAACAATTTAACGAAGAAGAAACTTCGCCTTGAACATTATGAGTAAAGCCTAAGGACATATTTGTCCATATGCAACAGCGGCGTGTCTCTCTCCCACAAAGTGAATGCTAGGATCCATTTTATTCAAACAAAAACAAAAACAAAAACAAACCGACGCTCCAAGTAAAGAACACAAGATGTGATTGAATAAAAATATAGTTTCAGGGGAGGAACCTGATGATGTTGTCGATGAAGAAGGGGATGCCTTGGGCATCCCCAAGCTTAGACGCTTGAGTCTTCTTAAAATATGCAGGGATGAACCAGGGCATCCCCAAGCTTAGAGCTTTCACTCCTCTTGATCATAGTATATCATACTCCTCTCTTGACCCTTGAAAATTTCCTTCACACCAAACTTCAAGCAAACTCATTAGAGGGTTAGTGCACAATTAATAATTCTCACATTCAGAGGTGACACAAACATTCTTTACACTTCTGGACATTGCATAAAGCTACTGGACATTAATGGATCAAAGAAATTCATCCAACATAGCAAAAGAGGCAATGCGAAATAAAAGGCAGAATCTGTCAAAAACAGAACAGTCCGTAAAGACGAATTTTAAAATGGCACCAGACTTGCTCAAATGGAAAAACTCAAAAATAATGAAAGTTGCGTACATATCTGAGGATCACGCTCGTAAATTGGCAGATTTTTCGAATTTTCTACAGAGACTTGTGCCCAGATTCGTGACAGACAGCAATGCTGTTTCTGCGCAGCGATCCCAAATATAACATCAACTTTGACATAGAAACTTTACTTGGCACAAAAACATGACAAGGAGAGGTTGCTACAGTAGTAAACAACTTCCAAGACTCAAATATAAAATAAAGTACTGTAGTAAAAACATGGGTTGTCTCCCATAAGCGCTTTTCTTTAACGCCTTTCAGCTAGGCGCAGAAAGTGCAAATCAAGTATTATCAAGAGATGAAACATTGACATTACCTTGGGTTTTACCTTTACCTTTCTTGTCCTCTTTCTTACTCTTTGGCTTAGGGAATGTATGGCTACCCCCGGGTGTAGAGGTGAATTTTAAGGTGCCTTCTCTCACGTCTATGACTGCTCCCAACAGTTTCAGCAGGGATCTTCCGAGTGTGATTTGTCATGTTCCTGCGCATTCAATGACAAGGTAATCAATAGATATTGTTATCCCAAGAATGGTTGTATGCACACCCGCAGCTATCCCTTTGGGAATTATAACAGAGTTATCAATAAGAGTTATTCCTTCTCCCCCTTCAGAGAATTCCCAAAGTTTCAATGATTTATGAATACTCTCAGGCATTAGGCAAAATTCAGTCATAATATCACAATTAGCACGACGAGTTTGGTTTCCTATGACAATTTTAATAGTAGGATTCCACAATGAAGGTTCAGAGTTCACTAAAACTTGATCAAGACGGTTACGAATATATCCATACTTTTCATTTAGGCGAGATGCACTTGTTTCAAGAGTGTTTAATCTATTATAAATGCTAATAAGGGCTGAATCAAAGTTATTAGCTGAATCATGTGATGCAACCAATTTTTTATGGCATTAAAAGCTTGATCCCCATTACAATGAAGGAAATCTCCTCCCACTAGAGCATCCAAGGCATATCTATAGCGAATCATAAGACCAAAATAAAAATTACTAAGGAGCAAACTTAGAGTCATTTGAGGTTCAGTTTTACGATAAGAAGTAAAAATTCTGGACCAAGCATCTTTAAAACTTTCCTCATCCCCTTGTTTAAAAGTAAAAACTAATTCCTCAGGTGAAGAAGTAACAAGTACAGAACTAGACATGATAACAAAAGTAAACTAAATGCAAGTAACTAGTTTTTTTGTGTTTTTGATATAGAGAGCAAGACAGTAAATAAAGTAAAACTAGCAACTAATTTTTTTGTTTTTTGTTTAGGTGCAGCAAACAAAGTAGTAAATAAAATAAAGCAAGACAAAAACAAAGTAAAGAGATTGGAGAAGGAGACTCCCCTTGCGTGTCTTGATCCCCGGCAACGGCGCCAGAAAAAGAGCTTGATGGCGTGTAACTCACACGTTCGTTGGGAACCCCAAGAGGAAGGTATGATGCGCACAGCAGCAAGTTCCCTCATAAAGAAACCAAGGTTTATCGAACCAGGAGGAGCCAAGAAGCACGTTGAAGGTTGATGGTGGCGAAATGTGATGCGGCGCAACAACAGGGATTCGCCAACGTGGAACCTGCACAACACAACCCAAGTACTTTGCCCCAACGAAACAGTGAGGTTGTCAATCTCACCGGCTTGCTGTAACAAAGGATTAACCGTATTGTGTGGAAGATGATTGTTTGCAAGAAAACAGTAAAACAAGTATTGCAGTAGATTGTATGCGATGTAAAGAATAGGACCGGGGTCCACAGTTCACTAGAGGTGTCTCTCGCATAAGATAAAAGCATGTTGGGTGAACAAATTACAAGTCGGGCAATTGACAAATAGAGAAGGGCATAACAATGCATATACATGATATGATAAATATAGTGAGATTTAATCCGGGCATTACGACAAAGTACATAGACCGCCATCCAACTGCATCTATGCCTAAAAAGTCCACCTTCAGGTTATCATCCGAACCCCATTCAGTATTAAGTTGCAAAGCAACAAACAATTGCATTAAGTATGGTGCGTAATGTAATCGACAACTACATCCTTAGACATAGAATCAATGTTTTATTCCTAGTGGCAACAGCACATCACAACCTTAGAACTTTCTGTCACTGTCCCAGGTGTCAATGAAGGCATGAACCCATATCGAGCATAAATACTCCCTCTTGGAGTTAAGAGTAAAAACTTGGCCAGAGCCTCTACTAATAACGGAGAGCATGCAAGATCATAAACAACACATAAACAATAGATTGATAATCACCATAACATAGTATTCTCTATCCATCGGATCCCGACAAACACAACATATAGTATTACAGATAGATGATCTTGATCATGTTAGGCAGCTCACAAGATCCAACAATGAAGCACAATTAGGAGAAGACGACCATCTAGCTACTGCTATGGACCCATAGTCCAGGGGTGAACTACTCACTCATCACTCCGAGGCGATCATGGCGATGAAGAGTCCTCCGGGAGATGAATCCTCTCTCCGGGGGTGCCGGAGGCGATCTCCTGAATCCCCGAGATGGGATTCGCGGCGGCGGCGTCTCTGGAAGGTTTTCCGTATCGTGGCTCCCGGTACTGGGGGTTTCGCGACGAGGCTATAAGTAGGCGAAAGGGCAGGTCAAGAGGCGGCACGAGGGCCCAGGGACAGGCCGGCGCGCCAGGGCCTGGACCGCGCGCTCGTCACCCGGCCACCTCGTGGCCCCACTTCGACTCCCCTTCCTTCCGGAAGCTTCGTGCAAAAATAGGACCCTGGGCGGTGATTTCGTCCAATTCCGAGAATATTTCCTTACTAGGATTTCTGAAACCAAAAACAGCAGAAAACAGAATCGGCTCTTGGCATCTTGTTAACAGCTTAGTTCCAGAAAATGCGTAAATATGACATATAATGTGCATAAAACATGTAGGTATCATCAATAATGTAGCATGGAACATAAGAAATTATCGATACGTTGGAGACGTATCAAGAATCTATCACACCCGATCATCACGTGATGCTTCGAAACGACAAGTCTTAGCAACAGTGCATACTAAGGATGAACACTTTATTATCTTGATATTTAGTGAGAGGGATCATCTTATAATGTTACCGTCGCGATCTAAGCAATATAAGATGCATAAAAGGATTAACATCACATGCAATTCATATGTGATATGATATGGCCCTTTTGTCTTTGCGCCTTTGATCTTCATCTCCAAAGCACGGACATGATCTCCATCATCAACGGGCATGATCTCCATCATTGTCTCCAAGGTCAATGGCGCCGCCTTCATGGTTGTTCCCCCATGTAGCAACTATTACAACTACTTTGAAATAATACATCAACATGAAATTCAAAGACAACCATAAGGCTCCTGCCGGTTGCCACAATACAATAATGATCATCTCATACATATTAATCATCACATCATGGCCATATAGCATCACCAAACCCTGCAAAAACAAGTTAGACGCCTCTAATTTGGTTTGCATATTTTATGTTTAGGGTTTTCGAGTAAGATCCAATCTACCTACGAACATGAACCACAACGGTGATACTAGTGTTGTCAATAGAAAGAGTAAATTGAATCTTCACTATGGTGGGAGAGACAGACACCCGCAAAGCCACTTATGCAATACAAGTTGCATGTCGAGCGTGGAGCAAATCTCATGAACGCGGTCATGTAAAGTTAGCCCGAGCCGCTTCATCCCACCATCCCGCAAGATGCAAAGTACACAAACTAAAGACAACAAAGCATCAACGCCCACAAAACAATTGTGTTCTACTCGTGCAACCAATCTATGCATAGACACGGCTCTGATACCACTGATGGGATTCGTAGCATAGAAAACAAAAAATCCTACCGCAAGAACGAACAACAAGCCAAGATCCAATCTAGTAGATGGTAGCAACGAGGTGAAGATCAACATACCCTTGAAGATCGCTAAGCGTTAACGAGATTAGATCTCGTGGTGGATGTAGTCGATCACTTGCCGCTTGCAAAAGCGTGTAGAAGATCTTGACGGTGCCACAGTCGGGCAGCACCTTCGTACTCGGTCACACGTTCAGAGTTGATGACGACGTCCTTCTCCCTGCCCACGGGCAGCGGAAGTAGTAGATCCTCGAATCCCGACAAACGACGACGTGGTTGCGGTGGTGGAGAACTCCGGCAGGGCTTCGCCTAAGCACTACTAGAGGTGTATGAGGAGGAGGGGCGGCTAGGGTTTGGGGAGGGGGGCGCCGGCCTTGGTGCCTCTAGGGGTGCGGGTGGTGTGGTGTGTGGCCAGCCCCCTCCCCTTGTCCCTCATTATATAGGTGGAACCCCCAAGGGTTTGCCCAAAGTCTTCGAATAAGACCCCAATTCAAAACTGCCATATGGACGAATCCTACTTGGGGTGGGACTCCTCCCTTTCCTTGATGGGGTGGCCGGCCCCCTTAGGTGGAGTCCACCTGGGACTCCTCCTCCCTTTGGCTGGCCGGCCAAGCTTGGTGGAGTCCTTCCGGGACTCCACCTTCCATGGTGATTTCTTCCGGACTTTTCTAGAACCTTCTAGAACCTTCCATAAATACACCGGATCATTTTCAAACTTAGAAAATGACTTCCTATATATGAATCTTATTCTCCCGACCATTCCGGACATCCGTGATTTCCTCGATCCCATCCGAGACTCCGAACAAAACTTCGAACTCCATTCCATATTCCATATCTACTTAAAACGACATCAAACCTTAAGTGTGTCACCCTACGGTTCGTGAACTATGCAGACATGGTTGAGACTTCTCTCCGACCAATAACCAATAGCGGGATTGAACCATTTACATACGATACCGATTCCCTTTGTCACGCGATATTTTACTTGTCCGAGGTTTGATCATCGGTATCTCCATACCTTGTTCAACCTCGCTACCGACAAGTACTCTTTACTCGACCAAGATGCGCGTAGATGTACACGTCCGTTGGGAACCCCAAGAGGAAGGTATGATGCGCACAAAGGCAAGCCAGAAGAAACCAAGGTTTAATCGACCAGTAGGAGTCAAGAAGCACGTTGAAGGTTGATGGTGAAATGTGATGCGCAACAACAGGGATTCCGGCGCCAACGTGGAACCTGCACAACACAACCAAAGTACTTTGCCCCAACGAAACAGTGAGGTTGTCAATCTCACCGGCTTGCCGTAACAAAGGATTAACCGTATTGTGTGGAAGATGATTGTTTGCAAGAAAACAGTAAAACAAGTATTGCAGTAGATTGTATGCGATGTAAAGAATAGGACCGGGGTCCACAGTTCACTAGAGGCGTCTCCCCATAAGATAAAAGCATGTTGGGTGAACAAATTACAGTGGGCAATTGACAAATAGACAATGCATATACATGATATGATAAATATAGTGAGATTTAATTGGGCATTACGACAAAGTACATAGACCGCCATCCAACTGCATCTATGCCTAAAAAGTCCACCTTCAGGTTATCATCCGAACCCCATTCAGTATTAAGTTGCAAAGCAACAGACAATTGCATTAAGTATGGTGCATAATGTAATCAACAACTACATCCTTAGACATAGCATCAATGTTTTATCCCTAGTGGCAACAGCACAACACAACCTTAGAACCTACTGTCACGTCCCAGGTGTCAATGAAGGCATGAACCCACTATCGAGCATAAATACTCCCTCTTGGAGTTAAGAGCAAAAACTTGGCCAGAGCCTCTACTAATAACGGAGAGCATGCAAGATCATAAACAACACATAAACAATAGATTGATAATCACCATAACATAGTATTCTCTATCCATCGGATCCCGACAAACACAACATATAGTATTACAGATAGATGATCTTGATCATGTTAGGCAGCTCACAAGATCCAACAATGAAGCACAATTAGGAGAAGACGACCATCTAGCTACTGCTATGGACCCATAGTCCAGGGGTGAACTACTCACTAATCACTCCGGAGGCGATCATGGCGATGAAGAGTCCTCCGGGAGATGATTCCCCTCTCCGGCAGGGTGCCGAAGGCGATCTCCTGAATCCCGAGATGGGATTACGCGGCGGCGCGTCTCGGAAGGTTTTCCGCATCGTGGCTCTCGCACCGGGGTTCGCGACGAAGGCTTTAAGTAGGCGGAAGGGCAACGTGGGGGCCACACGAGGGCCCCACACCACAAGGCGCAGCCTGTGCCGGGCCGCGCCGCCTATGGTGGCGGCGCCTCGTGGCCCCACTTCACCCTTCGGTCTTCTCGAAGCTTCGCAAAAATAGGACCAAGGCGTGATTTCGTCCAATTCCGAGAATATTTCCTTACTAGGATTTCTGAAACCAAAAACAGCAGAAAACAGCAACTGGCTCTTCGGCATCTTGTTAATAGGTTAGTTCCAGAAAATGCGTAAACATGTAGGTATCATCAATAAAGTAGCATGGAACATAAGAAATTATCGATACGTTGGAGACGTATCAGCATCCCAAGCTTAGTTCTGCTCGTCCCGAGCAGGTAAAACGATAACAAAGATAATTTCTGAAGTGACATGCCATCATAATCTTGATCATACTATTTGTAAACATATGTAATGAATGCAGCGATCAAAACAATGGTAATGACATGAGTAAACAACTGAATCATAAAGCAAAGACTTTTCATGAATAGTACTTCAAGACAAGCATCAATAAGTCTTGCATAAGAGTTAACTCATAAAGCAATAAATCAAAGTAAAGGTGTTGAAGCAACACAAAGGAAGATTAAGTTTCAGCGGTTGCTTTCAACTTATAACATGTATATCTCATGGATATTGTCAACATAAAGTAATATAACAAGTGCAATATGCAAGTATGTAGGAATCAATGCACAGTTCACACAAGTTTCAACCAAGTGTCACAAAGGGGTACCTCCATGCCGCCTGTACAAAGGTCTAAGGAGAAAGCTCGCATTTTGGATTTCTCGCTTTTGATTATTCTCAACTTAGACATCCATACCGGGACAACATGGACAACAGATAGTGGACTCCTCTTTAATGCATAAGCATGTAGCAACAATTATTATTCTCATGAGATTGAGGATATATGTCCAAAACTGAAACTTCAACCATGATTCATGGCTTTAGTTAGCGGCCCAATGTTCTTCTCTAACAATATGCATGCTCCAACCATTAAGGTGGTAGATCCTTCTTACTTCAGACAAGACGGACATGCATAGCAACTCACATGATATTCAATAAAGAGTAATTGATGGCGTCCCCAGAAGCATGGTTATCGCACAACAAGCAACTTAATAAGAGATAAAGTGCATAAGTACATATTCAATACTACGATAGTTTTTAAGGCTATTTTGTCCCATGAGCTATATATTGCAAAGGTGAATGATGGAATTTTAAAGGTAGCACTCAAGCAATTTACTTTGGAATGGCGGAGAAATACCATGTAGTAGGTGGGTATGGTGGACACAAATGGCATAGTGGTTGGCTCAAGGATTTGGATGCATGAGAAGTATTCCTCTCGATACAAGGTTTAGGCTAGCAAGGTTATTTGAAGCAAACTCAAGGATGAACCGGTGCAGCAAAACTCACATAAAAGACATATTGTAAACATTATAAGACTCTACACCGTCTTCCTTGTTGTTCAAAACTCAATACTAGATATTATCTAGACCTTAGAGAGACCAAATATGCAAATCAAATTTTAGCAAGCTCTATGTATTTCTTCATTAATGGGTGCGAGAGTGGATTTGGTGTTCAGGGGGGTACGTACGCACCCCCTAGCCACCGTTGGATCAACATTGAGATTCAATTTCACTCACGGCCACCATACGGCGTTAGAATCTTCTTTTGGCTGTCCTCTCCTCTCTCCTCCACTCATTCTTCAGCCCGTCTTATCTCGCATCTTGGGGATCTCCCAAAGCGAGTGCTCACGAGGCGGCGGCAGGGAGAGCATCTTCCTGGAGGCGCGCAGCCCGAGCGGTTGCGGGCGTGGGCGGACGATGGAGCGGAAGTGGGCGTGGTCTTGAGGCGTGAAGGAGGTGACGCGCACCATCTCACCGCGCGCGGCGTTTCTTGGTGACGAGGAGGAGGGGCGCGCGGCGGATGGCCTTCGAGGAGTGCCGTGAGCTTGACGACGGCTTCGTCCATGGCGTCCACCTCGCTGGTCTTCCCGGCGGTTCTATGGCGGCCGCTCGGGTGGCGCGGCCCGGGGCGAGGCTGCGGTTTTCGAGGCCGCTCCAGCGACGCGGCTCGGTTCCGGCCGCTACCAACCCTGCTCCAACCGGCCGTACGCCGGAATCGAAGATTGGATTTGGGGATTTTTCCAATTTGGCAACAAATCCATGTTCTTCCTCGCGACGCCATCGGGTCGGCAACAGCCCCGGAGCACCACCATATCCACCGTGTCCATGGCGTGGGCGGATCATGCGTACGCGGCGCGCCGCCGTCCGTCCTCCCTACCTCGCCGGATCGGAGGTGAGCGGTGCGGCGTCCGTGGTTGGTCGACGACGACGACGTCCGCGAGCGACGACCCGCCGGCGCATAGGGTCGTCGACGAGGATCACCTCGCCAATGCCTACGTATTGTAGACTTGGGTTTCGAGAATAGCGACGATGGAGATTCCGGGGACGACGTACCCAGCTTCGGGTCCCCTCGGTGGAGGATCCCTACGTGCTGCTAGCAATCCACTATATGATCATAGATGTGTTTACAGGGTGCCGCCGTAGGCGGAGCTATGTTGTCTATATTCTGTCTATCCTCCTTATTTCGGGTGCCCTGGCTAGCTTTATATATGCAACCAACCTAGGGTTTTACAAGAGTCCTAGTCGACTACTTCTTCGGGTTGCCTTGTTGGGCCTTCTCCATATTGGGTCTTCTCCATATTGGGCCGAGCCAGGTATACTAATAATGGGTACCCGAAGGGTATGCCCATGTCAGTAGCCCCCGAGTTTATAGGGAAGTCGAAGACTTGCGTAGAAACTCCAAGCATAACCATCTCCGAAGTCGAAGAAATACAAGGCGAGGTCCATGTCGTAGATCATGTGTAGCGTAGATGATGTCGACGATTCTTGAAATTATCGGGTGCGCGGCAGCGCTCCCGATGGGAGTAGCCCCCGAGTCTATGGGTAAGTGCTTGCACTTAGGCATAGACTCAAGTTGTACTACTCGATGAAGAACTTAACTATATTTCTGGAAGACTTGATGAAATCCATGTGCTCCCGATGGGAGTAGGCTCCACTCGAGTCGTAGAATCGAGTTGAGTCTACAAAGCTTGATTGTCGTAGATGCTGTCGAAGTTATTTTTCTATCGGGTGCGCGACCAGCGCTCCCGATGGGAGTAGCCCCCGAGGCTACAGTCAAGTGTTTGCACTTGGGTGTAGGCTCAACTTGCTTTTAATCGACACCACAATTTTTCCTCTTGCTTGTATTTTATCGGGAGGGTGAACAATACTCGATAAGAGTAGCCCCCGAGCCTATGGGCAGGTGCTTGCACCTAGGCATAAGCTCAAGTTGTACTACTCGATAAAGAACTTGACTATATTTCTGGGCGCATCCCCTCTTTTTATCGACTCCAAGCCGTTGCTATCCATATCTATATTGTACAGGGATAATGGTAGTTGGGGCTAGTTCATCGACGGATCGTACTAGTTAACTGCTCTAGTGGCAATCCGCAAAACCTACTTCAAGATCACGCCTGGACATGATCTCGGATACTGGTGTTAACTTCGACAAAGCCGCTTAAGGTCTTACCATTCGTCGAGTCCCCATATTTTATCGGTACTTAACGCGTCCGTTAGGATTTTTCTTCGATCGTTGACACGGAAAAGTAGCAAAACGCCATCGAGACGGTGCCACGCCGCTCGTAACGGATCCGGGTCTTACCTTCGCAAAGTTTTGCGGCATTCAGATTATTCACGACTTTTAGCGCTCTGAGAATATATTGTCGAGTGCCTTGTTCGGTTGATGCAATGACCCATTTTGCGGGCTCTTCTATATTTTTCTCGGGTGTGATGAGACAGCTGAATATATTGGTTATTCTATATTGTCGGGTACATCACCGATGCTCTTGCTCGGAACAATATGACGAGTCAATGAACCCGAAGCTTTGTTCACCTTTTTTTTTTTGGTTCCTCCTTGATGAAAATTTCGTCGAGTTCCTCCTTCAGGAAAATTTCTTCGGGTCCTCTTTGAGGACAATTCTTCGGGTCCTCCCTGAGGACAATTCTTCGGGTCCTCTGAGGATAATTTTTCGGGACCACCTTGAAGATAATTCTTCGGGACCTCCTTGAAGGAGATTCGTCGGTTCTCTCTTGATTTCGTCGGGACCTCCTTGAAGAAATTTTTCGGGACCTCCTTGAAGATAATTCTTCGGGACCTCCTTGAAGATAATTCTTCGGGTCCTGTTCTTTCTTGAAGACAATTTCGTCGAGTTCTCCCTGTAGACAATTTCGTCGGGTTCTCTCTTATATACTTTGAAATTTGCTATCTCCTGCACAAATAAATAAACTTTTTCTATCTTTCCCTTGACTCTCTTTTTCGCATGCGGTGTCAGATGCTCAGATTCAATGATATGTAAAGTGAATATATGCCGCGCAGCCCCCGAGTGTCGGGTGCGACGAAAGTAAACGATAATCAACTTTGTGCAAAATAAAAGAACACTTAGCTTTTTGGACACGACGAAGTCGATGCATGATGAAGTCTTCGAGTGTAGATAAGAAATCTAGCCAAAGTAGAAACCACCAAATAGCAAAAGTGGATGCCGCGAAATTGTTGATGAAGAAATAGCCGAGCCCCCGAGCGTTGCTGAGGTGATGTCATGATTGTTGTGTCGCAGTCGTGACCCGAGGCGAAATCGTTGTCGAGCCCCCGAGCGTTAGGCGTGACGTCGAAATAAGTTGATGGAGTCGCGGCGTCATATTTGGTGAAGCCATTTAAGATGAAGCCATAGACAATAATATACGAAGATGAATCCCAGATGAAGTATTTTAGATGAATCCATATTGAAGATGCCATTAAATATAGAGCATATATTGAAGATAAATCCGTCGATATCATAGAGGATGAATTCATTGGCCCGAAGAATCCAGTAATAATCATAGAAGATGAATCCGCTGATATCATAGAAGATGAATCCATTGACCCGAAGAAAATAAATCCAGTAATGGCCATAGAAGATGAATCCATTGACCCGAAGAAAATAAATCCAGTAATAACCATAGAAGATGAATCCATTGACCCGGAAACGCGTCGGGTAATATTGTATAAGTGAACCAATAATAACCCAAAGAAAACCAATCCAGTAATCCAGAGAGATAAATCCAGAGCCGAAGAAGATAAATCCACTAAGTCAAAGAAAATAATTCCAGAGCCGAAGAAAATAATTTCACTTAGCCGGAGAAGATAATCCATTGACCGAAGAAGATAAATTCAGAAGCCAAGAAAATAAATTGACCCAAGAAAATAAATCCATAAACCATAAATCATGAATCCATTGCCGCGAAAAAATGTTTCCAGTGATCGCCATAGTAGTGTAGCCTTTGGCCCGAATAAAATAAATCCAATATCATACCAAAGTAAGTGGTCTTGCCTATCGTAACCAACAAAATAAATAGTAAAACATACAAAGATAAATTTCAGTGATCCAAAGACAAATTATTGTTGAAATATTCAACAGGAAAAGATGTGATTATGCATTTGATAGTCAGGTAATGCTAATCAATTAATGGTCATTGCATGTATGAATGAAATAGTATGCATAAATAATTACCCAGTTTACTGGCCATCGAGTATCAGATATATTTGCGGTAACGGTATAATGGCTCTTCCCCGATTGTCGGGTGTGGCGAAAGTAAATAATAACTGACTCAGAGATGAATACTTAGCTTTTTTTTTATCGGATGCGGCGAAGTCGACGTGGAAGCAGATCGTGCCATGGACGCAGTCACACGGCGCCCAGCCAGAAGTAGTTGGCGTGGAGAACACAGTCACGTGACACCTCGAAATAGTTGATACGGCGGATGCAGTCGATGGAGCGAAGTGGATCAGCGAGTCCGCGACCGGCGAGCCTCCAATCATGACGAAGTTCATGATGATGAATTTGTCGGAGCTTATTACGATCTGGGAGTATCTTCTTGCAATGCATGAGCTAATCGCTTTTCCTTGGATCATGTAGTCCGCACTTGTGCTTGCTGTTTTGCGCCTGCGTGCTCTCCCTTTTCCTCTTTTGACCGACTTGTTTTTTACCAGATTGAAATCAACAGACAAGAATATTTATATTTACGACCGCGTGGCTGTCGACGAACAGGCTGCACTGATCTCATCTCTTCTTCTTCTCCTTGGATTATTCACGAACGTGCGGCAATCAATGAACGAGCCAACACTAATTTCGGCTGGGTGACTGATTATTTCTTCACGATCCATCACATAGACTAGGGAAAAGACGCTCCCATCCGATCGCCCTGGCTAGACGATTGCTGCGTATGCGCTTTTTTTCTTCTTCTGAACGGCGGCTCATCACGCGAAGATCGGATCTAACTTGCTCTGATTTCGGCGTGTTGATGATGTTGATGACGAACGCTTCGGATCCCGCCCGGATAACGAAATCCAACCGTCGCGATTCCCACAGACGGCGCCAATTGACGAGGATCACCTCGCCAATGCCTACGTATTGTAGACTTGGGTTTCGAGAATAGCGACGATGGAGATTCCGGGAGCGAGATTAGGCACACGACGTACCCAGCTTCGGGTCCCCTCGGTGGAGGATCCCTACGTGCTGCTAGCAATCCACTATATGATCATAGATGTGTTTACAGGGTGCCGCCGTAGGCGGGGCTATGTTGTCTATATTCTGTCTATCTCTTTCTTATTTCGGGTGCCCTGGCTAGCTTTATATATGCAACCAGCCTAGGGTTTTACAAGAGTCCTAGTCGACTACTTCTTCGGGTTGCCTTGTTGGGCCTTCTCCATATTGGGTCTTCTCCATATTGGGCCGAGCCAGGTATACTAATAATGGGTACCCGAAGGGTATGCCCATGTCACCGGAGCAGAGGCGGCGGACCACGATATCGGCGGGAAACGAGAAGAGGAAATCCGAGCAGGCGGCGGCCGTGGGGCGGTGGAGAGGCGAGCGAACGAAACGAAGGAAGAAGATAAGGAAAGGTTTCCTCGTTTCTCCGGAACCGGAAGCACGCAGAGTGGAAAAAGGAAGATGCAACGTGGGTGGGCTCCACGGAGGAGGCGCGCAAGTGGCAGGACCCGGACGATGGAATCGCTGATCCCCGGATGAGCACAAGCGTTTTCCTTTGTAGAGTTAACGACTATTGGATGCCGTTAGACACGTGTCGAGTAGCTAGGGGGTGCTCACGTACTTCATTAATGGGTGCAAAGTATATGATGCAAGAGCTTAAACATGAGCACAACAATTGCCAAGTATCACATTATCCAAGACATTTTAGAATTACTACATGTAGCATTTTCCAATTCCAACCATATAACAATTTAACGAAGAAGAAACTTTGCCTTGAACATTATGAGTAAAGCCTAAGGACATATTTGTCCATATGCAACAGCGAGCGTGTCTCTCTCCCACAAAGTGAATGCTAGGATCCATTTTATTCAAACAAAAACAAAACAAAAACAAAAACAAACCGACGCTCCAAGTAAAGAACACAAGATGTGATGAATAAAAATATAGTTTCAGGGGAGGAACCTGATGATGTTGTCGATGAAGAAGGGGATGCCTTGGGCATCCCAAGCTTAGACGCTTGAGTCTTCTTAAAATATGCAGGGATGAACCACGGGGCATCCCCAAGCTTAGAGCTTTCACTCCTCTTGATCATAGTATATCATACTCCTCTCTTGACCCTTGAAAACTTCCTTCACACCAAACTTCAAGCAAACTCATTAGAGGGTTAGTGCACAATTAATAATTCACACATTCAGAGGTGACACAAACATTCTTTACACTTCTGGACATTACACAAAGCTACTGGACATTAGTGGATCAAAGAAATTCATCCAACATAGCAAATATGGCAATGCGAAATAAAAGGCAGAATCTGTCAAAAACAGAACAGTCCGTAAAGACGAATTTTAAAATGGCACCAGACTTGCTCAAATGGAAAAACTCAAAACTAATGCAAGTTGCGTACATATCTGAGGATCACGCTCGTAAATTGGCAGATTTTTTCGAATTTTCTACAGAGAACTGTGCCCAGATTCGTGACAGACAGCAATGCTGTTTCTGCGCAGCGATCCCAAATATAACATCAACTTTAACATAGAAACTTTACTTGGCACAAAAACATGATAAGGAGAGGTTGCTACAGTAGTAAACAACTTCCAAGACTCAAATATAAAATAAAGTACTGTAGTAAAAACATGGGTTGTCTCCCATAAGCGCTTTTCTTTAACGCCTTTCAGCTAGGCGCAGGAAGTGCAAATCAAGTAACATCAAGAGTAGAAGCATCAACATCATAACTTGTTCTAATAATAGAGTCAAAAGGAAACTTCATTCTCTTTCTAGGGAAGTTTTCCATACCTTTCTTGAGAGGAAATTGATATTTAATATTACCTTACCTCATATCAATAACAGCACCAACGGTTCGAAGAAAAGGTCTTCCCAACACAATAGGACAAGATGCATTGCATTCGATATCCAAGACAACAAAATCAACAGGGACAAGGTTATTGTTAACCGTAATGCGCACATTATCAATCCTCCCCAAAGGTTTCTTTTTAACATTATCGGCAATATTAACATCCAAATAACAATTCTTCAATGGTGGCAAGTCAAGCATATCATAAATCTTTTTAGGCATAACAGAAATACTTGCACCAAGATCACATAAAGCATTACATTCAAAGTCATTGAATTTCATTTTAATGATGGGCTCCCAACCATCTTCTAACTTTCTAGGAATAGAAGTTTCAAGTTTTAGTTTCTCTTCTCTAGCTTTTATGAGAGCATTTGTAATATGTTTTGTAAAGGCTAAATTTATAGCACTAGCATTAGGACTTTTAGCAAGTTTTTGTAAGAACTTTATAACTTCAGAGATGTGGCAATCATCAAAATCTAAATCATTATGAGCTACAGCAATGGGATCATTGTTCCCAAGTTTGGAAAAAATTTCAGCAGTTTTATCACAAGCAGTTTCAGCAGTTTTAGCAATTTCAGGCAGTTTTGTACGCTTTGCACTAGGAGTAGAAACATTGCCAACACCAATTATTTTACCATTGATAGTAGGAGGTGCAGCAACATGTGAATCATTATCATTACTAATGGTGGTAATAGTCCAAACTTTAGCTACATTATTCTCTTTAGCTAGTTTTTCATTTTCTTCTCTATCCCACCTAGCACGCAATTCAGCCATTAATCTTATATTCTCATTAATTCTAACTTGGATGGCATTTGCTGTAGTAGTAATCTTATTATCAATATCATTATTAGGCATAACTTTCAATTTTAAAAGATTAACGTCAGAGGCAAGTCTATCAACTCTAGAAGCAATAATATCAATTTTATCAAGCTTTTCCTCAACAGATTTGTTAAAAGCAGTTTGTGTACTAATAAATTCTTTAAGCATAGCTTCAAGACCAGAGGGTACACTCCTATTATTGTTGTAAGAATTCCCATAAGAATTACCATAACCATTACCATTAGCAGAAGGATATGGCCTATAGTTATTACCAGAGTTGTTCCTATAAGCATTGTTGTTGAAATTATTATTTTTAATGAAATTCACATCAACATTTTCTTCTTGAGCAACCAATGAAGCTAAAGGAACATTATTTGGATCAACATTAGATCTACCATTCACAAGCATAGACATAATCACGTCAATCTTATCACTCAAGGAAGAGGTTTCTTCAACAGAATTTACCTTCTTACCTTGTGGAGCTCTTTCCGTGTGCCATTCAGAGTAATTTATCATCATATCATCAAGAAGTTTTGTAGCCGCCCCAAAGTGATGGACATAAAGGTACCTCCAGCAGCTGAATCCAATAAATTCCGCGAAGAAAATTTAGTCCTGCATAGAAGGTTTGGATGATCATCCAAGTAGTCAGTCCATGGGTTGGGCAATTCTTTACCAAAGTTTTCATTCTCTCCCATGCTTGAGCAACATGTTCAGTATCTAATTGCTTAAAATTCATTATGCTAATTCTCAAAGATATAATTTTAGCGAGAGGATAATATCTACCAATAAAAGCATCCTTACATTTAGTCCATGAATCAATACTATTCTTAGGCAAAGATAGCAACCAATCTTTAGCTCTTCCTCTTAATGAGAAAGGAAACACTTTCAATTTAATAATATCACCATCTACATCCTTATACTTTTGCATTTCACAAAGTTCAACAAAATTATTAAGATGGGCAGCAGCATCATCAGAACTAACACCAGAAAATTGATCTCTCATAACCAGGTTCAGTAAAGCAGGTTTAATTTCAAAGAATTCTGCTGTAGTAGCAGGTGGAGCAATAGTTGTGCATAGGAAATCATTATTATTTGCGTTTGTGAAGTCACACAACTTAGTATTTTCAGGGGTATTCATTTTAGCAACGGTAAATAAAACAAACTAGACAAATAAAGTAAAGACAAGTAAGTAATTTTTTTGTGTTTTTGATATAGAGAGCAAGACAATAAATAAAGTAAAACTAGCAACTAATTTTTTTGTGTGTTTTGTTTAGGTGCAGCAAACAAAGTAGTAAATAAAATAAAGCAAGACAAAAACAAAGTAAAGAGATTGAGAAGTGGAGACTCCCCTTGCAGCGTGTCTTGATCTCCCCGGCAACGGCGCCAGAAATTTAGCTTGATGCGCGTAGATGTACACGTCCGTTGGGAACCCCAAGAGGAAGGTATGATGCGCACAGTGGCAAGTTTCCCTCAGTAAGAAACCAAGGTTTAATCGGACCAGTAGGAGTCAAGAAGCACGTTGAAGGTTGATGGTGGCGAAATGTGATGCGGCGCAACAATAGGGATTCCGGCGCCAACGTGGAACCTGCACAACACAACCAAAGTACTTTGCCCCAACGAAACAGTGAGGTTGTCAATCTCACCGGCTTGCTGTAACAAAGGATTAACCGTATTGTGTGGAAGATGATTGTTTGCAAGAAAACAGTAAAACAAGTATTGCAGTAGATTGTATGCGATGTAAAGAATAGGACCGGGGTCCACAGTTCACTAGAGGTGTCTCTCCCATAAGATAAAAGCATGTTGGGTGAACAAATTACAGTCGGGCAATTGACAAATAGAGAAGGGCATAACAATGCATATACATGATATGATAAATATAGTGAGATTTAATTGGGCATTACGACAAAGTACATAGACCGCCATCCAACTGCATCTATGCCTAAAAATTCCACCTTCAGGTTATCATCCGAACCCCATTCAGTATTAAGTTGCAAAGCAACAGACAATTGCATTAAGTATGGTGCGTAATGTAATCAACAACTACATCCTTAGACATAGCATCAATGTTTTATCCCTAGTGGCAACAGCACAACACAACCTTACAACCTTAGACTTGGTGTTTTAGATTTGCGTCAACAGAATAAGGCTTTACAAATGAAAAATCTATATAAATTTTACAACAGACAAGATATTCCATGGGTCAATTTAATATGGGCTGCTTATTATCAACATGGAAAGTTACCAGAGCATAATCAGCAAAAAGGATCTTTTGGTGGAAAGATTGTACATCTCTGATCGCCACGTTTAAGGATTTGACTACCTGCCAAATTGGGGCTGGACAGACAACGTTTATGTGGCATGATAAATGGCAGCTTTAATCTTAAGGAGAAGTTTCCTCACCTTTTTTCATTTGCCAAGGACAAGTTGATTTCTAAAGGAGGCCAAGTATATTGCCACGGATAATATATTTGATTTGTTCAATATCCCACTGTCAAACATTGCATTTCAGCAGTGTAACTAATTTGGACAAATTATTATGTCATTAGCAATGATGTGAATTCTAAGGACAAATGGACTCGGGACGAATGAAAAGTCATACTCTACTAAGAAGGTATATAATGCTCTATCAATCATCCTTGCACCACATCCATTTAAATGGACTTGGTCATCTCATGCTCCCATTAAACAAATTTTTTTTTTTGGTTATTAATTCAAGACAGGCTTAATACCAAAGAGATGATGGAGAAGAAATCATTCTATGTGCAATGCAATAAATGTGTATTATGTGATGATCAATCAATTGAAACAATGGCACACCTTTTCTTCCATTGTGATTTTAGCAGAAATCTATGGTGGAAGATTGGTATGGAATGGAATGAGGATATGGATCATATCAATATGATGATTGATGGGGAGAGGAGATCCAATAATATTTTCTTCAAGGAGGCTCTGATTTCAGTCTTGGAGCATTTGGATCCATAGAAATAATATCATTTTTGATAATCACAGCAGAGATCTTTTAGCATGTTTTCGGCATTTTAAAGATGGAGTTGGTGTTATTAGGCATAGAGTTAAACCTAGTCTTAAGGATGGTATGCAAGATTGGCTAGATCTTTTGTGAATGATGTAATAAATACTTTTTGTACATTTGTGATTATATAAAATGAAAAATGACACAGTGGGGACCTTCCCCACTGTATTTGTGTCAAAAAAAAGGCATGAACCCACTATCGAGCATAAATACTCCCTCTTGGAGTTAAGAGCAAAAACTTGGCCAAAGCCTCTACTAATAACGGAGAGCATGCAAGATCATAAACAACACATAAACAATAGATTGATAATCACCATAACATAGTATTCTCTATCCATCGGATCTCGACAAACACAACATATAGTATTACAGATAGATGACCTTGATCATGTTAGGCAGCTCACAAGATCCAACAATGAAGCACAATTAGGAGAAGACGACCATCTAGCTACTGCTATGGACCCATAGTCCAGGGGTGAACTACTCACTCATCACTCCGGAGGCGATCATGGCGATGAAGAGTCCTCCGGAGATGATTCCCCTCTCCGACAGGGTGCCGGAGGCGATCTCCCGAATCCCCCAAGATGGGATGCGGCGGCCCTGGAAGGTTTTCCGTATCGTGGCTCTCGGTATCGGGCGACGAAGGCTTTAAGTAGGCGGAAGGGCAACGTGGGGGCCACACGAGGCCCCACACCATAGGTCGGCGCGCCAGGGCCGGGCCGCCGCCCTATGGTGGCGGCGCCTCGTGGCCCCACTTCGACTCCTCTTCGGTCTTCCGGAAGCTTCGTGCAAAAATAGGACCCTGGGCGTTGATTTCGTCCAATTCCGAGAATATTTCCTTACTAGGATTTCTGAAACCAAAAACAGAAAACAGCAACTGGCTCTTCGGCATCTTGTTAATAGGTTAGTTCCAGAAAATGCGTAAATACGACATATAATGTGCATAAAACATGTAGGTATCATCAATAAAGTAGCATGGAACATAAGAAATTATCGATACGTTGGAGACGTATCACCGTGGTATGTCATCTCTTATGAGCCATTCATATGCTTGCAAGCTAATCAGACGACACTCCACCGAGAGGGCCCAGAGTATATCTATCCGTCATCGGGATGGACAATATCCCACTCTTGATCCATATGCCTCAACTCATACTTTCCGAATACTTAATCCCACCTTTATAACCACCCATTTACGCAGTGGCGTTTGATGTAATCAAAGTACCCTTCCGGTATAAGTGATTTACATGATCTCATGGTCGAAGGACTAGGTAACTATGTATCGGAAGCTAATAGCAATTTGAACTTAATGACGTGATCTTATGCTACGCTTATTTGGGTGTTTGTCCATTACATCATTCATCAATGATATAACCTTGTTATTAATAACATCCAATGTTCATGATCACGAAACTATGATCATCTATTAATCAACAAGCTAGTTATACAAGAGGCTTACTAGGGACTCCTTGTTGTTTACATAACACACATGTATCAATGTTTCGGTTAATACAATTATAGCATGGTATGCAAACATTTATCATAAACATAAAGATATTGAAAGGACACGGATGTCGCCTAGAGGGGGGGGTGAATAGGCGATTTAAACTTTTACGAGATGGGCTTAACAAATGCGGAATAAAACTAGCGTTTACTTTGTCAAGCCCAAAGCCTATATACTATTGTTCACCTATGTGCACCAACAACTTATTCTAAGCAATGGTTCACCTATGTGCACCAACAACTTATGCTAAGCAATACAAGCAAGTATGTGATAGCAAGATATATATAACTTCAAGCACGATGGCTATCACAAGGTAAAGTGCATAAGTAAAGAGCTCGGGTATAGAGATAACCGAGGCACGCGGGAGACGATGATTTATCCCGGAGTTCACACTCTTGCGAGTGCTAATCTCCGGTGGAGAGGTGCGGTTGCTTAGTGCTCCCGAACGCCACAAGAGGCTCACCTTGAGGTGTGGTTGCTCGATGCACACCAACGCCACAAAGGCCTCACCCCAAGATGCGGTACTCACACCACACACCGAACGCCACGAAGGCGCCTCACCTAAATCTCCGGTGACCCTCGCCACAAAGGCCTAGGTCACGGTTCCACTAAGGGATTTCCTTCGAGGCGGAAACCGGGCCTTAAGGGTTTGTAACAACCCAAAAATTTCAAAACAAACAAAATGAATTTCCCTAGTTCCAAATTTTGGAACCAACAAAAACTTTTATTAAAATAAGATTGATACATATAGATCTTGTTTAAATCTTGTGTTTTGCCATGATGAGTGTTATTATGCTTATGTGCTAAACCCTAAAACCCTAAAGTGATCAAGTGAAGGTCACCAACCCAATAAAATAAAAGAGAAAGAAATCAAATAAGAAAAACCTTAAACCCTAATCTTCACCATAAATTATTTTGGATCTATTTTGAGAAACCCAAAATAAAATAAAAGACATATGGGGGCATATAGCCCTAATAGGTAAATCTTGAACCCTACCTTTATTATTTATGCTAAATAATGGTGAACCATTGTGAACCCTACTAAACCCTAAACTTCACCCCTCTTTTCACCACCCTAGCTAAATTAAAATAAAAGGAAATTAAATAAGAAAGAGGCATATGTGCCTAGGGCTATATTTATAAAACTTCACCCTAAGCCTTTCTACCTTGCTTAGAGCTTTGGAAAACCTTCACACACCTTACCTAGTACCTATCAAACCAAATCCAAGTGGTTTCCAAAGAAAATAAAAAGAAACTAAAAATGCCATAGAGGCATATGAGAATAAAATAGCAAATCTGTGAATTTAAGAATCTTGACCCTAATACATATGGTGAATGGGGGGATCACTTCCATATGCCATTTCCACACTCAACAACATCAATTGGGTCAAGCCAAATCAAATTAAAAATCAAATGCAACTTATGCATAGAGGCATATGAGGCACATAGCCATTTTTTTCCAAAACTTGACCTAAGCACCTATACCTTGACTAAATGGTTTGAAAACCTTACCAAACCCAAACTAATACTAAATCAACCATGAACCATGACCTTTGGTCATAGGTAAAGAAAATAAAATAAAAAGATGAAATGCACATATGTGCACATGGCCAAAAATACAAATTTGAGCCAAAGACCATCAAACTTGTTTCCATTGCTTGGATTGTTTTCCTATATCATATTAAACCTCAACCACATCAAGGGGATCAAGAAAAACCAAATCAAAAAGAAAATAAGAAGATTTTTCCAATACACATATGTGGATATGGCCATTTTTACAAATCTTAAACCTAGACCTTTATGGCTTGCACCATTAGTTGTGTTTGGTTACTAAACACATATAAACACCTTTGGAATCAAACAAACTCAAATCAAATCAAATTGGAATGAAATATGAGCTCACATGCACTAATGGTCATTTGGCCATTTTATAAAATGTTCCCCACTTTAACCCCTGGTTTTTACTTTTCTTCAAACTAAACTTGGTCAACTATGACCATGTCATCCAAGACCATATGAAGGTGAACAACTTTCATGTTGACCACCATACCTCATGTTGACTAGGTTGACCAGAATAGAGGAGACAAGTGATGACATTGAAACAAAGAGAAGATGGCCAACTTTTTGAATCTTTGCAAATCAACACCAAAATGAGCACCACCACCACCAATATACTTCAAATATTATATGATTGAGATCCACCAAAAAGTTTGCCAAAATTCAACAAAAACTTTCTTTCGGCCATATCAACAAACACCTTGTGGGCAGCACCTATATTTGTGCCCATGCTGCAGTTTTGCTTGGACCAAGTCCAACCCTGCACTCCCTCTGCATCCCTGTACCCCTCTGCATCAGTGCCAGGCCCTGCCAGCCCTTGCCTTGGACCAGCTTGACAAGAACACCCCCATGCCGGCCACCATGTCACTCCACATGCTCACTTCCTCTCCTCTCCCATCCAAGTCACCTCAGCATGTCTCTGAGCTTGCCCTGACCTTGCTGCTCACGCCCATGCACGCCCTTACCACAGAGAGAAAGATTTTTGCTCTCAAATCAACTAGAACACACCATGTCGGCCACCCTAGTCACCACCATGCCACCACTTGCTCCCTCTCTTCCTCTCTCTCTCTCACCGTGTCATCACGCTTGACATGGACCTCCTACACCTACTAGACACGACCCTTGGTCGAGGAGAGCACGAGGTCGACCAAACCAACCCGTGCCACGTCCCCTGGTCACCACCCGTGGACACGACCCCGTTCCCGCGTGCATGCGGCGATCCAACGCGTCCCCGTGCGCCACCAGCTCTCTCTCGGTCCCGCTCCACTGCCAGACACGACCGTTGGCCCGCATGCGCCCCTGGACGACGCCACGACGCGACGTCCTTGAAGGACGCCGACGTCGGCATTGACCCCGTGCGCCCTGCACACGACGCCATCAATCGCGCCACTGTGCACGCATCCTTACCTACCCATGAGCTCACCTCCTGACGCAGCAGCAGTGCCGGAGACGCCCGTGCCCGCCGTGCACCGTGACGTCGCCACCATGCCGGTCCCGTCGTGCCCCGCTCCTCCAGCCGCTATATAAACCCCCCCGCGCCTCTGGACTTCACCACACCATCCCACAGCATCCTCCCTCCCTCCTAGCACCTCCCTCTCCCCTTTACCTCTCCAAGGCGCCAGAGCACGCCGGCGTGCACCCGGCGGCCTCCCCAAAGCCGCCCCATTTCTCGCCACCTCAGCCTCCAAACCCTACACCCTCTTGTAGCCCTTGGAAAGCCCTGTCCAACGCACCAAGCCGCCGTCATCCGTGCCCGGAGGTGAGCGCTAGCGCCGCCGCAAGCCGGCGGTGTCGGGAGGAACACGACGGCCCAGCGCCGTCGGATCTCGATCCGACGCGCCGCGCGCCCCGCACGCTGCATGTGCCATGCACGCCAGGCCCGGGCAGCAGCTGGGCCGGCCCAACTTCTTCCCGCCCTCGTTTGAATTTGAATTCCGTTTTATTCTTTTTCTGTAAATTGCATACTGGTGCAGTACTAGAAGTTAAATAGTTTCAAATATACAAATCCAATTTTAGTGATTCAAAATGTTTTAGAAAGCTTATGAAATTCTCTAACAAACCTCACTGGTTTCAACCTCATAGCTTGTGTAGTTTTTGAATAGTAAAAATAACAAATCAGTAACTTTTCAAACTTCAAATAAATCTTAAAAATCAACCCTTTTGAATTTTGAGGTGATTCCACCTCTCATAAATCACATTTGATGTTGTCTAATTTATTATGTAATAAAATACTATAGTTGTTTCATATGATCATGGGCTAGAGCAAAGTATTGGCTATATAGTCAAAATCTAGCCCATTTAAACTATTTCAAAATTAGGGTTTCAAATCTATGAGGTGTAGCACCTCATTTAAATCATTTTCACAAGTGGTATGAAGTAATGTGATGACCCTTATTGCTTGGTCTCATATATGCTCACTTGTGGATATTAAATCAAATAGGATTTAAATTGCATGAGGTATGGAACCTCATTTAAATCATTAGTATGTGGTATTAAACTATATGAGGTGTAGCCTCTCAATTAAATACTTACCCAAAGGATTCAATGAGAATTAATGACACATGTAGTAATAATCCATAGGTTCTTATTTAAAAATATTCAATCATTTTCATAGTAGTATTTAAAATTATTCAAGGCTACTTATTAAATCTTATGAGATGTAGTGGTCTCATTTAAATCTTGTCTCAACTAAGTTAATATGGGGTATAGACTATGGTCAATTTTAAACTCATATTAAATTAGTTGATGATATTAAATCATTAATCATGAGTATTAAAAAGGCATGAGGTGGTGTACCTCATTTAAATCACTTCCCAATTGATACTTGTGAAGAGGTTGACTTTAGTCAACCTAGGTCACATCTTATTCATGAAGGAAATTAAATCTTAATAATATTTAATGAGAGGAAATTATTTTCTCTCAAGCAATAAATAGAAACTCTAATTAATATTTATAATGAGAGGAAATTATTTTTCTTAAGAATAAAATTAAATCAACTCACCTAATAAGCATGTTGATTGATAGCTTAGTAGGAGTGATTTATGTGTGTGCTTAGTCTAGTACTTAGGCTTTGTGTGGTAATTGTGTGTATTGTACTCGTATTTAGACGCTAGTACCGAGGAGTACACCGAGGAGGAGGAGGACTACTTTGAAGAGGAAGAGAACTTTGATCACTACTCCAACCAAGGCAAGCTATTATTAATGCAAGCTAACTCCAATACAAGCTATACCCTTGCAAGCTAATATTCTTGCAAAGTGCAAAGCTCTACTAGAGCAAGGCACACTCACCAATTACTTTATGCTTCATGATCCCATCCCAAGTTTTATTCTTGCAAGCTTTTACTTTGATTATTATAACTTGCTTTTATAGTTAACTTTGGTCTAGAGATAGAATACTACAAGAGTATCAAATTTAGCCTAGAGCAATGAAAGCTAGATAGCACCCCTCATGATTAGTTGCTAGTGCTAACAAATAAAATTGACTACTCTAGATGGGAACTTGTGAAATGAAATGACTTTGAAAACCTTGGAATGATGAGTCATTCTATTGAAAGATTTTGAAGGTGAATGTGACTTGTGAATGACTTGGTGAATTTTACAAAAACTGATGGTTGGGTTCGGATGCGATACCATTCCAATTTTGAAAGTACCCCCACAATACCCGATATGGGTAAGGGCTTAACTAGAAATTTATGTGCTTTAGTATGGGTTCCCTCTAAACAAGCGTCATCGGGGTTATGCCGAGGGCTGCCTCTACAAAAGAAATGATGTGAAATGACGTGAAATGAGGTGAATGTCCGGCCCAAGCCCTGTGCAGTTCCCGGGTTGACTGTCTCTTCACCGGGAGGCCAAGCTCATGGGGAGAGGTGCCTATACTAGAGTATGTAAGTGAAAGGTTATGGTTGGTAGTCCGCACACGGAGTGTGATAAATCAGGGCCAGTTAACCCTGACGGATTATTGCAAATGTTGTGGCACAAGTGTACGACCTCTGCAGAGTGTAGAACTATTCGAATAGCCGTGTCCACGGTTATGGACGATTGGAAAGGCCATACTGTTCCGTCATCAGACCATTTTCAAAATGTGACATGTGAAGGGTGACTTGTGTTTTGAACCTGAACTGGTGACTTTGACTTGAATCACAACAGAGTTGTGGGAATGACACTAATGTTCCCACTGGAGTTAGTCTAGCGACTCAAGCATCTTTTCTAAATGTTTATGAAATAAACTTGGCTTTATGCAAATAAACCTAGAGCTTAGCATCCCCTTACTATAGTTGATAGTGCTTACATCAGTATTAGTTTGCGAGTACTTTAAAGTACTCATGGCTTTGTCCCTGGCTATTCAAATGGCCGACTATGAAGGAGAACAGAAGACGAGGAAGATGGACAGCGGGACGTCTACGACAACTAGGATCACTCCTGACGTCAACAGTTGCCTGTGGAATAGATGGACCACGACCGCTACTACTTCGCTTCCGCTATGTGTTTTGTAATAGGATCCCTAGATCCACTATGATGTATTAAGATTGGATCATGTGATCCTTTGTTGTAAGACGATTATGTGTTGTAATGAATGATGTGTTGTGATATCAATCTATTATGTCTCGCAAAAACAATATTCCTGGGATTGCGAGGAATGGCATAATAGGCATCTGGACTTAAAAATCCGGGTGTTGACAAGTTGGTATCAGAGCCATTGTTGACCTTAGGAGACCCTAGTTAGAATGGACGTCCTGAAAAATTTAGTTTCAAAAACAAATGAAGTAGATATTTATGAAAACTTATTCTCACTCTTATCCTTGAGATCTTTTCCAAAATAAGAGATCCATACTCCACTTTTCCTTATAATCCTACATAAAAGTTTGCACACTTGATCACTTCTCTAACTTACTTATCCTAATTGCTCACAGATGGAATACCAATGGGAATGCTATCAGCTTGGTCACGGAGGAGAACTGAGGTTCGAAAAGGAATTGAAGCAACTAGTGGAATATCTAGGACACCCGTACCCCGAGTTCTTCGGAACATCCTTCAATAATCAGTTGGGAGGATCACCCCGGTGGGAAATTTCCGCTGATCTAGGAAGAAAGCTTGAAGCCCCGGTATGGGAAACCATATGGTTTTCTGTAACGGGAAACACCTGGAAGGAAGGACTAGACAAAGCTATGCAAGAAGCAATTTCCCGTCTGTGTGGACAAAATGAGGACAAGATCAAGAACACTCGTTTCCTCTACTACCCAAGATATGACTCCATGGGAAGACCGATGACCATGCCCCCACCACAACCAGAGATGAACCCCTATAAAGCCCCTCAGGACTTCAGGCAGTACAAAACCCGCAGGGATTTGGATAACGCCCTCGCCTCTCGCCAAGCACCTCACCCGTGAAGAAGAAGAATCCACCCTGAAGAGTAGTATCACCCCAGCACTTAAGTAGGTGTGAGTTGTATCAGGATCCCCCTTGTATCGTAGAGCGAATGAATGGTTCTTAAAACCAACGGTGTGTTAGCTTTGTAATGTGTGATGCTTGGTATGAATGAAAAAGTGTTGTTGGTTTCTACCCCCTCAACACTACTCAAGTTTTGAACTTTTTGAATTTAACTCAAACAAACCATAGAAATTTCCCTCTTATCTTATCATCTACTCCAATGATCAGATGGCCCCACCAAACCGCAACCAAGACGCAATGATGCAGATGCTCCAGATGATGATGGAAGATCGCGAAGCCACGAGAGCTGAACGACAAGCCAACTTAGCTGCACTGCAACAGATAGCTCAGAACAATCAAGGCCATGGAAACCATGATCACCCAGGATCCAAGCTGAAAAACTTTCAGAACACCAACCCTCCGATGTTTAGCAAGACCGAAGAGCCACTTGACGCAGATGACTGGCTCCAGACAATGGAGAACAACTTAGAAGTTGCGGGAGTAGAAGCCGCAGAGAAAGTACTGTTTGCAACCCACTATCTGTCAGGACCTGCTAGAGCCTGGTGGACAAGTGCCCGTGCAATGAATGCGGGACAAATGATGAACTGGGAAGACTTCAAGCTGAAGTTTAGTAAATACCATGTGCCCCAAGGACTAATCAAGAAGATGAGAGACGAGTTCCGTGAACTCAAGCAAGGAAGGATGTCCGTGGTGGAATACCGCGACAAGTTTCTTACACTGTCAAGGTACGCCCCGGATGAGACAGACACCAATGAGAAGAGGAAGGAAAGATTTCTGAACGGACTGCATGACGAGATGCAAACTGTGTTAGTGAACATTCCGTTCGCTGACTTAGAAGCCCTTGTGGACTCAGCCATACAGATGGAAGGAAAGCTGCATCAAGCCAACGAGAACCGCAAGAGAAGAATGATGAACCAGAGTGGACCCCACCATACCCAGAAGCACCGCAACAACTCAACTGGAGGATTCACCCCAAGATACAATAAACCCCCTGCTCAGAATTATCGCCCCAACTACACCAACAACAATGGAGGACCCCCGAAGCCCGGAGGGAACAACAACAACAACAACCACCACAACAACAACAGTAACAACAAGGGAAACAACAACAACACCAATACTGCCCCAAGGACTGGAAGTAACGCTGTCCCCGTCAACCCCAAAGACAAGTCCACAGTCAACTGCTACGAATGTGGAGTTGTGGGTCACTTCTCCAATGAGTGCCCCAAGAAGCTTGCCAGGATTGCCGCCAATACCGCAGCACCTGCTCAGCAACAGCGCCGCTTTGCCGGAAGAAGGAATCAGAACAACAACAACGGCCGTCTCTACCACATGACTGCCACTGAAGCTCAGGAAGCACCCCAGACCATGCCAAGTATGTCCTCCTGTTAATAAAATGCTCAATCTCTCTTAGGAACCTAACTTTTCTTAAAATCTCGGGACGAGATTTGTTTAAGGGGGAAGGGTTTGTAACAACCCAAAAATTTCAAAACAAACAAAATGAATTTCCCTAGTTCCAAATTTTGGAACCAACAAAAACTTTTATTAAAATAAGATTGATACATATAGATCTTGTTTAAATCTTGTGTTTTGCCATGATGAGTGTTATTATGCTTATGTGCTAAACCCTAAAACCCTAAAGTGATCAAGTGAAGGTCACCAACCCAATAAAATAAAAGAGAAAGAAATCAAATAAGAAAAACCTTAAACCCTAATCTTCACCATAAATTATTTTGGATCTATTTTGAGAAACCCAAAATAAAATAAAAGACATATGGGGGCATATAGTCCTAATAAGTAAATCTTGAACCCTACCTTTATTATTTATGCTCAATAATGGTGAACCATTTGTGAACCCTACTAAACCCTAAACTTCACCCCTCTTTTCACCACCCTAGCTAAATTAAAATAAAAGGAAATTAAATAAGAAAGAGGCATATGTGCCTAGGGCTATATTTATAAAACTTCACCCTAAGCCTTTCTACCTTGCTTAGAGCTTTGGAAAACCTTCACACACCTTACCTAGTACCTATCAAACCAAATCCAAGTGGTTTCAAAAGAAAATAAAAAGAAACTAAAAATGCCATAGAGGCATATGAGAATAAAATAGCAAATCTGTGAATTTAAGAATCTTGACCCTAATACATATGGTGAATGGGGGGATCACTTCCATATGCCATTTCCACACTCAACAACATCAATTGGGTCAAGCCAAATCAAATTAAAAATCAAATGCAACTTATGCATAGAGGCATATGAGGCACATAGCCATTTTTTTCCAAAACTTGACCTAAGCACCTATACCTTGACTAAATGGTTTGAAAACCTTACCAAACCCAAACTAATACTAAATCAACCATGAACCATGACCTTTGGTCATAGGTAAAGAAAATAAAATAAAAAGATGAAATGCACATATGTGCACATGGCCAAAAATACAAATTTGAGCCAAAGACCATCAAACTTGTTTCCATTGCTTGGATTGTTTTCCTATATCATATTAAACCTCAACCACATCAAGGGGATCAAGAAAAACCAAATCAAAAAGAAAATAAGAAGATTTTTCCAATACACATATGTGGATATGGCCATTTTTACAAATCTTAAACCTAGACCTTTATGGCTTGCACCATTAGTTGTGTTTGGTTACTAAACACATATAAACACCTTTGGAATCAAACAAACTCAAATCAAATCAAATTGGAATGAAATATGAGCTCACATGCACTAATGGTCATTTGGCCATTTTATAAAATGTTCCCCACTTTAACCCCTGGTTTATACTTTTCCTCAAACTAAACTTGGTCAACTATGACCATGTCATCCAAGACCATATGAAGGTGAACAACTTTCATGTTGACCACCATACCTCATGTTGACTAGGTTGACCAGAATAGAGGAGACAAGTGATGACATTGAAACAAAGAGAAGATGGCCAACTTTTTGAATCTTTGCAAATCAACACCAAAATGAGCACCACCACCACCAATATACTTCAAATATTATATGATTGAGATCCACCAAAAAGTTTGCCAAAATTCAACAAAAACTTTCTTTCGGCCATATCAACAAACACCTTGTGGGCAGCACCTATATTTGTGCCCATGCTGCAGTTTTGCTTGGACCAAGTCCAACCCTGCACTCCCTCTGCATCCCTGTACCCCTCTGCATCAGTGCCAGGCCCTGCCAGCCCTTGCCTTGGACCAGCTTGACAAGAACACCCCCATGCCGGCCACCATGTCACTCCACATGCTCACTTCCTCTCCTCTCCCATCCAAGTCACCTCAGCATGTCTCTGAGCTTGCCCTGACCTTGCTGCTCACGCCCATGCACGCCCTTACCACAGAGAGAAAGATTTTTGCTCTCAAATCAACTAGAACACACCATGTCGGCCACCCTAGTCACCACCATGCCACCACTTGCTCCCTCTCTTTCTCTCTCTCTCTCACCGTGTCATCACGCTTGACATGGACCTCCTACACCTACTAGACACGACCCTTGGTCGAGGAGAGCACGAGGTCGACCAAACCAACCCGTGCCACGTCCCCTGGTCACCACCCGTGGACACGACCCCGTTCCCGCGTGCACACTGCGATCCAACGCGTCCCCGTGCGCCACCAGCTTCTCTCGGTCCCGCTCCACTGCCAGACACGACCGTTGGCCCGCATGCGCCCCTGGACGACGCCACGACGCGACGCCCTTGAAGGACGCCGACGTCGGCATTGACCCCGTGCGCCCTGCACACGACGCCATCACCGCCACTGTGCACGCATCCTTACCTACCCATGAGCTCACCTCCTGACGCAGCAGCAGTGCCGGAGACGCCCGTGCCCGCCGTGCACCGTGACGTCGCCACCATGCCGGTCCCGTCGTGCCCCGCTCCTCCAGCCGCTATATAAACTCCCCCGCGCCTCTGGACTTCACCACACCATCCCACAGCATTCTCCCCTCCCTCCTAGCATCGCTCCTCTCCCTCTTTACCTCTCCACGGCGCAAAAAGCTCGCCGGCGGCCACCCTCAAAACCGCCCATTTGTCGCCATAGCCTCCAACCCCTACACCATCTTGTAGCCCTTGAAAAACCCCTGTCCAACGCACCAAGCCGCCGTCATCCGTGCCCGGAGGTGAGCGCTAGCGCCGCCGCAAGCCGGCGGTGTCGGGAGGAACACGACGGCCCAGCGCCGTCGGATCTCGATCCGACGCGCCGCGTGCTCCGCCGCGCGTGACGTGCATGCGCCATGCAGCGCGGACCAGGCCGCATGCTGGGCCGGCCCAACTTCTTCCCGCCCTCGTTTGAATTTGAATTCCGTTTTATTCTTTTTCTGTAAATTGCATACTGGTGCAGTACTAGAAGTTAAATAGTTTCAAATATACAAATCCAATTTTAGTGATTCAAAATGTTTTAGAAAGCTTATGAAATTCTCTAACAAACCTCACTGGTTTCAACCTCATAGCTTGTGTAGTTTTTGAATAGTAAAAATAACAAATCAGTAACTTTTCAAACTTCAAATAAATCTTAAAAATCAACCCTTTTGAATTTTGAGGTGATTCCACCTCTCATAAATCACATTTGATGTTGTCTAATTTATTATGTAATAAAATACTATAGTTGTTTCATATGATCATGGGCTAGAGCAAAGTATTGGCTATATAGTCAAAATCTAGCCCATTTAAACTATTTCAAAATTAGGGTTTCAAATCTATGAGGTGTAGCACCTCATTTAAATCATTTTCACAAGTGGTATGAAGTAATGTGATGACCCTTATTGCTTGGTCTCATATATGCTCACTTGTGGATATTAAATCAAATAGGATTTAAATTGCATGAGGTATGGAACCTCATTTAAATCATTAGTATGTGGTATTAAACTATATGAGGTGTAGCCTCTCAATTAAATACTTACCCAAAGGATTCAATGAGAATTAATGACACATGTAGTAATAATCCATAGGTTCTTATTTAAAAATATTCAATCATTTTCATAGTAGTATTTAAAATTATTCAAGGCTACTTATTAAATCTTATGAGATGTAGTGGTCTCATTTAAATCTTGTCTCAACTAAGTTAATATGGGGTATAGACTATGGTCAATTTTAAACTCATATTAAATTAGTTGATGATATTAAATCATTAATCATGAGTATTAAAAAGGCATGAGGTGGTGTACCTCATTTAAATCACTTCCCAATTGATACTTGTGAAGAGGTTGACTTTAGTCAACCTAGGTCACATCTTATTCATGAAGGAAATTAAATCTTAATAATATTTAATGAGAGGAAATTATTTTCTCTCAAGCAATAAATAGAAACTCTAATTAATATTTATAATGAGAGGAAATTATTTTTCTTAAGAATAAAATTAAATCAACTCACCTAATACGCATGTTGATTGATAGCTTAGTAGGAGTGATTTATGTGTGTGCTTAGTCTAGTACTTAGGCTTTGTGTGGTAATTGTGTGTATTGTACTCGTATTTAGACGCTAGTACCGAGGAGTACACCGAGGAGGAGGAGGACTACTTTGAAGAGGAAGAGAACTTTGATCACTACTCCAACCAAGGCAAGCTATTATTAATGCAAGCTAACTCCAATACAAGCTATACCCTTGCAAGCTAATATTCTTGCAAAGTGCAAAGCTCTACTAGAGCAAGGCACACTCACCAATTACTTTATGCTTCATGATCCCATCCCAAGTTTTATTCTTGCAAGCTTTTACTTTGATTATTATAACTTGCTTTTATAGTTAACTTTGGTCTAGAGATAGAATACTACAAGAGTATCAAATTTAGCCTAGAGCAATGAAAGCTAGATAGCACCCCTCATGATTAGTTGCTAGTGCTAACAAATAAAATTGACTACTCTAGATGGGAACTTGTGAAATGAAATGACTTTGAAAACCTTGGAATGATGAGTCATTCTATTGAAAGATTTTGAAGGTGAATGTGACTTGTGAATGACTTGGTGAATTTTACAAAACTGATGGTTGGGTTCGGATGCGATACCATTCCAATTTTGAAAGTACCCCCACAATACCCGATATGGGTAAGGGCTTAACTAGAAATTTATGTGCTTTAGTATGGGTTCCCTCTAAACAAGCGTCATCGGGGTTATGCCGAGGGCTGCCTCTACAAAAGAAATGATGTGAAATGACGTGAAATGAGGTGAATGTCCGGCCCAAGCCCTGTGCAGTTCCCAGGTTGACTGTTTGTCTTCACCGGGAGGCCAAGCTCATGGGGAGAGGTGCCTATACTAGAGTATGTAAGTGAAAGGTTATGGTTGGTAGTCCGCACACGGAGTGTGATAAATCAGGGCCAGTTAACCCTGACGGATTATTGCAAATGTTGTGGCACAAGTGTACGACCTCTGCAGAGTGTAGAACTATTCGAATAGCCGTGTCCACGGTTACGGACGATTGGAAAGGCCATACTGTTCCGTCATCAGACCATTTTCAAAATGTGACATGTGAAGGGTGACTTGTGTTTTGAACCTGAACTGGTGACTTTGACTTGAATCACAACAGAGTTGTGGGAATGACACTAATGTTCCCACTGGAGTTAGTCTAGCGACTCAAGCATCTTTACTAAATGTTTATGAAATAAACTTGGCTTTATGCAAATAAACCTAGAGCTTAGCATCCCCTTACTATAGTTGATAGTGCTTACATCAGTATTAGTTTGCGAGTACTTTAAAGTACTCATGGCTTTGTCCCTGGCTATTCAAATGGCCAGACTATGAAGGAGAACAGAAGACGAGGAAGATACGGACGTCTACGACAACTAGGATCACTCCTGACGTCAACAGTTGCCTGTGGAATAGATGGACCACGACCGCTACTACTTCGCTTCCGCTATGTGTTTTGTAATAGGATCCCTAGATCCACTATGATGTATTAAGATTGGATCATGTGATCCTTTGTTGTAAGACGATTATGTGTTGTAATGAATGATGTGTTGTGATATCAATCTATTATGTCTCGCAAAAACAATATTCCTGGGATTGCGAGGAATGGCATAATAGGCATCTGGACTTAAAAATCCGGGTGTTGACAAAAAGATTGGGGCACACATCCACAACTTAATTGGAGGCTCCCAACAAATCGCCACAAAGGCGTAGAATCCGTCTAGGGTTCCAAGAACCCAAGAGTAACAACCTTCTTGCTTTCACCACCACGAATCACCGTGGAGAACTCAAACCGATGCACCAAATGCAATGGCAAGAACACCACAAAGATGCTCAAGTCCTTCTCTCTCAAATTCCAACAAAGCTACAAAAGCTATTGGGGGAATAAGAGAGGAAGAACAAAAAGGAGGACACAAAGAACTCCAAGTTTCTCCAAGATCTAGATCTAGGTGGTTCCTCTCACAAAGAGATGGATTTGATTGGTGAAGATGTAGATCTAGATCTCCTCTCTCTTTTCCCTCAAGAATATGCAAGAATCATTGGAGGAATCAAGAACTAGGGCAAGCTTTGAAGGACAACAATGGAGGGGAGAGAGAGAGTGAACCAACCAGCCCAAGGAGGAAGAAGGGGGTCTTATATACCCCCTCCCAACGAAATATGACCGTTTGGGACCTCCCAGGCCGGAAAATCCGCCCCCCGAAAATCGCCCCTGGCTCGGGCCGGATATTTGGCCGGATATTTGCCCAGAATTGGCCTTCGGGCCGGATTATCCGCCCCCCAGAAAACTGCAGAATCACCAAAACTAAAACGGGCATAACTTTAGCATCCGGACTCCGATTTTGATGATCTTGGGCTTGTTTTAAAGCTAGGAACAAGCTATACAAGATCATGCAGGAAACCATCATAGTCCAACAAGGGAGGATAGAAACAAATGATGAAAGGTTTGACCTATCTAAAAAAGACATACCGGTAAAACCTCCAATCTTGAAAATGCAACAAGTTGCCCATGCAAAAACCATTCTCAATGAACTAGAGCTTGTCATGAGAATAAGCACAAGCTCTAAAACATCACATGGATAAGATCCAAATAAAACCAAGAAAGATGATGAACCAAACTCAAAAACGCAACAAGTGATCTATGCGAAATCCGTTTTCGATGAACTAGAGCTTGTCATGAGAATAAGCACAAGCTCTAAAACATCACATGGATAATATCCAAATAACAACCAAGAAAGATGATGCAAGGATGCAAAGGTTTGAGCTCTCTCCGAACGATACGATCGAGTTACTCACTCGAGAGCCCTCTTGATAGTACGGCAACTAAACTATAAACCGGTCTCCAACTACACTATGAGACCGGTGAGAAAGAAACCCTATCAAGAGCAAACCTTATACTTGCGCATTCCACTTGAGCTCGATGACGAAGATCTTGACCTCAACAAGATGGAACGCCTTTCTTGCTTGTGTTTGCTTGACGAAGTCTTGTGGATTGCTCCCCCATAATCCACCATGGGAGAGCTTCTTCTTCGGCGCATCTTCACATAACCATGACCACCATGTGGATTGCTCCCCCATAATCCACCATGGGAGAGCTTCTTCTTCGGCGCATCTTCACATATCCATGATCACCATATGGATGGCAAGACTCAAGCAAAGGACCTCTTCGAGATGGCTCATCTTGAACTTGCACTTCATTTCTCCATGGCAAGCTTCAAGCTTATGAACTCTTCGAGTTGGCTCATCTTGAACTTGCACTTCATTTCTTCATTATTCATCATGTTGATGTCTTGAAGTAACTCTAGGGCTCACTTCATCTTCATCTTCAAGACATACTTGACACTTGATATCCTTCATCAATTTCTTCTTATTGCAACCTAATACAAACATGTTGATGTCTTGAAGTAACTTGAGGGCTCACTTCATCTTCATCTTCAAGACATACTTGACACTTGATATCCTTCATCAAATTCTTCTTATTGCAACCTTGAAGCCAACATATGGTTCAAGAATTGCCTATGGACAACTCCTACAAATATAACTCAATGCAAACATTAGTCCATAGGGATTGTCATTAATTACCAAAACCACACATGGGGGATCCATGCACTTTCAATCTCCCCCATTTTGGTAATTGATGACAATCTCTTTGAGAGGGTTTATATAAGGAATTTAAGTAACAAATAAGTTGAATATATAGAGCAAACTCCCCCATAATATATGCATGTGTGAATGATCTTGACTTTCATTGCATATATTGGCATTCAAAGCCTAGTGGAGTTTCCTCTAAATATTCAACTATGCAAAGCAACAAGATGCAATGCAATAAAGGCACATGCTTAAGCACAAAGCAAAGACATAACCAAATTCCCTTAAACCCTCCAAACTTCTCCCCCATTGGCACCAATTGCCGAAATGGGTGAAAAATTTAGAAGGCCAATATAGTGAGAGTTCCTCCATAGCGTGTGCATTTCTCATAATTTGAGTGGAATCAAATGCACATATCCAATGACGAATATTCGGAAGGAATCACACTATAGATAGGATCAAAGATTGCAAAAAGATAACAAAGTCAAGAAGCTTCAACAAATGAAGCAAGCAACCAAATGAACCACAAAGAGGATACCAAAAGAAAGATAGATATTATGATAAGATCAAGAAGATTGCTCTAAATAATATGAGGAAGCTCCCCAAGGTTTGTGCACAAAACTAGACAATTTGCATTGGAGTATAAAGTGCACAAACATGGAATCATCACTCCCATAATATCATTCAAAAACAAAAGATACCAAGTGAATCAAACTCTAATGATCACCACAAGATAGTGCTCTAAATCAAATGAGGAAGCTCCCCAAGGTACATGCATAAAATAAAATGTTGCATTTGAATAAAATATGCATAACATGGAATCCTCACTCCCTCATTTAAAACACAAACATTTGTAATAGATCATAGATAGAAAAATAAGCTAAACACTTGCAACAAACAAATAGTTGAGCAACAAGTAAGAGGCACCATAATAAAAAGGCTCAACCAAGATGATATGTGAAAGGCATGATAAAGCATATTATAAGACTATTACAAGGATGAGCAAAAAGCATCATCATAGTCTTCAATGAATTATATTGCTTAGCATGACCAATCAACACGCAATAAATAAATAAGATATCAAAAGGAGATGTATCATCTCTTACGGATGAAGCCTAGTGACCGGGTGTATACGTGAGCACGCGGTTTCTACGCGACACGTGTCTAACACCGTGTCCTGCCGTTTGTGTGGTGGGAAACGAGCGCAGAGTCTACCCCCACGATCTCTTCCGCACGCTTAAGAAAAAAACGAAAAAACGAAACCGCCCCGTGCTTGACCGTCTGACCGCTCGAAGCGAAACCGAGCGCACTCATCGCCCCGAGCGCTGCTCGCCGCCCCGGCCGCGTCCTCCTCCTCCCGGTGCTTCCCGCGGCCGCCGCTCCTCGCATCGCCGACCGCGCCGCCGAGTCAGCCTCTCGCCGCCGGCCTCCCGCTGATCGCCATGGCATAGGAATCAAAAAGATGGGGAGAGCCGCGGTGGCCGGGTCCATGCCGCCCTGCCGAGCGCGTCGGCCCTCTCTGCGAGCTCAGGCGAGGCGGTCCTTGGCAGCCTCGCGAGGCGGGTGGAGTCTGCGCGGCGGCGTCCTTCTCGGGCGGGCGGTGGACAAGCTCCGTGTGCCTCCACTACTTCCAGACGCAGACGAACACAAAAGAATGGATAGATTGATATACGTACTGCTGCCGACTGAACAACTAATGCAAAGTCGGATTTGAGATCGTGCGCGGATGAGAAGTTCAAGCAGGCCGCTCACCCGATAGACTCTAACCCACGGCAGCGCCATGGATCTTAATACACGGTGTCGGACAGCCAAAATCATATGATACAGGCCAATAAGCGGATAAAATTTCATGTTAGCAAGATAACCAAAATCAGCTAATAGCCTGATCCAAGTCAATCCCAAGCTGAACCGTAGCAGTCCGCTAAACAAAAAAAATCCACATCTTCAAATCAGAAGAGATAGAGCGAGGGGTTGCCTCCCATGGCCGCACCATAGTCCAGAGCAACAACATCGGTCGATAATGGATAATGGACGAACCGTCCCGCGTCTGCGCGACCGCGTGGTCGCCCGCTCCACCGACACCATCGAGGCTGGGACTCTGCTCGCCGAGAGCGATAACCCGCTGCGCGCCGTCGTCTCCGGGTCGACCTCGCCTTCCTCGGCTTCGGATCCGTCGTTGGCTCCGGCCTCGTGCTCACCGGCCAGAGGCGAGCTTCGACGCTGGCCCGGCATCCCGCCGCCACGCCGCAGGGTTCTCCGCCCTGCTCTCGTCGCTCGGCGACGGGGGACGAGGTGGCCGCGCGGGCCACGCGTCGAGGGAGGAGGCGCCGCCGAGCACGCGAGCGAGGGAGTGCTCGCAAGCGCGGCTGGGTCCGAGGCGAGCACCACCATCGCGGCGGCGGCAGGCGTGCCACACCCACGCCTGCCGGAGCGGCGCGCGTGAGGCCGAGCGGCCTCGTTCGATTTGGGAAGGCGGAGCGGGGCCACGGACCGGCCTCGTTCGATTTGGGGATGTCGAAGACGGGGCACTGTTTGGCTTGTGGGAAAAGGAAGAAGAAGAGAGAGGGATTAGAAAAAGGAGGGTTGACGCCGTTTGGCTCTGTTTGTGAGGCTAGTATCTTAAAGCAGATCCAACGGTAAACACCGCGTGCTCACATATACACCCGGTCACTAAATCCACTCTCTCATCTCTTATGTGTATAAGTTTCTCTAAGTGGGCAATATCACAAAGATATTTATCCACAAAGAAACATGCACACACAAAATAGATACGCAAGAAAAATAGTATGATATCCAAGACGAAGTCATGCAATATACCAATAAGAATTTTTGCTTAATAGCATGGACAAAGGCTCAATTTTATCTTATTGTACATTCATGAACTTCAACCACAAACAAATAAAATACATCACAAATATCAACAAGGGATAGAAGATAGTTGGGATGCATTTGAGAAAGGCAACAAGTATCACAAACGAGGATACCAAAAGAAGTAACTAAATTTGCACTTTCATCTATATTGCACATGTGAGAGCCTTGAGGAATTGATATGCAATAAAATTTCTAGATAGGCATAGTTGGGATGGATGAATCATGAGCATGATTTAAAATACTTCCCAACAAATGCACTCATCTCAAATTACTCACATTCACAATAAAGCGGTTTCATTAAGACTTTAGCAAGAAGCACAACATTTGCAAATCAAGAGATTCATGCCAAGATGCAACCACATGGTTGGATGCTAGAACAATATGCATGCGAAGATACTTGTTACCGAGATAGCATTGGTGTGGATTGATACGTCTCCAACGTATCGATAATTTCTTATGTTCCATGCTACATTATTGATGATATCTACATGTTTTATGCACACTTTATGTCATATTCGTGCATTTTCTCGGAACTAACCTATTAACAAGATGCCGAAGTGCCGTCCTTTCGCTGCTTTTGGTTTTAAATCCTAGTAACGAAATATTCTCGGAATTGGACGAAATCAACGCCTGTGTTCCTATTTTGCCCGGAAGCATCCGTAACACCCGAGAGCCGCGAGAGGCCCCTGTGGCCCCGATAATAGGTGGCGCGCCAGGCCCCGCGCCAGCCCATGGTGTCGTCGCCCTTCGACCTTCCGACACTGCCCTTTCGCCTATATAAGCCCCCGCATCGAAAACCCTTACGGAACAAGCCACGGTACGCGAAACTTTCCGCAGCCGCCATCGCGAAGCCAAGATCTAGGGGACAGGAGTCTCTGTTCCGGCACCGCCGGACGGGGAAGTGCCCCCGAAAGGCTTCTCCATCGACACCGCTGCCATCTCCACCGCCATCTTCATCACCGCTGCTGCTCCCATGAGGAGGGAGTAGTTCTCCATCGAGGCTCGGGGCTGTACCGGTAGCTATGTGGTTCATCTCTCTCTATGTACTTCAATACAATAATCTCATGAGCTGCCTTACATGATTGAGATTCATATGATGATGCTTGTAATCTAGATGTCATTATGCTAGTCAAGTGAGTTTTACTTATGTGATCTCCGGAGACTCCTTGTCCCACGTGTGTAAAGGTGACAGTGTGTGCACCGTGTGGGTCTCTTAGGCTATATTTCACAGAATACTTATTCACTGTTATGAATGGCATAGTGAAGTGCTTATTTATATCTCTTTATGATTGCAATGTGTTTTGTATCACAATTTATCTATGTGCTACTCTAGCAATGTTATTAAAGTAGTTTTATTCCTCCCGCACGATGTAATGGTGACAGTGTGTGCATCCGTGTTAGTACTTGGTTTATGCTATGATCATGATCTCTTGTAGATTGCGAAGTTAACTATTGCTATGATAGTATTGATGTGTATTATTCCTCCTACATAAGCATGAAGGTGACAGTGTGCATGCTACGTTAGTACTTGGTTTAGTCGTATTGATCTATCTTACACTCTAAGGTTATTTAAATATGAACATTGAATTGTGGAGCTTGTTAACTCCGGCATTGAGGGTTCGTGTAATCCTACGCAATGTGTTCATCATCCAAAAAAGAGTGTAGAGTATGCATTTATCTATTCTGTTATGTGATCAATGTTGAGAGTGTCCACTAGTGAAAGTCTAATCCCTAGGCCTTGTTCCTAAATACTGCTATCGCTGCTTGTTACTGTTTTACTTCGTTACTACTGCTGCGTTACTACTGCTTGTTTACTTCCTACAATATTACTACCATCAACTGCACGCCAGTAAGCTATTTTCTGGCACCGTACTACTGCTCATATTCATTCATACCACTTGTATTTCACTATCTCTTCGCAACTAGTGCACCTATTAGGTGTGTTGGGACACAAGAGACTTCTTGCTTTGTGGTTGCAGGGTTGCTTGAGAGCGATATCTTTGACCTCTTCCTCCCGAGTTCGATAAACCTTGGGTAATCCACTTAAGGGAAACTTGCTGCTGTTCTACAAACCTCTGCTCTTGGAGGCCCAACTCTGTCTACAAGAATAGAAGCACCCGTAGACATCATGGATGTAGTAGATATGTGTTCGTTGACCATCCTAGCTTGCCTCAAGTTACCATTGAGTCACCACTTCTTTCCAAGAGTGAGACAAGCATTCAATGCATATCCATTGTACCTAACACAAAGGTAAGTACAAAATGGTCCCCAAACTAATTGGGTCCGAAGTAGTTAGACACACTACAACATATAGGACAAACTCCACAATTCTATGTGCATATAGATATGAAATTGAATTTCATGCACATCTTAGCCAAATTAGGATTTGATGGAGTTTACCCTATATATTGGATCAAAGAAAGTGACACATGCCATAAGATATACATATATTAAATATGCATGCACAATACTTTCAAGAACCAAAGGAAGATACAATTTGGACAAAACACCAAATAAATCAAGAGACAAAGGTTGCCCAAATTATATCAAAGAATCAAATCAACACAAGATTGACTCCAAAGACTTATCTCATTATAAGAAGCTAATTAAGCCTAAGCACAAAGGAATGAGATAACCAAATCCCAAGAGAGCAAGGTTCCAACAAATAAACCAAACTCTCGACACTTCTTATGATGGCACAAAGTACCAAAAAAGAAAATTTTATATCTCCCAAAACCAAATTTTTGATAATGATCAAGAGATGTTAAGCATTCTAACAAATATATAAGAGCTCCCCCAAGATTAGTGCATTATCTAGAATTTTTCATATGAATACAAAATGCACAAAACTAGGATCATCACGCTACCTATATCTACTAAAATGCTAAGAAAGTTTGAATAGTCAAATTAGATCCATAAGATGCAAGGAAGACACATGGGAGTCAAAGCAAAACAAATTCATGGCAATAAATAAGGCAATTTGAACACAAGAGCCAATGTATATATGATCAATAAATATCTACCTCATAATTTATTACCACTTGTCCTAGGACAAGAGGTATTAGGAAATATTTCCCGGTGGTAGTTTGTAAGTATACATAAGATCATATTTACAACAAATAAAGCATATGGTAAAAGATAAGAGTTAACCATCATGCAAAGGGAGTTTCTTGATAGCTTCAATTAGTCATACCAACATGCAAAGCAATTAATAGTATTCATACCAACATGCAAAGCAATTAATAGTATGACTTGAAGCATATGGTTTTCCAAAAAAGTATTGAGGGACACATTGTGAAAAACCATGCCAAGAAAAACTTTCACAAATAAGATCCACAAAGATATTAGCAATGAAGCCATTTAAGCAAATTGGAACTTGTTTGAGAAAACATGTCACATATGAGAGATAATTTACAATATCAATTCTATGTGACACAACCTCAAATGTTCACATTTCCTAGGCTTGTAATATGCACAAAGCTTATTACTCCCCCATAATGTGATAAATAATATATTTTCACAAGAGGCAAATAAGATCCAACTAGAGATATTAATGGACATTGGAATTTGAATTTCTCATGACGATGACATACCACATAGAGACTAGATAATCTTGCAATATCAATTCTAAGTGATATTCCTCATGTACACACATTGTTAGGATCATGAAATTCCCAAAGGAATATCACTCCCCCAAAACGGGATAGTCCATTAATCTCTCATAAGAGCCATATAAGATACAACAAGATGCAAAGAGGCTCCAACATAAACACAAGTACACGGTGTGCAACCCAACATACATAGACTTGATTTCTCAAGAAAAGCAAGTAGGAAGCACAACATATACAAACACATGCTAGGAAAAAAACTAACACATGCAAAGGGGCGAGTGACAAAGGATTAATTTGTCAATGCCTACAGATTGTAGACTAGGGTTTTGCTAGAAGTAGAGGGCAAGTAGATCTCAAAGGTTTCATCCCAAAAGTACTCGCTGATCGTAAAAAGTAGGGTTCTGTTGACAATAGATTCGATCCTTTCTTTGTCCCCCGACTCCCCCTTATATAGAGGGTGGAGTCGAGGGTTTCGTAATACACAAGTTACAGAGTTCGGGAAGGTTTCATATCCAACCCGTAAGATTACAAGTCTCTATGTTTCCTAATACAATCTATCTTTCCTTAACACTAAATGGGCTTCCGAATCTTCTTATTCGTCGAGTCCCGGCCTTCAAAAAACCCCGGTACCATCTTTGGGGCCCATTGGGGATGCCTATGTCGGTAGCCCCCGAGATTTTTCTTGAATCGAAGAATCAGGGAAAATCTCCAACTTTAATCATTCAATAATCTTATCGAATTCAATGCATAACCTTTCGATATATAAACATTATTTTGTACAGGGATAATGGTAATTGGTGCTAGTTCATCTGACGGATCAGGTACTAGTTAACTGCTCTAGTGGCAATCCGCAAAACCTACTTCAAGATCACGTCCCTGGACATGATCTCGGATACTGTGTAAACTTCGACAGGTGCCGCTTAAGGTCTTACCATTGTCGAGTCCCAGTCATATTTTATCGGGCACCTAACGCGTCCGTTAGGATTTTTCTTCGTATCCGTTGATACGAAAAAAGTAGCAAACCGCCGCGAGACGGTACGCCGCTCAGAACGGATCTGGGGTCTTACCTTCGCAAAGTTTTGCGGCATTCAGAGATTATTCGCGACTTTTAGCGCTCTGAGAATATATTGTCGAGTGCTTTTCGGCTGTTGGAATAGCACATTTTATCAAGTCATATTTGATGACTTATTTTGTCTTCCCGATGGGAGTATATGTAGAGTTATCTGTATAACTCGAAATATACTCACTTCTTTTTCTTTCTTTTGGTCTAAATTCATCGGGCACGCGAACAGGGTTCCCGATGGGAGTAGCCCCCGAGGCTACAGCCAAGGACTTGTGCTTGGTTGTAGGCTCCACAGATTAATATTTTCTGCCACTATATTGGTAATCCTTCCCGAGTTTTTTCATATCTATCGGGTGCGCGACCAGCGCTCCCGATGGGAGTAGCCCCCGAGGCTATGAACAAATGCTTGCATTTGGTCATAGGCTCTCGCCATTTCTATTTTGTCATACTCGAAGTTTTCTTTCTTTTTCCAAAGTAGCCCCCGAGCATTTGGGCAAAAACTTGTATTTGATCAAAGGCTCTCGAAATAATCTTGCGTTGTCGATATTTTCACCAGACTCCTTAGTCGAGTTTTTCTTTTACCTCAGTGACGTCATTGCTGATGATAGCCACGATTACTGTATTGGAAACATGCGAAAACCGCTCCTCTCACTGCCTCGTGGGTCCAAATCCCCTCTCCGATGGACACGTCGTGCAAGTGGGGGACACACGTCTCCCGCTTTTACTGGCACATGTACTGCAGGTTCTGTAATTTCTCGTCATAATGAAATTACCTTTTACCCCTTGACTACGTGTACAGCATCTGGTCCACAATTTCTTCATCCAACGGTGCGTCGTTTCACCGCACCTGCATATAAGGTCATCGTCTTCCTCAATCAATACTTCCACTCGCGCCGCACTTCTGTTCCTCTGCAAAAAATCCTCCAGTGCTCTCATCGCTTTGTGCGCTCCTCCGAGCTCGTGCTGTTCTGCTCCATCCTAGTAGAAATCATCACCCTCGCGACACACCCAGCACAGCGCTCCAAAAATCCCCAATGGCCACCGAAGATTTGGAGTGGGAGAGATCCAAGATCTCCAACCAGGACATGAACCTGCTGAAGAAGCTGGGGTTCGCCAAGAAGAAGGACGCGCTGCGCTTCCCCCACGAGGAGAGCTACCCATCTCCTCCAATGGAGTACCGGGTTAGTTTCGTTGATCATCTCATCCGCGGTCTTTCCCCTCCTATCCATGAGTTTCTTCGCGGTCTTCTCTTTGTTTATGGGCTTCAGCTTCACCAGCTGACGCCCAATTCTATCTTGCACGTGTCGATTTTTATCACATTGTGCGAATGCTTCCTCGGAGTCCAACCTAATTGGGATTTGTGGAAACGCATCTTCTGCCTCTGCCGCAATGGCTCCCACGGCCGCCTATAATATTGGCGGCGTCGTTATCTGTGTTCTCTCTTCGACGTCAAATTCCCTGATTCCGTCCAAGGGTGGCGCAAGAGGTGGCTGTATGTGCACGAAGAAAGCTCTGATTCAGTGGAGTACAACATCGCCCCCTTCGACGGAAAAACCAAAATTCTTCGCCGCCGCTCCTGGGATGCTGAAGCTTCCGAAGAAGAGAAATTGGCGACAGAGGCGCTGATGACTCGCATCCGTGAGCTTCAGAGTACCCGTGGCAAGGAGCTATCGGGTATCCAAATCACAGCCTACTTCCTTAGGATTAGAGTACAACCTCTGCAAGCTCGAAAAAATCCCCTTTGGATGTATGCTGGTGATGAAGACGTCGAGAGGCTCTCCACAGATCTTCCTGCGAAGGACTTGGAGAAGCTGATCCGAAGAATTTCCAAGCTTAACAAGAAAGACACCGTTCCATCTTCTTGCAAAGTTAAGCCATTTTGTAGCGCCAATCCTCTTCCTGAGGTAATTGATCTTTGCGACTATTATGCTGTCTTCCCAGATTTTTTCTGTCGACCACTTTATTGATGACGAAATATAACTGCTTTGTCGATATTCTTTATATTCCACAGGGTCACCTTGTTTTATCTTCTCTTCCTCCCCTTCCCGAAGGTGGGGAAGTCGAAGAACGGGTTGTTGTCACCGACGACAACCAGGGTACTTCTCGCCCTGAAAGTGGAGTCGGGGGTTCCCAAAAATCCGCGGCTTCACTTGAAAAAGAGAATGAAACAGAGGTTACTTCGTCGACACGCTCATCTCTCCCCGCTGCTTCTCCAAAAGGCAAGAGGAAAAGAGATGAAATTATTGACTCTGGTGCCTCCAAAGCTGATACTTCCCGTGCCGAAAAGACTGCACCCGATGCCGGGGAGAAGCCTTTGGATCTTTACGATGCCTCTCTTATCAGCTCGTAAGTTTTTAATGCACTGCATTTGTCCCTTCTCGATACTTTTCCGAACTGTTTTCTCATCTTGTCGCTGAATTTGTTATATTAGCGATGAAGAAGAAGATGTACCCATTGACGCGACTGCTCGAACGAGCACGTCCCGTACTTTGATTGTCTCGGAAGCTCATCCTGATGGCGATGAAACTTCGCCTCCTCAACAAAACCTGGAGCATCCAACTCCAGCTGTGAGCCCCCGGGCCTCTTCCCCGAAGAGAGCCAGGGTGGAATCAACCAAGGAACCAACCACACTATCTGGTTGTTCCTCGACTCCTTTGATGGAAGAGGTAAGTTGTTTTCTTTTGTTCTGTATTGATTTTACTGCTTTTTTGCTTCTTGATGTCAAGTTTTTCTTCTTCCTATATTGATCTTTTGACATGATGATTTCTTCAGCCTTTTATGAAAGAGCTCATCCGCTTTGGTACCCAATTTATCGGGTACCGCGATTATGCTGCCAAGCTTGAAGGTACCTTCTTTTTCCTTGTCGAACATATTCTGTCGCTATTTTTTGCTGCAGTTCTTTTACTCGCCTGCTTTACACTGGCAGAAAAACTTGCGGAAGCCAACAAACGTGCTGACGCTCTTGCTACTGAGTTAGAGCAAAGCGAAACGGCACGCATGAAAGCCGAAGCTGATGCTGCTACCGTCGAGGATCTTCAAAAGAGACTCGACGACGCAAAAAAGGCTCTAGAAGAAAATGTAGCTCAGCATTCTGCTCGCGAGGAAGAAATCCTTGGTCGACTAGAGTCGCAGAGTCGACGTTTTGTTAGTAAGTGTCCACACCCTTGTTGCTTTCTTGCGTCGTCTTTGTTCCCTCTTTTTGCTTGACCAACTCTCTTTTATTTTACTCAGGGAGAACAAACCAAGAGTATGAGCTGGAGAGCCCTGAGGGTGATCAACTCCTCGACGCTCTTTCTCTTCTTGAAATTCATGGCGATGAGGCCCGCGACGGCCTTTCTGAAGCTAAGATTGGCTTGTCGCGGCTTTTCCCATATTTTTTCAAGAAAAAGGAGGAACCCGCAACTTTTGTTGCTCTCGCCAAGTGCTTCACTTCCCTAGAAGACCTTGGACTCCAACTTCGTCAAGAGGGACTAAAAGTTGGTGTCGAAGGTACGATGGCCTTAATTGCGGAGAGTCAACAGCAAGTCGACTGGTCGAAAGTTGGCAACACGGGGGAGATCGAGACGAAGAAGTGGCAGTCGCTAATTAAAGCGGCGAAGCCCAGTTCGAAGAAGATCCTCGCCACTCTTGGATATAAGCCAGCGCCTGCTCCGAGTTCTTCAAAGCCGGAGGTCAAGTAGACCACTTTGCTTTTTTCCTTTTCTCCCCTTTTGGCACTGTCGCCATAGTGTTCTTGGCGGTGGCTGCTTCAGTAGTTGTCTATAGGTCCTTCTTTTGTAATAGACATGTACATACTTTCAGAATGAATGGAAATCTGTCTTTGCTTAATGATTGATGTCGAAAATTTTGTTTTCAGTTGATTTTTGACAACTATACTGCAACTCCTGGTCCTTCCGAGGTTTTTCCTTCATCCCTTTCGAAGAAAAAACCTGTTGCTGTCGAATTTGTTGAAGATTCGTCGGGTAAAGACTCAGCGCAAGATTTGGAAGAACTTCGACAGCAACTCCAATCTACGAAGAAGCAGTCGCTTATGCTCATGGAACAATCTCGGAAATCCTCCGAGAGGGAAAAAGTTGCACTCCAACAGGCTCAAGATGCCATAATTGAGAAGGACGCCGCCGTTGCTGAGGCTGCTGCAGCTACATCTCGAGAGAATTTTATGCTTCAACTGCTGACAGATGCTAGCTTGGATATGGCAGGTGTGCTTCATTATCTTTGTCATGCTTTATTTTTCTTTTTTGCTTGTCTCCTCGTTGCCCGCTGATTCTTTCAAAAACAGGTTCCTTCTTGGATGCTACTACCGAAGATGAACGTGTCGAAGCTCGATCCAATGTACTTCTGGCTTGCGCATGATCATGGTTCAAATTTTGGGGCACGCCTGAACGGACTCGCCGATCGTCAGGTTTCAGACCGCGCGCTCAGGTTCGCAATTATACTTTTGTACAAGGACATTGTCTCTGGTCTACGGCACCATGTTTCCTGCAATAAGATGCCAGAGACTCTTCCTGCTTTAATGGACAAATTTCGGGATGCTCCTCGAATCCACGGCTTTGTGCCCCAATTAGCTGCCGCAAGGTTTGCTATGATCATGATAAAAATCTGCTATCCAAAGTTAGACGTGGGTCATTGTTCCAAAGTGCCTGGCCAAGATGGCGAAGAGGAGGAAGAACTTCAGCAAATATGACGACGTTGTGACCCCTGTTGCCGAAGATATGATGGATGAACTTCTTCGGATGGACGCCGAATTCTTCGTGAAGGGCAGCTATGCTGAACATAGCACTCGCGCGATAAATAATGAACGTCTGACGATAGATAATATACTGGGTAACCCTTGAAGATTTGTTGCTCCAAGGATTGTATCTTGTGTATAGTAGACATAACCTATATTGTAAAGTCACTATATTTCTGTTTTTCAATGCCAAGCCCCCGGGCGTTTTGTTGGCGATGTTTTTCTTTTTATAATGCGAGGTTGTCCCAAGGCAAGATAAATTATATTTGTGCACTATTTTTGCGGGTGCGAAATCCCGAGCTTTATATGATCGACGTATTTTTGTTTGGCGAGGTATTTTATACCAAGGCGAGATATTTTGCGATTGTATTTGTCGACATTGCGTATATATATATTGTATCTTCTGGTAGAAGCCCCCGAGCCTGTCGAAAAGATATATAATTCCACTATCTTTATTATATTGCAGCACCGTGAGCCCGCCTCATTAAAAACCTTTCCCGGCCCCACTCGGTGCCCCGAAAAAGGAAAAGAGTGCGTTGAAAACTCGCGGGCGTTTCAGTACATTGTATGTTTACAGAGGAGACTATATTTCGGCATCTAAGCGTAGAAACGCCGGAGCTGCGCCACGTTCCAAGGGTTTGGCTCAGCAATCCCCGTCTTCTTGTCCTTGATTCTGTATGCTCCTCCTTCGATTACCTCTGTGACGATGTAAGGTCCAAGCCACGGTGACTCAAGTTTTTCATGGCTTTTTTGATTGAGTCGTAAGACCAAGTCCCCAACTTGAAAAGATCTTGGTCGCAATCGTCGACTGTGGTAGTTTTTCAGGTCCTGTTGGTATTTGGCGACTCGTGACAATACTTCGTCTCGAGCCTCATCAAGTGCGTCGACATCATCCTCCAAAGCTCTTCTCGAAGTTTCTTCATCATATTCTGTAACTCTTGGAGAATCATGCTCTATTTCTATCGGCATACTGCTTCAGCTCCATGGACGAGGAAAAACGGCGTCTCCTGCGTCGCCGTATTTGGTGTTGTTCGAATACTCCACAACACACTTGGCAGCTCCTCTGGCCAAGTATGCCGAGCTTTTTCCAATGGTCCTAACAGGCGCTTCTTGATACCATTGCAGATGATGCCATTGGCTTTCTCGACTTGGCCGTTGGTCTGTGGATGTGCAACGGACGCAAAACTCAATTTGATGCCCACTTCTTCGCAATATGATTTGAACTCCTTGGATGTGAAATTGCTGCCTTTGTCTGTGACGATGCTATGGGGAACTCCAAATCGAAAAACAATGCTTTTCACAAACTTGATTGCCGACGCGCCGTCCGGTGAATTTATCGGCTTTGCTTCTATCCACTTGGTAAATTTGTCGACAGCAACGAGCATATACTCATATCCTCCCGGCGAAGCTTTGTGCGTTTTCCCACCATATCAACCCCATTGAGGAAAGGGCCAAGACAATGGAATTGGCATAAGTTCTGCTGCTGGAGTTGGCGGCGAATCTTTGGCACGCGTCGCAAGTTCGCACTATTTCCTTCGCGTCCTCAATTGCTGTTAACCAATAAAATCCTGCCCTGAAGACTTTAGCCGCGATAGCTCGGCTGCTTGCGTGATGCCCACATATTCCTTCGTGTACATCTTTCAGGATGATCCTTCCTTCTTCGGGTGTGACACATCTTTGTAGCACACCCGAAATACTTCGCTTGTACAACTCCCCTTTTATCACAAGAAAACTTTAGATCGTCTAATTACTCGCCTTGCTTCAACTGGATCGTCGGGTATTGTTTTCCTTAAGATGTATGATATGTACGCCTGCATCCATGGAATTCGCACCATCATGACTAGCTCCTGTTCCTCTTCTTCTTCTAATAATAATTCTTTGGTGACACTCGAAGGTTTTTCTTCCTTCTCCTTCTTCTTTGTTTTCATTGGCTTTGTTGATCTCTCGCTTATTTCTTCCCAAAACACGCCTGGAGGGATGGCGAGACATTGCGACCCGATGTTTGCAAGAACATCGGCTTCATCATTGCTCAACCTGCTGATGTGGTTTACCTCGCATCCATCAAACAGCTTTTCTAGCTCATTATACATCTCCTTGTATGCTATCATACTCTCGTTGACCGCATCACATTGATTCATAACCTGCTGTGCTACCAACTGTGAGTCACCAAAGATTTTTAGTCGAGTTGCACCGCAGGCTTTCGCCATCTTCATCCCGTGTATGAGAGCCTCATATTCTACTTCATTGTTGGACGCGTTTGGGAACGTCATCCGTAAGACATACTTCAATTTGTCGCCTTCAGGTGATACTAGTATCACGCCTGCTCCAGCGCCTTCTAACCTTTTGGACCCATCAAAGTTCATAGTCCAGGTTCTCGATAAATCTGGAGGCCCTGTGTTTTGTAGCTCCATCCACTCTGCAATGAAATCTGGTAGGATTTGTGACTTTATTGCTTTTCTTTTTCATACGTGATGTCCCGAGGAAAGCTCGATTCCCAAAGGGAGACACGGCCCGTGGCTTCTGGGTTTTTAGTATATTTGATGAGGAGCTTCATTGACCACTATTATCGCCGAAAAATAGTGTCGCAATTTTCTTGCTGTCGTAAATACTCCATACGCCAACTTCTGGTAATGGGGGTACTGCTGTTTTGAGGGCGACAGTACTTCACCGATAAAATATACCGGCCGCTGTATCTATGGAGCTTTCCTTCTTCCTCCCTCTCTACTACCAGGGCCGTGCTGACCACTTGAGCGTAGCTGCAATGTATAGCAGGAGGGGTTCCTTCTCTTTAGGTGCCACCAAGATTGGTGGTGTCGAAATTGTGCGCTTGAGATTCTCGAAAGCTCTATCTGCTTCCTCGTTCCATTGAAATTTCTCTCCTTGTTTGATCAATGCATAGAACTCAGCGCTTTTTTCCCAGCCTGCGACGAAGGCTGCGACTCGCCCTGTCACTGTTGTATTTCTTTCACTTTGTCGGCTTCCTCATAGTTACGATGGCCTGTATTTTCGGGGTTGGCTTCAATCCCTCTTGCTGATACTAGGAACCCAAGAAGTTCTCCCGCAGAACACCGAAAGAGCACTTTGTCGGGTTCAGCTTAAGGCAGAACTTGTCGAGGTTGTCGAAGGTTTCTTTCAAATCTTCGATCAGTGTTGTCCCCTTTTTTGATGTTATCACGACATCGTCAATATAGACTTGTACATTTTTTCCAATCTGTGTCGCAAGGCACTTCTGCATCATCCGTTGATATGTTGCTCCCGCGTTTTTCAAACCAAAGGGCATTGTTCTATAGCAGAACACGCCGTAAGGTGTTATGAACGCTGTTTTTGCTTCATCATCTTCTTTTAATCTGATCTGGTTATACCAGAGTATGCGTCCAAGAAGGAAAGACGTTCACATCCTGCCGTGAGTCGATGATCCGATCGATCCTTGGGAGGGGAAAGTGATCCTTAGGACAATTTATTGAGACACGTAAAGTCGACACACATGCGAAGGACTTTCGTGTTTTTCTTCGGCACCATCACTGGGTTAGCTACCCACGTGGCTTCTGTAGATATCTCTTTAATAAAACCAGCATCTTTGAGTCGATCTATTTCTGATAGCATAGCTTTGCGGTTTGGTTCCGAAAACGCCACAAAGGTTGTTTTATTGGTCTCGCGAGAGGATCCAAGTTGAGGTGGTGCTCGGCAAGTTCCCCGGTACTCCTGGCATGTCACCTGGACACCATGCGAAGATTTTCCTTGCTCACGGGAGGAACTCGACGAGCGTTTCTATGCAACATCCATATTTGCTGCAATGGATGTCGTTTTCTTTGGGTCTGCGGGTGGATCTGCACCTCTTTTGAATCCTTGGCAGTATTAAAGGTTGGTTCCCTGAGTGATCTCCCGTGTCTGGCAGACATCATAATCAAGAGCCTTGGCGCCATATACTCGCTTGCATCCCGAAGGTTTCTGACAGTCGATGAAAATCCTTGCACTTATCAGCTAGTGCAAAACTTCCTTAATTGTGATTGGTCCCTTAGGTCCAGGCAACCTCCATAACAAGTACGTGTAATGAGGTACCGCCATAAACCTGGCATATGCTGGTCGTCCCAACAAGGCGTGATATTGCGACGGGAAATCCACAACTTCAAACTCCAGATTCTCTATCCTGTAATTCTCTCGGGTCCCAAATTGAACGTCGAGATTGATCTTGCCCAGCGGATAACTTGGCTTCTCTGGCGTGATCCCATGGAAACGTGTGTCAGTTGGTTTTAGATTCTGCATACATAAGGTTTAAACTGCTGCCACCATCTATAAAAACTCTCGACACATCAAAACCAGCGATTACTGCGGGTAAGATGAGTGCATTGTCCTGGTCGAGGAACTTGTCATGGTCCGCAATTGTGAAGCCAATGTCTTGCCCCGACCAATTTAGGTACTCAACTGTTGGTGGAGGCATCTTCTCTGCCATGAACACTTGCCGCGAGATTACCTTCTGCGCCCTGTTAGATGGCCTAGCTTTCTGAATCATCGAGACCGCACCATTGGAGTTGGGGTCAACATATGGAGGGGGATGGTGCTGCCGCCATTCTGAGCCGGTGCCGATTTTCGTCTCGTAATCATGGGAGGAGGTGGGAGGTGAATCTCACTCCTTGGCCCCTGGGGGTTTCTATTCATCGCTTGGGCATTGGCTATCCCTGCGGCTCGCAACATTGCTTGGAAATTGCGACAATCTTTCTGGAGGTGTCCTGACTGTCTCTTTCCATTATTGTCGAGATAAAAGTGCATCTGACAGGGCCCGTTCATCATTTCTTCGGGAGACACATAAGGTCTTTGGAACCTTGGTCCACTATTTTGTCTGTTACCACGGAAATCACCTCTCGAGTCGCTTTGCTGCTCATTACTCCTTTGATAGTCATCTCGACTATTTCCCTCCAGGATTTCCTCGGAAACCAGCCGATATGTGGCCAGGAGCATCATTATTGTAAGACTCGGCGAGAAAATCGTCTTCTATTTTGAAAATTTCGACCGCGATCCTCCTCGGCGACCTATGTCGCTTGTTGTATATCACGTCTTCTCCATCTGCCCACTTGTTTGCTATCTCCATCGTGCTGATATTGTCTTAGGGTTGGTTCTCCTAAGTCCTCGACGAAATCTCCGTCGAATTCCTACCACGAACGCGTCTATTGCTCTCTCGATATATCTTCCCGAGTTTTTAATAATGTTTCACCTCGTATATATTTTCTCATCGATTCGTCGTGTCTCGCACGCCCCGCTCTTCCAATGACGCGGGTTTCTTGTGTGGATCTGGAAATTCTTTACGAAGATATCTCAAAACTATCCCACTGTCGATGGAACCTGGGGGCTTTCTTATCCAAGATCGCGCGGCACCGCTCAAGTGTACTTGGATGCTTTGCATGGCTGTTGCTCTGGTTCCGCCTACCAACTTTACCATCTCAAGCTAATCAACGAGCCAATCCTCGGGATCTTGTAAACCGTCGAATTTCTTGAAATTTTCGGGTAACTTAAACCCTTTCGGGACTCGAGTTTTTCGAACTCTTCTCGTAAAGCATGGTAACCCGCACATATCTTCATCGGCAACTTCTGGTGACTGCCGATGTTCTCTTCTTTCTTGTCGCGCTCTATCCACCCTTGCTTGTGCCGTCGTATCTCTTGCTCCACTTGTCCTTGGGGGATCTTCCACTGCTGTCGTGGGTCGTGGACTATTTTGTCTTGGAGTTTCTTCGGAGGTGTAGCTGCGAACGCTGTTCCCATAACTCCAACTCCAGCCATTGCCATATTAAACAATGCTTCTCTTCCCGGGGTGGTCTGGACGCAAGGATATAAGCTTGCGTTGCCATGTATCCAGCTTCTGGTTGATATTTCCCCTTGTATCAATTGACATGAAGGACATGTCAAGGTTTTGCATTATGTTGCCTCTCTCCGCTTGCAGCCGAGATCTGGCCCTCCTCCGAGCTTCTCGTGACTGTCTGCCGAAGTTCCTGATTGTCGACTGAGCTCTGCTCAACGTCTGCTTGACGCGGAGGCTGCCTCTTTCTTCTATTCAGGGATGTTGTCTCTTTTTCCAGCTCCCTACTCACACGAGCAAGTCTATATTGATAGGCTTGTAATTCTTGTGCAGTAGCAGCGTGGTCATTGGTTCTGAACCATCCATGGCTCTTGCGGCCCTATCCCACGCTGCTTGGAGTTGAACTCGCGAAAGGTGAAGGCCCGACATATTTAGTGCCAGGCCTCTTCTGAGATCAGCGGGATCGACGTATGGATTTCCCAGATCATCGAAAGCCTCTGACGTCTCTGGTTCTGCTCGACTTGCCTCCTCAATTGCATAGATTTGATGATATTTTGAGTATTGATTTTTGTCGAGATTGGTGACACCATCATAGAGATTGGTGAAGACCTTTCCAATGGCAGCAGATTTGTCGATGAAGTTGAAGTCTGCGACGTGCGGAATCGCGCTTATAAAGGAGTCCGCAGACGACTCGAAAGATGTGTCGCTGAAGATCTTGGCGAGCTTTCCGCTTGCCTTGGTGTCGATGAAGCGTGGCGACGAAACTCTCATCACTCGATGAAAAGCCGAATCGATCGCTAAAAATTCCGACGAGATCGGAACTTCGAGACGATAGGATCCTTCTTTGTTGACGCCAAATCGGAATTTTCCGAACGTCATGACGATGGGCTCCTCCGATAGGCACATGCATCCACACGGGAGGGCGGGTGAGGAATAAAATCGACTAGACTGTTTGTTCCCGTTTACCTCGATCCATCGCATTGCTAGCCACCGACAAAGTCGACGATTCTGGACGTGCCATCGAGATCAGTTCCTTGCAGCCTCTAATTCCCACAGATGGCGCCAATTGACAAAGGATTAATTTGTCAATGCCTACAGATTATAGACTAGGGTTTTGCTAGAAGTAGAGGGCAAGTAGATCTCGAAGGTTTCAGCCGAAAAGTACTCGCTGATCAAAAACTAGTGTTCTGTTGATAATAGATTCGATCCTTTCTTTGTCCCTCGACTCCACCCTCTATATAAGGGGGAGTCGAGGGTTTCGTAATACACAAGTTACAGAGTTCGGGAAGGTTTCATATCCAACCCGTAAGATTACAAGTCTCTATGTTTCCTAATACAATCTATCTTTCCTTAACACTAAATGGGCTTCCGAATCTTCTTATTCGTCGAGTCCTGGGCCTTCAGTAAACCCCGGGTACCATCTTTGGCAGGCCCATTGGGGATGCCTATGTCAGCGAGTAACTTTCAATATAAGTGAGTTGAGAACATGTTACCGCAAGGAGGAACATTGAATACATGATAGAAGCAAGATAACCAAAAGACTTGGCTTGAGATAATATAAATGATGAAGATCCCTTAATTCTTCATGATGTAGCCAAGTCTCCAATGCCCTCCAACAAGCACCTATTGATCAAATTTTGGATTGTTGGTCCCCAACTAAGTTGGGTCCTAAGAGGTTAGTCACAATAGGCTTGGCAACCCAAATGGTTCTTTCTTGACACCACTTTGAGCACCAACATATTTGGCAAACACATTGCCACCCTCATCCTTACGAAGAGAATAAACATCATCAATGGTGATAGAGTTGGATGAGGTACCAATAGTGCACAAGGAGGAGATGTGGCCCTTCTCACGGCATATGTAGCAAGTTCTTTTCTTCTCCTTCTTCTCACTAGGTTTCTCCACAATGGGAGCATTGGCTTGTTTCTTCTTGGGAAGTGGTATTTCTTCAACTTGAGGTTGAATATGATTTTGAGCTTGAGGCCGCTTCCCTTTTTGCTTCTTCTTCAAAGGGCAAGATCTAACATGGTGTCCTTCAATATTGCACTTGAAGCAAACAATCTTGGCCGGGTCTTTGACTTGTACTTGGCCCTTCTTGTTGTTGTTGTTGTTGGACTTGTTCTTGTTGTTGGATTTGAATCCAAGTCCACTCTTGTCATTGGGGGATTGTTGCATACTCAACATCGTGTCAAGTTTGCATTTCCCTTCATGACCCTTTACCAAGTCATTCTTCAAAGAAGTGACTTGGGCCTTGAGCTTTTTGATTTCCTCTACATGGTTAGTAACAACACAAGTACTAGAGGAAGTAGAATCTTCATTGTTAGAGCAACAAGGCAAGGAAGATAATTCATCACAAGATTTAGCAATATTATGAGTGGATGAATTACTAGGACTAGCACATGGCAATATAGCATTTTGAGTAGTAGTGCTAGTATCCACATGAGGCTCACAAGGTGTTGCCTTAGATATGATAGCCTCATGAGCTAACTTTAGCCTATCATGAGAGGCTAGAAGATCCTCATGGGAGCGAGAAAGCTTTCCATGATTTTCTTCCAATTTCCCATAATTGCAAGTTAGCAAATCAAGTTGAGCTCTTAGCTCAACATTCTCCTTCAAGATAGATGCTTCACAAGAAGTAGAGTTAGTAGCACAAGCATCATTATTAGTAGTAATAGGAGAAGGCAAGTTGGCATGCTCTTTTAGATAAGAAGCTTTAAGTTGCTCATGCGACTCGGTGAGTTTGGTGAGCGCACTCTCAATGACCCTTGAGCCCTTTTTGAGTTGCTCAAAATCCTCAAGGAGTTTAGCATTAACAAACACAAACTTATCATTTTTTAGCTTTAGTTCATTTGCCATCTCAAGAGCTCTATCATGGTTTTCCTTTTCTCTAGACAATTCTAGAGCAAAGGTCTCCTCAAGAGCTTCCTTGATGGTTTGTTCTTCTTCAAGTTCATTCTTTAAAGATGCTACATCATCGGCATACTCTCGTTCAAGAGCACCCTTTTTATCAATGGTGTTCTCATGCATCCAAATAAGTTTTTGGCTCTCAATAGCGGTAGTCAAGATTTCAAAGAAGTGAGAGCAAGCAATTTTATCTTTGCAAATAACCTTGAAAACACTCATACCCTTATCGCGTAGAGAGACAACCCAATCCTCTTCTTCATATTCATCCTCATCCTTATCCCCACGAGAAATATTAGGTTCCATGGTAGGAGGTACCGTGGAACCCTTGGCCATAAGGCATATATGAGAACCATGAGATAAAGATGAGGAGTTACTTGAGGCTCCTTTCAAGATCTTGTCTTGACCAATAGAATCTTTAGTTTCCTCTACATTGTTAGCCACACAACAACTAGAGGAAATAGAAGCATTTTTATCATGGCCACAAGACAAATCAAGCATATCATCATGAGATTTATTCAAGCAACTTACACATGATATGCAAGGACTATCAACACAAGCATGGAAATCATTTCTAGTGCTAGATGTGTTTAAGTCTGAAGATGAAGCATTGCAATGAGATAGAGATGAAGAATCATCAATAGTAAGCTCAATATCAACATTGCAATTTTCATCACCACTCACCATATCATTACCTTGTGTCTTACCACACTTTGGTGAAGTGGATGAAGATGAGAACTCATCACGGCCGGAAGTGGAAGCAATACAATCATCCTCAATGATATTGGACACATCATATTTATCTTGAAGCTTTGTCCATAATTCATGAGCGCTCCCAAAAGGCATGATTGAAGAAGTAACTACATTGCTCACAACAATGGAAAACACATGAGAAGCAAGAGCATCGAGACAAGAGTTTTTCTTCTCCTCATAAGATAAGTTTTGGGGATCCTTAGGAGAAGAAAAACCCATGTCAAGAAATCGCTCCATGTTCGGGGAAATACCCCGCAAAATATTAAGCACATAAATTTTCCATAGATCATAATTTGTGCCATCAAATATAAACAAGTTATTGTGATCTAATCCCCTAACCGACATCTTTACTCTCAAGGCGGTGAAGCCTAAGAATGAGAGACCTTGCTCTGATACCAATTGAAAGGACACGGATGTCGCCTAGAGGGGGGTGAATAGGTGATTTAAAACTTTTACGAGATGGGCTTAACAAATGCGGAATAAAACTAGCGTTTACTTTGTCAAGCCCAAAGCCTATATACTATTGTTCACCTATGTGCACCAACAACTTATTCTAAGCAATGGTTCACCTATATGCACCAACAACTTATGCTAAGCAATACAAGCAAGTATGTGATAGCAAGATATATATAACTTCAAGCACGATGGCTATCGCAAGGTAAAGTGCATAAGTAAAGAGCTCGGGTATAGAGATAACCGAGGCACGCGGGAGACGATGATTTATCCCGGAGTTCACACTCTTGCGAGTGCTAATCTCCGGTGGAGAGGTGCGGTTGCTTAGTGCTCCCGAACGCCAAAAGAGGCTCACCTTGAGGTGTGGTTGCTCGATGCACACTAACGCCACAAAGGCCTCACCCCAAGATGCGGTACTCACACCACACACCGAACGCCACGAAGGCGCCTCACCTAAATCTCCGGTAACCCTCGCCACAAAGGCCTAGGTCACGGTTCCACTAAGGGATTTCCTTCGAGGCGGAACCGGGCCTTACAAAAAGATTGGGGCACACATCCACAACTTAATTGGAGTCTCCCAAATCGCCACAAAGGCCTAGAATCCGTCTAGGGTTCCAAGAACCCAAGAGTAACAACCTTCTTGCTTTCACCACCACGAATCACCGTGGAGAACTCAAACCGATGCACCAAATGCAATGGCAAGAACACCACAAAGATGCTCAAGTCCTTCTCTCTCAAATTCCAACAAAGCTACAAAGCTATTGGGGGAATAAGAGAGGAAGAACAAAAAGGAGGACACAAAGAACTCCACGTTTCTCCAAGATCTAGATCTAGGTGGTTCCTCTCACAAAGAGATGGATTTGATTGGTGAAGATGTAGATCTAGATCTCCTCTCTCTTTTCCCTCAAGAATATGCAAGAATCATTGGAGGAATCAAGAACTAGGGCAAGCTTTGAAGGACAACAATGGAGGGGAGAGAGAGAGAGTGAACCAACCAGCCCAAGGAGGAAGAAGGGGGTCTTATATACCCCCTCCCAACGAAATATGACCGTTTGGGACCTCCAGGCCGAAAATCCGCCCCGGGCCGGATTATCCGCCCCGAAAATCGCCCCTGGCTCGGGCCGGATATTTGGCCGGATATTTGCACTTCGGGCCGGATTATCCGCCAGAAAACTGAATCACCAAAACTAAAACGGCATAACTTTAGCATCCGGACTCCGATTTTAATGATCTTGGGCTTGTTTTAAAGCTAGGAACAAGCTCTACAAGATCATGCAGGAAACCATCATAGTCCAACAAGGGAGGATAGAAACAAATGATGAAAGGTTTGACCTATCTAAAAAAGACATACCGGTAAAACCTCCAATCTTGAAAATGCAACAAGTTGCCCATGCAAAAACCATTCTCAATGAACTAGAGCTTGTCATGAGAATAAGCACAAGCTCTAAAACATCACATGGATAAGATCCAAATAAAACCAAGAAAGATGATGAACCAAACTCGAAAACGCAACAAGTGATCTATAAATCCGTTTCGATGAACTAGAGCTTGTCATGAGAATAAACACAAGCTCTAAAACATCACATGGATAATGTCCAAATAACAACCAAGAAAGATGATGCAAGGATGCAAAGGTTTGAGCTCTCTCCGAACGATACGATTGAGTTACTCACTCGAGAGCCCTCTTGATAGTACGGCAACTAAACTATAAACCGGTCTCCAACTACACTATGATACCGGTGAGAAAGAAACCCTATCAAGAGCAAACCTTATACTTGCGCATTCCACTTGAGCTCGATGACGAAGATCTTGACCTCAACAAGATGGAACACCTTTCTTGCTTGTGTTTGCTTGACGAAGTCTTGTGGATTGCTCCCCCATAATCCACCATGGGAGAGCTTCTTCTTCGGCGCATCTTCACATAACCATGACCACCATGTGGATTGCTCCCCCATAATCCACCATGGGAGAGCTTCTTCTTCGGCGCATCTTCACATATCCATGATCACCATATGGATGGAAAGACTCAAGCAAAGGACCTCTTCGAGATGGCTCATCTTGAACTTGCACTTCATTTCTCCATGGCAAGCTTCAAGCTTATGAACTCTTCGAGTTGGCTCATCTTGAACTTGCACTTCATTTCTTCATTCTTCATCATGTTGATGTCTTGAAGTAACTCTAGGGCTCACTTCATCTTCATCTTCAAGACATACTTGACACTTGATATCCTTCATCAATTTCTTCTTATTGCAACCTAATACAAACATGTTGATGTCTTGAAGTAACTTGAGGGCTCACTTCATCTTCATCTTCAAGACATACTTGACACTTGATATCCTTCATCAAATTCTTCTTATTGCAACCTTGAAGCCAACATATGGTTCAAGAATTGCCTATGGACAACTCCTACAAATATAACTCAATGCAAACATTAGTCCATAGGGATTGTCATTAATTACCAAAACCACACATGGGGGATCCATGCACTTTCAGATATATAATAACCACTTTATTATTGCCTCTTGGGCATATCTCCAACAATTTGATCATCCGAAAAAGAAGTAATGGAGGTTGGATTTAGTATAGACGTACCTATCACTGGTATCTCCGCACGTTTCTTTGCGATCATCATCGCTCTCTCCATCTGTGTCACATCGGCATTAGGCTAGGGACGCAGTCTTCCACTCGATCGCACTCCATGCATCACCTCCTCTTGAATCCCCCCAAAAGCGACAATATTGCTCTTGAGTGTACTTCACAGCCCCCGACACCTCCTTGCTCAAACCAAACGGAGTAGAACCAGCCATTAAACCTCAATGTATAGCAGAATTCGTTTGCTGAGAAATTGTGTCCAAATTCATCTTGAAAGAACATGCATTCGGTGATTTTATCACCTTGATCTGCTTGATCGACGTAGTCGAAACAGACGTCGGCTGCATGGCCTTCAGCGAGCCATGCATAGCAGGCCGCGTTGTTGCTGGGCCCGTGGGCTATCCTCTGGTCTCCGGAGTAGCTTTGCTGGGAGGTGCCGCTTGATACGTCTCCAACGTATGTATAATTTCTTATGTTCCATGCTAGTTTTATGACAATACCAACATGTTTTAGTCATACTTTATAATGTTTTTATGCATTTTCCGGAACTAACCTATTAACAAGATGCCGCAGCGCCAGTTCCTATTTTCTGCTGTTTTTTGGTTTCAGAAAAGTTAGTTTACAAATATTCTCGGAATTGGACGAAACAAAAGCCCACGGTCTTATTTTCCACGGAGCCTTCCAGAACACCGAAGAGAAGACGGAGTGGGGCCACGAGGCGGCCACCCCACAAGGCGGCGCGGCTAGGGGGGGGGGGCGCCGCCCTATGGGGTGGGCCCCTCGGGTGCCCCCTCCGCGCTGCCCTTCGCCTACTTAATCCCTCCGTCGCGAAACCCTAGTACCGAGAGCCACGATACGGAAAGTTACAGAGACGCCGCCGTCGTCAAACCCTATCTCGGGGGTTCAGAAGATCGCCTCCGGCACCCTGACAGAGAGGGGAATCATCACCAGAGGGCTCTACATCACCATGCCCGCCTCCGGACTGATGCGTGAGTAGTTCATCCTTGGACTACGGGTCCATAGCAGTAGCTAGATGGTTGTCTTCTCCTCTTGTGCTATCATGTTTAGATCTTGTGAGCTGCCTATCATGATCAGGATCATCTATTTGTGATACTACATGTTGTGTTTGTTGGGATCCGATGAATATTGAATACTATGTCAAGTTGATTATTGATCTGTCATATATGTGCTATTTATGTTCTTGCATGCTCTCCGTTGTAGAGGCTCTGGCCAAGTTGATACTTGTGACTCCAAGAGGGAGTATTTATGCTAGATAGTGGGTTCATGTCTCCATTGAATCTGGAGGAGTGACAGCAACCCTAAGGTTGTGGATGTGTTGTTGCCACTAGGGATAAAATATTGATGCTTTGTCTAAGGATATTTGTGTTGATTACATTACGCACCATACTTAATGCAATTGTCTGTTGTTTGCAACTTATTACTGGAAGGGGTGAGGATGCTAACCTGAAGGTGGACTTTTTAGGCATAGATGCATGCTGGATGGCGGTCTATGTTCTTTATCGTAATGCCCTAAGTAAATCTCATAGTTGTTATCATGATATGTATATGCATCTCTATTCTGTCAATTGCTCAACTGTAATTTGTTCACCCAACATGCTATTTATCTTATTGGAGAGACAGCACTAGTGAACTGTGGACCCTGGTCCTATTCTTTTACATCTGAAATACAATCTACTGCAATCACTGTTCTCTGTTGTTTTCTGCAAGCAAACATAATTCTCAACACCATACGTTTAATCCTTTGTTTTCAGCAAGCCGGTGAGATTGACAACCTCACTGTTAAGTTGGGGCAAAGTAGTTTGGTTGTGTTGTGCAGGTTCCACATTGGCGCCGAAATCACTGGTGTTGCGCCGCACTACACTCCTCCACCAACAACCTTCACGTGGCCTTCATCTCCTACTGGTTCGATAAACCTTGGTTTCTTACTGAGGGAAAACTCGCTGATGTGCTCATCATACCTTCCTCTTGGGGTCCCAACGGACGTGTGCTTTACCGTCACAAGGAGCTGCCTACACGTTAGCAGCACCGCCGCACGGTCCATCAGACCGGACACGGACGTGGGCGAGCCCGCCCCTGCATGCCTCGTTCCCAATGCCGCATGCATGATCGACGTAGCTCCCGCCGGAACATGCCGAATCTCCTTTTCTTGTCTCCTCGCCATGGGCACTTGCATACATGGCTGCAGGTTAGGAGCTTCGAGAACAGAAGTTGGCATACACTCGCCAACCTTGTCCGCAACCTCACTGAAAGAAGCATAAAGATATTTAGGACTTAGGCACAATTTATTCTTATTAACAGTTGTATTAGCATACCTTGCTGCTTGTGGAGATATGATTTTCATTGCATTCATCCCCAGGACATTAGCACTCGAATTCGGTGAAGAATTAGAACCACCCTTATCACCATCATTTTCATCCACATTCTTAGTCCTCTTTGCGTTACCATCTGACTCAGCTCTCTTCTCTTGACCATGAGGCTAGGGATCATCATCTCCACCATCACCAGGAGCATCTGACATAGTAATATCCGAAGGTACAGAAGGTTGCACTCCCTCCACCTCAAACCTCAATCTGAAAAATTCATTCTTGATCTTAAGATCCCATGTATCTAGTATGATAGAAGTATCCAGACAAGTAATAAGAATACGGAGGACATTATTCACCCGAGTAAAAGCGATGTCAATCTCCTTAGTCTTTCCAAACACATCACCCAGAGCCCAAAGAGCAAGATAATCAACAAGATCAACTAGTGGCAAGCCATAAACCCCCACCCAGACATCTTCAGGCGCCCAAACCGGCTGAACCTCTTTCTTCCAGAAATCAAAAGACAGAATTATACTGGAATCAGGAACATGGAAACGCCCAAAGTGTTGCACTCGCACTAATTCTACTTTACTTGGGAAATTAACCTTGAACACATTTTCCTCCACTTGTTGTACTTCCCATTGATAAGAACTATCTGGAATCACCCACTGCAGATGTGTAATAAGCTCAGCTGAAGATAAATTGCCACCAGACACCTCCACTCGACCCAACCGAGTATTCTCCACCATAGGCCGTACCGAGCTAGACAAAGGGAGCTCCCAAAAGCCAAGTCTGGATTGCCCAAGCCATACATCGCAAACCGTGGTCGTGGTGCCTTGTGCAACGGACAATCTTTAGTAGCATGATCGGGTCTTTGACAACAATCGCAAAGGACCATCTCACTAAAACAGCTTGGACCCTTCCTCTTGTTTGCAGCAACAAATTCGGCCTCGGTCATTCCCTCAAGATCAACAACATATTCCTTAGACCCCACCCCTGCAACAGCTAGCAGAACATCCTCTGCCCTCTGTGTGTGCGGCATAGCTTGCATTGGATTGGCCTGCACTGACTGTACCCTCGCGAAACCAGGTTGCCGAACCACCGGAGGTACTTGTTGTGCAGCACCAGTTCTATTTTTCAATTGATTATATGTCCCCTGTAACTCGGGCCGACCAGCGAGTTGTCTGGCAAAAGCTTCAGCTGCCTCGGACACTAACTTCTATTGAAAATCAGATAATCCAGGAACCGTAGCAGCATACCTACTAACAGTCCTAGGATTAGAATTATTATTTGGAGCAAAACGGCGGGAGTTGTAGTTACCATTGTACCCAACATTGCGCCGCCCATCATACTGATTATTGAAGCCCTGATGAAATCGGCGATCACCACCGGCATTCTGGCGCCCGGGCCAGCACGAAAGACACCATCCCCGAAGACATTATTCTGATTAGAGGCACCATCACCTGCATCACCACATTGCCGGCAGTACCACTAGGTCCTCCTTCATAAAAAATTCCACCACGGCCAGCAGCGAAGCCATCGTGCCACCCCGATCCTCCACGGCCTCCCGGTGGTCTTCCCCGGTTGGGATTGCCACCGCCGCGGTTCGCCATCATGGCCGATGAGATCGACTGAGACGGCGGCGAAACGAGGCACCTGTGCGCTTTGCGTTTGGTATCGAACCCTAGTCGGAGTCGCAAACCACGAGCAAATTGTAGAATTCGATCCCGAGTTATGTTTGCAGATGGTTGATCCAGGCCCATACGACCTATGTATTAGGCGTTATATGATTCATCGCTTCCATATGTATTTCGCCTAGTTTTTTTTCCATCTTTTGACTTCAGACACTTAAACGGCTGTGTGCATCCTGGTTATGCAGAGGCTGGATGTAATTACTTCTCAAAGTAATAAAGCATCCTTTATCGGAAAAAATGTGGGAGGAGACGAAGTTTTTAGAAGGGTTCATATCTCCAGACTTCGGCAAGTGCGCTCGTATTTGCCTCTTTCACTTCTCATAGAAGAATGATGGTATAAAAAATGGTCCGGATCCAGATCTCTTTGCTCTTGCTTGCCGGAGAGCCGAATCCGCTAACCGAAACAACTTTTGTCTTATGAGGACTACTAATCTGGTCCGGAAGGATTCGAACCTCTGAGATCTGAAGCAACGTTTGATCATTATCATTAGAGAGTTTTGCAGATCCAGAGAACGTTCATACAGATCATAGTCTCTTTTTATCTGAATGACCGGTCATTCCGATCATAGTAGAACTTGGAAGTTCACATTACATGTAGTCCTACTAAAAGATTAAATTTTCATCCTAACTTCCGGTCTGTACCGAATTCCGGCCCATCGATAAGGAAGGACCTGATGAATTTATTAACCTTTCCGGCTTCCTCAATCTGCAATGCGTGCCCGGCGTCCTTGATGATCTCTAGCCTGCAGTCATCTCCCAAGTGTCTGCAGTTCACGGGTTGAGATAAATCAGACGGGACGCAAAGTGGAAGTATGTGTGGCGAATTCAGGAAGGCAGTCTACACATGCAGAGTCCGTTTGGGTTGTTATAGTTACCTCTGCAGTCTGTAGCCAAGATCAACGGGGAACACCTGGTCCTTGTCTCCCCAGAGAAGTAGTGTTTTCTGGTCCAAGACAACATAAACGAACTGTGTTAAGAAGATGAATGAGAAGAGAACATATACGAAGGTGGAAAATGCTGACCTGATTGAGAGCTGGGAGCAAGTCAATGCCAACTCCCTTCTCCAGCAGTTCTCGTAGCAGCTCCGACCTCTCCTTCCTCTGGTCCGCGAACATCTGCAGCAAAAGCATGGACTTCAGCTCAATGACGATAGCTTGATTCAATGACACGCAGGTTCTTGAAAGTTGAGAGAGGATTTTCAGAGCAGGTGCTCTCTTCTTGTACGGTCTAGACGACGTCATGTCCCACATGACGTCTAGACCGTACAAGAAGAGCAGTAGACAAGGATGCGGGAAAGTTGAAGCGAAAACGAAGATGTAAACGGAAGGAGTCTGGACCTGTATGAGGTCTAGGAGCAGGAAGTCCGGCAGCCTGGGCGGGCTGTGCATAATGCGGCACAAGAGGCGGCGCAGCCCGGCGACAGTTTCCGGCATCAGCGCGTCCTCGACGGCAATCTCTTCCCGCGCCGCCAGGGCGGTTATCTCCTGGGCCGAGGCTGCGACGGCGCTGGTCATGATGACTAACCTGCCTACGCACTCCCTGGCCTCCACGGCGGCCATCCGGTACGCGACGAAGCCTCCGTAGCTGATCCCGGCAATGTGGTAGTGCGGCACACCAAGGATGCGCATGGCGTCGGCAGAGCAGCGGGCCTGGAAGGCCACGGACCGGAGCGGCGAGGCTGAGCGGGAGCTGGAGCCGAAGAAGACGAGGTCGGGCGCGTAGACGTGGAAGCTGCTGGAGAGGGCGGCGAAGTTTTGCACCCACGTCCACTTGGCGTCTCCGCCGAAGCCGTGGAGGAGAAGCAGCGGCGGCTTGGAGGAGGGGGAAGCGGGGCACCAGACACGCATTGTGGTGCCGTCCGGGCCAGGCAGGCGGACGGTGACCGGGCGGATGCGCAGGCGCACGAGGAGGTGGAGGGTGAGCGCGGTGTCGTAGAAAGCGGCGAGGCGCAGGCGGAGGAGGAGGCGGAGGAGGAGCAAAGAAACGAAGATGAGCGCCAAGAGGGTGGCTGGGTGGTGGTTCATGGCGTGCGCTTGCATGATCGTGAGAGCTCGTTCTTTCCCGGCGCGAACGCGATGTGCATATAAACGCATCTCAAGCAGACCCTTTTTTTTTTTAGCCGCGCAGAGCCGCAGACCCATTGTTAGTTTTGGTCAGTTCGTGGCACCTCGTGGACAGAAAAAAAAAGGGCTTCCTCCCTGAAACTAGCCACAATAGGAGTATCATAACTACAATAGTATTATGCATGTCATATAGGAAAAAAAACTTATGTGGCACATCAATTAATGAGGAGAGATGCGAGATTAGTAGTATCATAGGTAGATATACCATATCATAGCACGTAAAACTAGAAATTTTAGTGGCAAACACATCATGTGCAAATATTTGTATTGAGGTTCTACAAAACATTAAATTTGATGGAACTATGATACTATACATTGTAGGTGTTGTATCATAAATTAGTATCATATGTATGATACTAGTCTATGATATTTTCCATTGTGACTAGTCTGACCCGCTTGGGTCGGTGGTGAACCCGGCGGCGGCACGTACTTTTTTCCAATTAATACTTTTTCCCATTAATATTCCATGTTAAATATAATTTACATATTGCTAAAAATTGATAAACAACGTAAAGCAATAAACTAAAAACTCTAACTAAAACTAGGGTTTGCGTCAGGGTCGCATACATGTCCTCCTTGTCATTGTCGACCTGGATGAACACTGCCGACGACCACGACCATGGCTAGTGCGGCGTAGTGGGTGCATGTGATGGCGATGGCGGAGGAACAGGAGTAGGTCACGACGTCCATGGCGACAACGAGCGCGGTGGAGTCAATGACACCGTGGCAAACCGCCATTGTGCCAACGCGGAGTCTATCGGGACTCGGGACTATGGCGAGGCCGTCCCATTGGGCCAGATTATCCAACTCAGACAGCTAGATGGCGAGACAAAGGGCTTCGTTGTCGTCAAGATTAGATGGCTCCAGTGGGGCCTCCTCCTCTAGCTTGACGGGACGCCATCTTCTTCTCGCACGAGGAGGCCGATGTAGCCGAGTGTGTCATCGGGGACCTCCTAGCCAGGCACGTCGTCGCTACCTACCTATGGATCCTTGAGGGTCGGGTCCATGCTGCCTAGTCCGGTTGCCACTCATCCTAGCCGAGGAAGGCGGCATGACGCATCGCATCGTGTTCCCTCTTGAGGAACATGTCCAACGTCCTTGATGTGAGCCGTAAGTGGGGTCATGCTGCAGATCCAATAGGAGGAGATCCCGTAGTCATTGGATCTCTTCGTTGTGACGACCATTTCCATGGCACGGGCGACACATGATCCGGTGACTCATTGAGGTGCAATCCGTCGAGGAGTTTGATGTCGGGCCACGACACTGGCCTCCTCGTCTCCTGGAGCACGTGGGCTACCTCCACGCATATGTAGACGTGATGACACTCGAATGGAAGCGTTGTTTCTCGCGTGCGTAGGGGAGGCAGCGACCCTCAATGGCGGCATCCCGATGAGGGACCGGCCTCGTGGCCGTTGATGGCACCCTTCCTTCCACGGCCACAAACCATTGCCTATTGGTGGCATGTTGTGCTTCTCTTATCGTGATTTCAGGGGCATGGTTACCTAGAAGCAAAAATGGAGCGTGCAAGTTTATGGGGGATGGATGCGGGGCCTACTTCAAAACGGACGGGCAACCAGCCTCCATCAATGTGAGTGCATGAGTCAAGTGGCTAAAGCACTGATGGCGATGCAGGAGTCAAGCAGCAAGCATAGATGGCGGCTCAGCAAAAGTGGCCGCAATTCCAGTAAGAGCAAGTACAATAAGGTACAGTCAGCTGGCTATAAGAGGTAAAATATTATAAACTTGCTTAGTTGGAGGAGAGAGATTAGGAGAGAGAAGAGGAGTGGGCTCTTATATAGCCAGCTCTAGCACGTGCTCCTAGGCACTATGTGAGACTAAAAGGTGGGCCATGTATTGTAAAGTACTACACTTTTGTAGCTCACTATCAGAGTAGCAAGCTACTAGATTTACATGGCACTTGGCTTATAGCCAGCAGCTGGCTACACTATTGGAATTGCTCTAATGGCGACCCAAAACATTGGCGGTTGGTTTCTACCAGGTGTCCCCGGAGCGGACGCGGGAGGAGACGCGAGCAGTCCGTACAGGCGCATTCCCAGCCCAAATTTAGGACAGGAATGCGTCGGTCTACACGTCTCGGTCATTTTACGTCGCGCCGATGGGCCGCGGTTTTTTATGTCCTCTTGTTCGCGTTGACCAAAACGGACCACCTCGGTCCGTTTAGGCCATGCCGCTAGAGACTGCCTACATCTCGATCATGCGGAAGCTAGAGCCGAACATGATATACGAATGCAGCGAATTTACAACTTACACGTCCATGGCGTTCTGGTCTAATCCAGTCCATCCGTTTCCTAGAGATTCTAAATTGGATGGCCAGGATAAGTCCTTGATGTGGCGTCTGATTTTTTGTTCTCTTAGGCTGGTCATAGTGGGGAGTAACTTAGACTAGTAACATATTTCATGTTACTAGTCTAGGTTAATACAATACCTTCATAGTAGGTAGTAACTTATATGTGGTGTCATGCATTTTATTATTTATTATGTTGTAGACTCATCTTGTCTTGAGGCGTGTGATGTTATGGTAACATAGCTAGTTACCACCTCACTCTCTTTCTTCATTTATTAGCATGTCATGTCACCAAAATGTTTTGAGATGAGTGATGTTACTAGCTACTACCTCCGTCCCAAGGAATAAGACACACACGTATTCCAAGACAAACTTTGATCATAAAAATTGAGCAACAAAATCTTAATTATATTATATGTAATTGGTATCGTTGGATTCGTATTGAAAAGCACTTTCTAATGATGCTAATTTTATGCAAAAAATCTTTATATGTTTGAATCAATTCTTGGTCAAACAAAATGCACGTAAAACAAGAACGTCTTATTCCTTGAATCGGATGAAGTATGTTACTCCCACTATGAGCAGTCTTATGAGAAGTACTCTATGTTGAACTATTATGGGATGTTATCTTGTTGTTATTGTTCTTGAAAATCCGTGAAATGCTTATGAAATTCATACACTTATCTCCGTGAACGCACACATGCCCTACCCTTATGAGCACCTCTCAGAAACCGAGTCTGAGAAACTGTCCAGGTGGGCCTTGGTATTGATGAACTTACCACAGACACATCGCTAACGACAAAACATCGTCTACCAATGAAGAATAGTCCATCTTTTATGAGACATCAAAGTTTAAAATCCAGGATTTGAATCCTAGTGGGCAGGTGTGCCACTATCATTCTAACTGTTCAACCATAGGTTGGCTATCCACCGACTATAATACTTTCTTTCGTCCTATTGTGTGCTCGCTACGTTCATAGGTTCATGAGGCACATAGTCATCTCGGTGTATTTTGGTTTTACGGATCGTCCAACGTTAAGTGTAAGATCCGTTTGCCGTCTAAATATATGATCTTATTTAGGGCCTCTCCAATATGATGCAAAATAAATTTGCTGCTTTTAGGGCAAGCAAAAAACAGTGTTTCAGCGGATGTACTCCTCCGTGCTACAATAAAAGTAACTCTAATTTATCTAACTAAAACACATCTAAATACATACGTAGCTAGGTAAATTTGAGTCACTTATTAGCTGATATGTTCATTATGTTATTTGGTTGGATGAACCTGCACTGATTTAATATATAATGTCACTCATATTATAACCCATGAGAGTAGTGAAATAAATAAACATTTCTTCGACATGCATAGCTGTTCCTTGATAGCACAAATCATGGATAATAATTATTAAATCGTGCAGGTATTCACCATAAATAGATTATTAACAACATAGCCGAATGCATGCACATTAGAAAACTATAGTTAGTATGGGATCCCATAAATTGATACCACCAATGGTTGACTTAAGATCTTAGGAGATACCGTTCCCAGCATGTAACGTGCATAGTGTATCTGTGATGGATGGTTAGAGCGTCTTCAGTCGCGTCCCCCAAAGCAACTTGGGGCGCGCTTGACCAAAAAAGGTTTCAGCCGCGACCTCCAAAGCCGAATTTTGTCCGGCGCGGCCCGATACAGTGTCCGGCGTCCCGAGCCCGTCCCCGTCCCACAGGGGACGCACCGGGCACGCCGGACACAACGAAAAGCGAGGCGAAACGACGCGGGGCCGACGCGTCAGCGGCTCGGAAGGCTAAAACCCCGTCGCCTACCTTTGGTCAAGCGACGTTAGTGGCGTCCCTGTTTTCCCAGGCGAAGCAGGGACGCGTCTCGTCGTGCATGGCCGCGTGGCCGTTCGCGCCGGCGTTATTGCGTGCAACCACCCGCTGTTGCCGCTGTACATTAAGACGCCCTGCGGTTCGTCTCTCACCGCTCCCAACCCTTCTTGTCGCCGCCGCCCCTCCCAGATCTTCTCCTCGCCGCTCCAAACAATGTCGACCTCGTCCTCACCGGCGGGCCGAACAGCTGGAACAAGGACGGGCGCGCCCTGTTCTGGGGCGTTCCGGGGCGCACCCTCGACAACGTCATCCGCGGCATCCGCAACGGCGCTCCAAGGTTGGAGACGCCGCCCTCACCGCCAGCGTCTCCTCGAGGAGGATCACCGCAATGGCAGCCAAGAAGGACCACGTACTCGTCCTCCTCGAACTCTTCTTCCTCAGGACCGGCCCGGTCGATGCCGTCCTCGTCGTACCGCTCGGCGCCCTACACCGTCCCCAAACGGGAGGTGAAGGAGGAGCCGGCGACGCCCGTCAACACGAGGCGTGGCGGCAGCAAGAGAGGCGTGGCGGCGCCCTCCTCATCCTGGCCGAAGGTGAAGGAGGAGCCGAAGGAAGCATCGCAGGCGGCGCTGCTGGCGGAGTACGAGCGCACGGCTCATCGCCGCCTGCGACGACCCCGAGGACCGCCCGGGGCTGCGGGCGTGCTTGACGCCGATGAACGACAAGGACGCCTGGAGGGGCGACATCGACATGGCGATCGCCATGTCCATCCGCGACTCCGGCAAGCCGCTCGTGGACCTCACCGACGACGACGCAGGACCAAGCGGCTCGGTGAAGGACGAGCGCGTCGACGAGCCCGACGAGCGCGTCAAGCAGGAGGTCATCACCGACGACATGTACAACTTCCGCCAGTACTACGACGCCTCCAGCCACCGCAAATACTTCTAGATTAGGTTTACTTTAAATTTAGTCAAATTTCGTTCGAATCTATGTAATACATGCCAAGTTTGGATGAATCTATCGAATCTCGCTTAAGTTTAAAATTTTCGAAATTTTGTTTGGGGGACGCGACTGGGGAGCGACGTCCCCCAAACGCGGCACGAACGAAACACGTCCCCCAAACGCTCAATCCGGCACAGTTTGGGGGACGCTTTGGGGGACGCGACTGGAGATGCTCTTAGGAGGCAGTGCCGCAGTGGCACTCCAGCCCAGCAGAGTTTAAATCCTGAATTTGATATTTTGATGTCTCGTTAAAAAGTGGAATATTTTTCAGTGGAAAGCGACGTTTTCGTCGACAGCGAGACGTCTTTGTGAATCTTTCAATCTCAAGAGCCGTCGGATCAATTTGTTGAACTTAGTCTTTCGGATATGCTCATAGGGTACGATATGCATGCGTGCGTTCATAGGTGTGAGTGCATATACGTATATGTGAGTGTCTGCGATTGTGCTTGCGTCTGTACTGTGTTCGCAAAAAAAAAGTGGCTATACTTGTACTTCCTTACTAGTCCTACGTGTATCCCTAAGTCGTCAATTTAACCAACTTAATATAAGATATATATTAAAAAAAAAAATTGTTAGAATTTTTAGGTTTTATACTTCCTAATGGTATAATTTGTATATTATATAATTTATATTATATAGATTAAATTAAGAACCTAGGTATACGTGCACGCCTGGTAAACTGAGAGATGAAGTACTACTTTTGGTCATTAACTTATGTATTCATTATGGGTGATCCTGCATGGAATGTTCATATCTTCCCAGTCCTATGTCAGCTATTAAGCAATGAAATGATAAAGAGATATATATATTCGATCTGCATAGCCGTTGCTTGACCTCACAAATCATGTATACTGTTGAAATATTGGGTCCACGTAGAGGTTTATATTAGATTTTAGATTTTTCTATAAATTTCAAAGCTCACATAGTGACATCCCATGTAATTTTGAGCCCAAGTTTCTGGCAGCTTAATAGGGAGTGGCAAAAGGTGGAAAGTTTAGTCCTATATGAAAAGTTAGGAGGAAGTTAGAACATCTTATAAGGTGGGTTGTTCCACCACTTGTAAGGGAGTGAGAATATGAGTGGTACACGCGCGCTCCACCTCACTCGCCCGTCTCGACACGACGCGGCGCGACGCGTCGTGGTGAGTGGATTGAGCCTCGAGCCGAGACTTTCCTTTCTTTTTGAAGTTGAGGAAAACGAATAGAGCCCCTGACGGACGCGTCGCGGTTAGTCGGTTCAGGTCGCTCCCGGATCATGGGCTATCTGTAACCGACTCGAAACGTGCGTACGACGTGGGCGTGGTCCACGTTGCCTAGGGTTTCCTGAGCCTATATATCTCTTGCCCGGCTACCGCGGAAACACATCCAATACACGAGTTAGGGTTTTGCCACCTATCTCCGCTTGCGCCGCCATCGTAGCCTACTCCATCCCGCCCGCCAGAGTGAGCCGCTGAACGGTAGGGCAGGTCTCCGGAACCGCTCGCCTTTTCGATCCTGTACGAGAGATGGCGAATTAGGTTGTTGGGAAGCGCTCTGCGTGACTGCTCAACATCTTCATCACGGGTCGTCTTCCGTCTAAGTCGGGCGATCTTGCCTACCGTCGTCTTCAATGCCATCTACTTCGACCCGTCGTCAACAACATTACTGCTGCATCGGCGACTGCTACACCGCCGCCACCACCTCCACCAGAACGGTAGATGCGACATATCATGATCTGTTTAGCGATGGATGTTGTGTTGTTTGCCCTGCTACTAGTTATATTGAATGCATCTAGTATGTTCGAGTTTCACAAGTTAGTAGTTGTTGTTGTCATGCTTAATATTCTGAAATTAATTATGAAAAGTGTGCCTAATTATCCAACCTATACTAATTATTAGACCATGCAATCATTCATCAAAAATAGAGTAGCCAGAGCACAACCTAAACCGTGGACATTAGAAAACATATAGTTAGTATGATATCAGCCACGACACAAATCCTTGATTAAAGGGGTGAATTTTGTGAATAAAGAGTTATTTGGCACGGTCGTGGTGCATATCGTGTGTTAGTAAAAGTTTAACCACGGTTTTTTCAGTCCGTGGCGACGAGTGTCAACCACGGAAATTCATGTCATGTTAGATTGATTTCAAAAGGCCGTCAAATTTCTAACGTTATGACCATTGACACTTGAGAAACATCATAACTGGCTGGTACTGCCGTTATTTTATCGTTGGTGTCATCTCTTTTACCGGTGACGTCACTTCCACTATGGGAGAGCACAGATGTGCCGACGGCCATTGTGTGTGCCGACGGCCAAATATCGGGGCCGTCGGCACAGAAGCCTCCGGACCGCGGCGATAAGGATGGCCGTCGGCGTTAAAATGGCCGTCGGTACAGGCCGGTTGTGCCGACGGCCACCGTCGGCACAGTTCTGGCCGTCGGCACAACATTTTTTTCCCTTTTTTTTACTACGGACCTGTGCCGACGGTTATACCGTCGGCATAGCTTTTTTCTATTTCTGCACAACATTCTTCAGAAAAGCATAACTAAATCATTATAATATATCAAATTTTGCAGAAAAACAAGATCTATCATAGAAAAATATAAAACATGGAATATTTCAAATACCTAAACAAATCTTCTTAGAAATGAGCTATAATGTTTGAGGTTTCATGGCTTTCACACGCGCCAAAAATGAAAAATTTGTCACTCGTGGGTCGGATTAGAAACGCGCGTCCGGGGGCTTACTTCCCATCCTAGGGCACACACACGTGTCAAATATGATCTCGTTTCGGAAAACTATGCCATGCCGAGGCCGTTTCCCACCTCATTTCCCCTGAAATCCATAGAACTCCGGACGTGATAGCCCTTTTCGTGAAGGGTTTTTCAAAATAATTGCCGTATCCCAGTTTTAACAAACGGAATAGTTACTATGACATATAAAATGATATCACGCGGATCCGTGGGATTTTTGGACTTTGTTCAAATTGCAATCTGGCCAAAACAGGACCCCCGGGACATGCGGTATTGCCGTACCGGGCGTGCGGGTGCACCCATTCACGAACAAACTAAACAGACAAAAATTAGCACATATAATGATGCGTCGTTGAACTAAAAACAATTTTTCTGGAATTTCTGGAGCAACGGATAGTTCACCCTAGTTCAAATCCGGTCGTTTCCAGCGAATTCGGCGGGACACCGCCGGAAGCCACATGGGTTCCCAAAAGCTAAAGCGTGCACTTGTCATGTGATAGGTGATGTGTAGGTGGTCTACTATCATCGCACGAAGGTTTCACGTCATACTAAAATGCGCCTCATGTAGCTGCTTCACAAATAAAAATCGTTTGGGTACGCTAAAAATGAAAAGATGGCCGTCCGTGGGTCGGATTAGAAATCCGCGTTCAGGGTCTTGCTTCCCATCCTAGGGTCCACACACGTGCCAAATATGAACTCGTTTCGGCAAACTATGCCATGCCGAGGCCGTTTCCCACCTCATTTCCCCTGAAATCCATAGAACTCTGGACGTGATAGCCCTTTTCGTGAAGGGTTTTTCAAAATAATTGCCATATCCCAGTTTTGACAAACGGAATAGTTACTATGACATATAAAATGACGTCACGCGGCTCCGTTGGATTTTTTGACTTTGTTCAAATTGCCATCTGGCCAAAACAGGATCCCCGGGACATGCGGTATCGCCGTACCGGGCGTGCGGGTGCACCCATTCGCGAACAAACTAAACGGACAAAAAATAGCACATATAATGATGCGTCGTTGAACTAAAAACAATTTTTTCGGAATTTCTGGAGCGACGGATAGTTCACCCCTAGTTCAAATCCGGTCAGTTTCCAGCGAATTCGGCGGGACACCGCCGGAAGCCACATGGGTTCCCAAAAAGCTAAAGCGTGCACTTGTCATGTGATAGGTGATGTGTAGGTGGTCTACTATCATCGCACGAAGGTTTCACGTCATACTAAAATGCGCCCCATGTAGCTGCTTCACAAATAAAAACCGTTTGGGCACGCTAAAAATGAAAAGATGGTTGTCCGTGGGTCGGATTAGAAATCCGCGTCCGGGGTCTTGCTTCCCATCTTAGGGTCCACACACGTGCCAAATATGACCTTGTTTCGGCAAACTATGCCATGCCGAGGCCATTTCCCACCTCATTTTCGATAAAGTCAGTCAAATTTAAACTAGAGGTACTTGATCTAATGCTCATGATTTTTGGGTAAGTTAACTTTGTAGGTTCAAAAGATGATATGGATATCATATTTGTATTCCTCTCATTTTTCTGATCAATTTAGACATATTATTTGCCAAATTCGCATTTACTGATATTAATTATTCCATATTAAATAAAAAGACAAAAAAAAATTTAATTGTTTTTCAAATTCTATATTATTATTATTTATATATATTCATTGTTGTTTACTTAAGTAATTGTTTAGAATTCAAAAATATAGAGGTGTGACATCACGGTTAAAGGGTTAATATGATAGATATGGTAATATTAACATCAAGGTGTCATTTCTTTCATGGAAGCTCATCCGAAGAGAACCAAGAAGTTAAGAGTGCCAGGGCGGGAGTAGTGTGAGGATGGGTGACCAACTGGGAAGTTTGACCACAAGTGCAATTTAACCTAAGATTAAGTGTACTAAGTGTGATTGTGAAAGATAAACAAGTAAAAAAGTAGAAGAAGAAAAGTGGAAAAAAATATTTATTTTTTAAAAAAAAATGAATATTTTTTCGAAATTTTTTTGTAAAATTTGAAATACTATGCCGACGGTGAAACCGTCGGCACAACAATCTGTGCCGATGGCCAGTCTGTGCCGACGGTGATTGGGCAGTCCCCGACCAGAACTGTGCCGACGAAGCTACGCCAATGGTCACCGTCGGCACAGCCTGTGCCGACGGCCTTCTGGGCTGTGCCGACGGCTGGCGGCCGTCGGCATACTCCATCTCTCCCGTAGTGTTCTGTTACCAGTCCCTAGCTAGGACTATGATGCAGGTCTAGACAAGACCTTTTCTCCATGGACACTCTACGTGGCTAAATTGAGCCTACAGCTTGCTGTGGTAGAGAAAAGATCGAGCATGCACAAATTTGAAATGAAATGGAACCAGCGACCTGCCCCAATCCACGGCATGGCCGTGATCATTCAGCTCGGTATCATCAGGGCATTTTGACCGGCCCGAGGTAAACTGATACTTTTAGTCCGTTTGCATCCACCGCGGTTAAAATTTGTATGTGTTTTCAGCCCAGCAGCTTGAAGCACAGTGACCGGTCTGTCTGTCAAAACGCAATTCTAGCATAAATTTGAGCCAAGAATGCGTTCACGTGGACTCGGCGCGGATGTTGCGGTTAGCGCGTCTCCTTCGGGCCTGCCTAGCAGCGGCCTTCATCGCGTCATCTTCTGCGAGCTAGTGCAGGAGACGTCGCTTCGGCAGTCTACGCCGCATTAATGGCGCTTGTTCGCCTTCCATGCGGCAGTGCTAGCGAGGGCGGCGCGGCATGCATTGAAAACGAGGCCCAGCGTGCGTCCTTTCTAAACTGACTAGGCCCCGGCCATTTCTACCACAACCAACGCCCACACCATTGCGACTTCTATCCCCAAGCTTCTTCCACACCGAAGGCATGGGCAAGGGGTGGCCGTTCCACAAACAACCGTGAGGCCGGCTCCTCTCGCGGTGGAAAGAAGGAGCGCCAGCGCCACTACATGGCGGTCAACATCGTCAGGCAGCTGTTTGAGGAGGACCGGACCGCACCAAGGCTGGATGTGAGACTGCCGTCTAGATGGCTTCTCAACTTACGCCGTGTACCGCTGCCTCTGGTACTGTCTGTCGGCCGCGAGCGCCGTGATGAGGTGCGGCGTCACCAGATCTACAAGATGATCAAGCTTTTGGCCTCCACTCCAATAATTAGCTCACAATCGGAGCTTGGGAGTTTGACCCACGCTGCCATGCGATCTACCTTGGTGACGTTGCCTTCTTCAAGCACGATCTTGGGGTCAGGGACGAGGAGTAAGGTTGGATGTAGGGGCGGGCATTTGGTCGGCCCGACCTTTTCGTGGCTTGAATATGGTTCTTATAATAGATGAATTATTGTAACTTCTGTTCAGTGAATTCCTCAACTACTAAACTTTGGCAAGTATTTGTGTTAAACAATTTTGAATCACTCCGTTGATATGGTAAATACTAGGAGCCTCAATTTAATTGTTAAACAGAGACCATTTATATGTCGGTGCACTTATATTCCAGTACCTCTCTGTTGATATGGTGATTGCATGCTTTGCATGCTTTAATGTTTGTGTGCAATGGTAGTGTTCTCTCTGTTAGTAGCTTGCGAAATGTGTTCAAAAATATTTAAAAATGTGTTTTGGAGAAAATCCAATGTGGTTGTGTTCTCTCTGTTAGTAGCTTGCAGTATCTATTTTGTTTGCATACTAGTTTGTCACAGAGATGTGTGCCATTTTCACTATGATATAGTAGATATAAACGGTTACAAATTAAATGCTGAACTAGTTATAATAAGATGAGATGCTGGCTACAAATTACTAGTTAACATGCATGACCAACTGAGTTGACCTACCTTTGCAACCAATGCATGAAGAAGAAAACCATTCCTTAAAACTGATATCCACCGATTTTGACAGTCAAAGCCTCCCTGCTCCATAAGCATGTCATACAAAGTAGTTGCTGTCACATGTCATACAAACTAGTTGCTCCTAGTGATTTAATCTAATCTCCCACTTATAAGAAGCTAGTAAGCTTACACATGTCATACAAACTAGTTGCTGTCCCATCCTAAACCAGATGCCTGACAGCTAAAAAGGGTACTGCCCAAAGTACCAAAAATAATTAAAGAAGAAAGGTTGATATAGTAGATAGTATGTTAAGTACAATTATAATGTATAAATGGTTTATTTAATTTTTGTATTTGAAATGGTGTAAAACTAGATTGATATGATTTGACTTGTCATTTAGGTGGCTGGTGGCAAGAAGCGCAAGTTTGAATAGTTGGGAGAGCCAGTTTACCCCTCAGACTCAGAGGGTTCGCTTGAGGTGAGTTCTGAGAAGAATTTAACTTTTGTGCTGTGAACAATATGAATGTAGTTGTCAAGGAATGTAATGTAATTGACTTATTTAATCTATGCAGTATGATTCAACTGATTCCGTTGAGAGCATGGATAAACGGAATGTTGGATCATTCAAGCGTAAGCTCCTGGAGCAGCTGCGGGGTGGTAGCCTGCGCTATGTGAAGCATGGGCGTTACACTTACCCCTGGCTTGCAAGGAAGCCCAAGTGTGGCATCAAGGACAACCTTAGAAAGCATGCTTCAGAGTTGTGCCGTACCGAGACATCGGCGCGCATTAGAGCTGAGCATCAGACTCTGCTGGATGCCATGAAGGAGAATGCTCAGGAGTAGTCTGCTTGTTTATCCAGCTGCTATTATCATGTAATATAGATATAGATGATGACTCTTTCGTGAAATGGTCTAGTTGGTTTGGTTTGTCCTAGTAATGGCCTTTGTTTATGAACAATGCTAGTAAGTTGAACTCTATGATCTTATGTGGTAGATGTAGTACAAGACATGCATGATCTTATGTGTGGCAGTACTGGTGAATGTATATATTGTGGCAGTCATCTATATCTCTGTTGCTATGTTATTTGTTGGTACTTATATTCGTATTAGAAGTTGAGATGGTTGAATATGGTCCAGTTCAAACTGGTTGTGAATTTTGAAAATGTTAAAAAATGATATGGCAACAAAAATGGAGGGATTTATGGAGAAGTTGGTGGCCCAATTCGGAATGGTGGCAATGTACAGTCAGGATGGTCTAGCTTTTGGGCCGGATGCTATTTGGGCCCAATTCGATTAGGAAGCTGTTATAACATGTGGTAGTATGAAGGCCTGGCTGCAATGTGGGAACATATGTTTGTACATATGTCATCACAATTGTGTTATAAAAAATATTTCAATGAAATTTAAATTTGATTTTGAAATGTTGATGTAGTTTATCCACGATTGAGTAGTGTACTTGGTAAAAAATAATACATGTAATTAATCTGGTTGAAAGAATTGTAGGTTTATTTTGGTTGAAACAATGGTTTTCAGTGTAAAATAGCGGAAACTGATCAAAGGAAGAGAATAGCACCTAGGATTGGGGCATGGTTTGGTAAACTTGTGCACCTTGTGATGGCACACCATGGTGACCCCATGTTAGGCTTGTGTCAAAACGAGGGTTTTTGGTGGAAAAGAGGGGGAACTGAGCCAAAAATAAACCAACCCCCCTTGGATTGGGCCATGCTTTGGAACACTTGTGAACCTTGTGATGTGACACCTAGTTTGGCATGAGTTTTTTGATTTTGGAGTTGGATGCATGGTGACCCCATGTTAGGGTTGTGTCGAAATGAGGGTTTTCGGTGGAAAAGAGGGGGGAACTGAGCCAAAAATAGACCAAACTACCTTGGATTGGGCCATGATTTGGCACACTTGTGCACCTTGTGATGTGACGCCTAGTTTGGCATGGGGTTTGTAATTTTGGAGTTGGATGCATGGTGACCCCATGTTAGGGTTGTGTTGAAACGAGGGTTTTTCGGTGGAAAAGAGGGGGAACTGAGCCAAAAATAGACCAAACAACCTTGGATTGTGCCATGCTTTGTCAAACTTGTGCACCTTGTGATGTGACACCTAGTTTGGCATGGGTTTTGTGAATTTGGAGTTGCATGCATGGTGACCCCTGATGCGCGTAAATGTACACGTCCGTTGGGAACCCCAAGAGGAAGGTATGATGCGCACAGTGGCAAGTTTTCCCTCAGAAAGAAACCAAGGTTTAATCGAACCAGGAGGAGCCAAGAAGCACGTTGAAGGTTGATGGTCGCGAAATGTGATGCGGCGCAACACCAGGGATTCCGCGCCAACGTGGAACCTGCACAACAAAACCAAAGTACTTTGCCCCAACGAAACAAAGAGGAGGTTGTCAATCTCACCGCTTGCTGTAACAAAGGATTAAACGTATCGAGTGGAAGATGTTTGCAAAGAAAACAGTAAACACAATTGCAGTAGATTGTATGCTATGTAAAGAATAGGACCGGGTCCACAGTTCACTAGAGGTGTCTCTCCCATAAGATAAAATCATGTTGGGTGAACAAATTACAGTGGGCAATTGACAAATAGAGAAGGGCATAACAATGCATATACATGATATGATAAATATAGTGAGATTTAATCCGGGCATTACGACAAAGTACATAGACCGCCATCCAACTGCATCTATGCCTAAAAAGTCCACCTTCTGGTTATCATCCGAACCCCATTCAGTATTAAGTTGCTAAGCAACAGACAATTGCATTAAGTATGGTGCGTAATGTAATCAACAACTACATCCTTAGACATAGCATCAATGTTTTATCCCTAGTGGCAACAACACATCACAACCTTAGAACCTACTGTCACGATCCCAGGTGTCAATGAAGGCATGAACCCACTATCGAGCATAAATACTCCCTCTTGGAGTTAAGAGCAAAAACTTGGCCAGAGCCTCTACTAATAACGGAGAGCATGCAAGATCATAAACAACACATAAACAATAGATTGATAATCACCATAACATAGTATTCTCTATCCATCGGATCCCGACAAACACAACATATAGAATTACATATAGATGATCTTGATCATGTTAGGCAGCTCACAAGATCCAACAATGAAGCACAACAAGGAGAAGACGACCATCTAGCTACCGCTATGGACCCATGGTCCAGGGGTGAACTACTCACTCATCACTCGGGAGGCGATCATGGCGATGAAGAGCCCTCCGGGGAGATGAATCCCCTCCCAGCAGTGCCGGAGGCGATCTCCTGAATCCCCCGAGATGGGATTCGCGGCGGCGGCGTCTCTGGAAGGTTTTCCGTATCGTGGCTCTCGGTACGGGGGTTTTCGCGACGGAGGCTTTAAGTAGGCGGAAGGGCAACGTGGGGGGCACACGAGGGCCCCACACCCTAGGTCGGCGCCCAGGGCCGGGCCGCGCGGCCTATGGTGTGCGCGCCTCGTGGCCCCACTTCCTTCCCTCTTCTTCTGGAAGCTTCGTGCAAAAATAGGACCCCGGGCGAAGATTTCGTCCAATTCCGAGAATATTTCCTTACTAGGATTTCTGAAACCAAAAACAGCAGAAACAGAAACTGGCTCTTGGCATCTTGTTAATAGGTTAGTTCCAGAAAATGCATAAATATGACATATAATGTGCATAAAACATGTAGGTATCATCAATAAAGTAGCATGGAACATAAGAAATTATCGATACGTTGGAGACGTATCGCATCCCCAAGTTTAGTTCTGCTCGTCCCGAGCAGGTAAAACGATAACAAAGATAATTTCTGAAGTGACATGCCATCATAATCTTGATCATACTATTTGTAAACATATGTAATGAATGCAGCGATCAAAACAAAAGTAATGACATGAGTAAACAAGTGGATCATAAAGCAAAGACTTTTCATGAATAGTACTTCAAGACAAGCATCAATAAGTCTTGCATAAGAGTTAACTCATAAAGCAATAAATCAAAGTAAAGGTGTTGAAGCAACACATAGGAAGATTAAGTTTCAGCGGTTGCTTTCAACTTATAACATGTATATCTCATGGATATTGTCAACATAAAGTAATATAACAAGTGCAATATGCAAGTATGTAGGAATCAATGCATAGTTCACACAAGTGTTTGCTTCTTAAGGTGGAAGGAGATAGGTAAACTGACTCAACAATAAAAGTAAAAGAAAGGTCCTTCAAAGAGGAAAGCATCGATTGCTGTATTTGTGCTAGAGCTTTTATTTTGAAAACATGAAACAATTTTGTCAACGGTAGTAATAAAGCATATGAGTTATGTAAATTATATCTTACAAGTTGCAAGCCTCATGCATAGTATACTAATAGTGCCCGCACCTCTTCCTACTTAGCTTGGACTACCGGATCTTTGCATGCCATGTTTCAACCAAGTGTCACAAAGGGGTACCTCCATGCCGCCCGTACAAAGGTCTAAGGAGAAAGCTCGCATTTTGGATTTCTCGCTTTTGATTATTCTCAACTTAGACATCCATACCGGGACAACATGGACAACAGATAATGGACTCCTCTTAAATGCATAAGCATGTAGCAATGATTATTATTCTCATATGAGATTGAGGATATATGTCCAAAACTGAAACTTCAACCATGATTCATGGCTTTAGTTAGCGGCCCAATGTTCTTCTCTAACAATTTTGCATGCTCCAACCACTAAAATGATAGATCCTTCAGACAAGACGGACATGCATAGCAACTCACATGATATTCAACAATAGTTGATGGCGTTCCCCAGCATGGTTATCGCACAACAAGCAACTTAATAAAAGATAAAGTGCATAAGTACATATTCAATACTACGATAGTTTTTAAGGCTATTTTGTCCCATGAGCTATATATTGCAAAGGTGAATGATGGAATTTTAAAGGTAGCACTCAAGCAATTTACTTTGGAATGGCGGAGAAATACCATGTAGTAGGTAGGTATGGTGGACACAAATGGCATAGTAGTTGGCTCAAGGATTTTGGATGCATGAGAAGTATTCCCTCTCGATACAAGGTTTAGGCTAGCAAGGTTATTTGAAGCAAACTCAAGGATGAACAGGTGCAGCAAAACTCACATAAAATACATATTGTAAACATTATAAGACTCTACACCGCCTTCCTTGTTGTTCAAAACTCAATACTAGATATTATCTAGACCTTAGAGAGACCAAATATGCAAATCAAATTTTAGCAAGCTCTATGTATTTCTTCATTAATGGGTGCAAAGCATATGATGCAAGAGCTTAAACATGAGCACAACAATTGCCAAGTATCACATTATCCAAGACATTTTAGAATTACTACATGTAGCATTTTCCAATTCCAACCATATAACAATTTAACGAAGAAGAAACTTCGCCTTGAACATTATGAGTAAAGCCTAAGGACATATTTGTCCATATGCAACAGCGGAGCGTGTCTCTCTCCCACAAACTGAATGCTAGGATCCATTTTATTCAAACAAAACAAAAACAAAACAAACCGACGCTCCAAGTAAAGAACACAAGATGTGATTGAATAAAAATAGAGTTTCAGGGGAGGAACCTGATGATGTTGTCGATGAAGAAGGGGATGCCTTGGGCATCCCCAAGCTTAAACGCTGAGTCTTCTTAAAATATGCAGGGGTGAACCACGGGGCATCCCCAAGCTTAGAGCTTTCACTCCTCTTGATCATAGTATATCATTCTCCTCTCTTGACCCTTGAAAACTTCCTTCACACCAAACTTCAAGCAAACTCATTAGAGGGTTAGTGCACAATTAATAATTCACATGTTCAGAGGTGGCACAATCATTCTTTACACTTCGGACATTGCATAAAGCTACTGGACATTAATGGATCAAAGAAATAAATCCAACATAGCAAAAGAGGCAATGCGAAATAAAAGGCAGAATCTGTCAAAAACAGAACAGTCCGTAAAGACGAATTTAAAGTGGCACCAGACTTGCTCAAATGAAAAAACTCAAAACTAATGAAAGTTGCGTACATATCTGAGGATCACGCTCGTAATTGGCAGATTTTTTCGAATTTTCTACAGAGGACTGTGCCCAGATTCGTGACAGACAGCAATGCTGTTTCTGCGCAGCGATCCCAAATATAACATCAACTTTGACATAGAAACTTTACTTGGCACAAAAACATGATAAGGAGAGGTTGCTACAGTAGTAAACAACTTCCAAGACTCAACAAAACAAAAAATTGCTGTAGTAAAAACATGGGTTGTCTCCCATAAGCGCTTTTCTTTAACGCCTTTCAGCTAGGCGCAGAAAGTGCAAATCAAGTAACATCGAGAGATGAAGCATCAACATTATTTTTCATGCAAACACAACTTGTTGCAGAGGATACTTTAGGTGCTCCATTATCTAAATTCTCTATGGTAGTGCTAGGAGTTTTAGAAATTTTAGGCCTATAATAATGCTTTTGTTTAGGCACTTTAGAGGCGTACATGAATTTTTGCTCTTTACCCACATAAGCTTTCTCATTATACTTGAGAGAAGAAAAGGTTGAACCCAAGGTTCCCATAGCTTTTTCAAGTTCATCAATCCTATTGGTTTGATTATCATGGATAACACAAGTTCCTAGGACACTAATTCTTTCATCAATTCCTCCTAGGGATTTATCAAGTTCATCAGTTTTATCCAATAACATTTCCAATTTAGTTTCAATACTTGGAAAATTTTTCTCTATGGTTTCCAATTTTTTCATAACATCCTCAAGAGAGATTTCAATTTTAACTTCATTAACAGGTGGTATTCCAACTAGACTCTCAATGATGCAACTAGCTTCTAAAGCGGGAGTACCTAGGAAATTACCTCCTAAAGAGTATCAAGAACATATCTATTCCAACTAGATAAACCAACATAAAAGTTCCTAAGAAGGATAGTGGTGGAGTGTTTCTTAATGCACCTATGATGAGCATTACTAATTCTATACCAAGCATCTTTAAAACTTTCTCCACCTTGTTGCTTAAAAGAACGAACTTCAACTTCAGGATTACTCATGATAACAGGAATAAAGTAAACTAGGCAAATAAAGTAAAGACAAGTAACTAATTTTTTGTGTTTTTGATATAGAGAGCAAGACAAGAAATAAAGTAAAACTAGCAACTAATGTGTTTGTGTTTTGATTTAGTGCAGCAAACAAAGTAGTAAATAAAAATAAAGCAAGACAAAAACAAAGTAAAGAGATTGAGAAGTGGAGACTCCCCTTGCAGCGTGTCTTGATCTCCCCGGCAACGGCGCCAGAAAACAGGCTTGATGCGCGTAAATGTACACGTCCGTTGGGAACCCCAAGAGGAAGGTATGATGCGCACAGTGGCAAGTTTTCCCTCATAAAGAAACCAAGGTTTAATCGAACCAGGAGGAGCCAAGAAGCACGTTGAAGGTTGATGGTCGCGAAATGTGATGCGGCGCAACACCAGGGATTCCGCGCCAACGTGGAACCCGCACAACAAAACCAAAGTACTTTGCCCCAACGAACAAAGGAGGTTGTCAATCTCACCGGCTTGATGTAACAAAGGATTAAACGACGAGTGGAAGATGTTTGCAAAGAAAACAGTAAACACAATTGCAAAGAGATTGTATGCTATGTAAAGAATAGGACCGGGTCCACAGTTCACTAGAGGTGTCTCTCCCATAAGATAAAAGCATGTTAGGTGAACATTACAAATGGCAATTGACAAATAGAGAAGGGCATAACAATGCATATACATGATATGATAAATATAGTGAGATTTAATCCGGCATTACGACAAAGTACATAGACCGCCATCCAACCGTATCTATGCCTAAAAGTCCACCTTCGTGTTATCATCCGAACTTATTCGCATTAAGTTGCAAAGCAACAGTATAATTGCATTAAGTATGGTGCGTAATGTAATCAACAACTACATCCTTAGACAGGCATCAATGTTTTATCCCTAGTGGCAACAGCACATCACAACCTTAGAACCCACCGTCACGATCCCAGGTGTCAATGAAGGCATGAACCCACTATCGAGCATAAATACTCCTCTTGGAGTTAAGAGCAAAAACTTGGCCAGAGCCTCTACTAATAACGGGAGAGCATGCAAGATCATAAACAACACATAAACAATAGATTGATAATCACCATAACATAGTATTCTCTATCCATCGGATCCGACAAACACAACATATAGAATTACATATAGATGATCTTGATCATGTTAGGCAGCTCACAAGATCCAACAATGAAGCACAACAAGGAGAAGACGACCATCTAGCTAATGCTATGGACCCATGGTCCAGGGGGTGAACTAGTCACTCATCACTCCGGAGGCGATCATGGCGATGAAGAGCCCTCCGGAGATGAATCCTCCGGTGGTGCCGAGGCGATCTCCGAATCCCCCGAGATGGGACGGCGGCGGCGGCGCCCCGGGAAGGTTTTCCGTATCGTGGCTCTCGGTACCGGGGTTTTCGCGACGAGGCTTTAAGTAGGCGGAAGGGCAACGTGGGGCCACACAGCCCCACACCCAGGTCGGCGCGGCCAGGCCGGGCCGCGCCGGCCTATGGTGTGGGCGCCTCGTGGCCCCACTTCCTTTCCTCGGTCTTCCGGAAGCTTCGTGCAAAAATAGGACCCCTGGCGAAGATTTCGTCCAATTCCGAGAATATTTCCTTACTAGGATTTCTGAAACCAAAACACAGCAGAAACAAAGAATCGGTTCTTCAAGATCTTGTTAATAGGTTAGTTCCGTAAAATGCATAAATATGACATATAATGTGCATAAAACATGTAGGTATCATCAATAAAGTAGCATGGAACATAAGAAATTATCGATACGTTGGAGACGTATCAACCCCATGGTAGGGTTGTGTCGAAACAAGGGTTTTTGGTGGAAAAGAGGGGGAACTGAGCCAAAAATAGACAAAACCACCTTGGATTCAGCCATGCTTTGGCACACTTGTGCACCTTGTGATGTGACACCTAGTTTGCCATGGGTTTTTTTTTTGGAGTTGGTTGCATGGTGACCCCGTGGTTGGGTTAAAAAACAAGGGTTTTCGGTGGAAAAGAGGGGAACTAAGCCAAAAATAATTGAAAACCTGCTTGGATTGGGCGATGCTTTGGAACACTTGTCCACATTTTGATGTGAAACCTAGGTTGACATAGTTTATTTGATTTTGGAGTTGGTTGCATGGTGACCCCATGGTAGGGTTGTGTCGAAACGAGGGTTTTCGGTGGAAAAGAGGGGGAAAGTACAAAAAAATTGACAAAACCACCTTGGATTGGGCCATGGTTTGGCACACTTGTGCACCTTGTGATGTGAAACCTAGGTTTCCATGGTTTATGTGATTTTGGAGTTGGTTTCATGGTGACCCCATGGTAGGGTTGTGTCGAAACGAGGGTTTTGGTGGAAAGAGGGGGAACTGAGCCAAAATAGACAAAACCACCTTGGATTGGGCCATGCTTTGGCACACTTGTGCACCTTGTGATGTGACACCTAGGTTGCCTTGGTTTTTTTGATTTTGTAGTTGGATGCATGGTGCCCCCATGTTAGGGTTACGTCGAAACAAGGGTTTCGGTGGAAAAGAGGGGAAATGACCCAAATATAGACAAAACCACCTTGGATTGGGCCATGCTTTGGAACACTTGTGCACCTTGTGATGTGACACCTAAGTTTCCATGGGTTTTGTGTTTTTGTAGTTGGTTGCATGGTGACCCCGTGGTTGGGTTGTGTCGAAACAAGGGTTTTTGGTGGAAAAGAGGGGAACTAAGCCAAAAAAAAAAATTGAAAACCTGCTTGGATTGGGCGATGCTTTGGAACACTTGTCCACATTTTGATGTGAAACCTAGGTTGACATAGTTTATTTGATTTTGGAGTTGGTTGCATGGTGACCCCATGGTAGGGTTGTGTCGAAACGAGGGTTTTCGGTGGAAAAGAGGGGGAAGTACAAAAAAATGACAAAACCACCTTGGATTGGGCCATGGTTTGGCACACTTGTGCACCTTGTGATGTGAAACCTAGGTTGCCATGGTTTATGTGATTTTGGAGTTGGTTTCATGGTGACCCCATGGTAGGGTTGTGTCGAAACGAGGGTTTTCGGTGGAAAGAGGGGGAACTGAGCCAAAAATAGACAAAACCACCTTGGATTGGGCCATGCTTTGGCACACTTGTGCACCTTGTGATGTGACACTTAGGTTGCCTTGGTTTTTTTGATTTTTTAGTTGGATGCATGGTGCCCCCATGTTAGGGTTATGTCGAAACAAGGGTTTTCGGTGGAAAAGAGGAGAAATGACCCAAATATAGACAAAACCACCTTGGATTGGGCCATGCTTTGGCACACTTGTGCACCTTGTGATGTGACACCTAGGTTTCCTTGTTTTTTTATTTTCGAGTTGGATGCATGGTGACGAGGGTGATCCTCGGCAATGCCCACCTTTCGGGGCTTAGGGTTGGCAGAATCCTGCAGGTTGACACGAGACATCGGATACCAAACAAACAGGGAGACAGATTTACCAAGGTTCGGGGCCCTCGATGAGGTAAAACCCTTACTTCCTTCTTGTCTGATCTTGATTATTGAAACTATCGGGTTACAATGGGGTAGCCGAAGGATTCGACTATGATCTCGTCGAGATGCTAAGATTTCTGATGACCTAGCTCTAGACTTGCGGCGATTATGGCTACGGTGATTGTGTTACCCTCGGCAGACCCTCTCCTGGCCCTTATATTGCGAGCCAGGTCTCAAGAGTTCTATCTGGGTTCGACTGGGTTACAAAGAGTTCTACATGTAAACTTTCCTTGTTTCTTCGTCTTCTTGCCTTGTTCGTCAAGAATCCTTCTTTGGAACCAACATAACGGCCCACCTTGGTCGGTGGATGATCTTCATGGGCCCCTGGTTGGGCCAAGGAGGTAGCAATATCAGTTACCCGAAGGGTAATGCCCATATCAGATTCCCGAGTGTTTGGCCGAAGAAGCTTCGGGCAGGGACTAAAATTGTCTTCTGTCGAACATTCATATTTGCCGGAAGATCTTGACTTCTTTGAACAAAAACATGTTTTTTTATCGGGTGCACGTCTAGCGCTCCCGATGGGAGTAGCCCTCGAGTCTAGGGACGGATGCTTGCAACCATGCGTAGACTCAAGTTGTACTACTCGAATGTTTTTATGCTGCCGATGTTTTCTGCAAATTGTCATGGTCATCCGAAACCTTTTTATATCGGGTCTTCAATATCTTTGAATTAGGTCATGCCTGTTGATAGTACGTAAAAGATTTTGAGTAATGTTCCCAGTTTTACTCAATAAATCGATGTTGGTTAACTGTCGATGGCAAAACAACGTTACTCTACTCAGAATCAAGTCCCCGGGAATGATTTTGGAGATATTTTGAAATCTTCGAATCCTTAGCTTTTTATCGGGTGCGCGTCCAGCGCTCCCGATGCGAGTAGCCCCCGAGTCTAGGGACGGATGCTTGCAACCATGCGTAGACTCAAGTCAAGCAACTCGATGTTTTAATTTCCTTCGGATGCTTCATGACGAGTCGATACTTTTTATGACATCATCAATGACGTTGCCACTGCGGCGGTTCGATTGACAGGACGTGACCTGACGGGCCCACCCTACTTCTGCGCGGTCAGTTAGGAAATGACTAGTCCTTGTGCATTGACCGAGGTGCCTCCTCGATTTCCGCGCGTAGTGGAGAAAATGTCCTTTGTTTGATAGATCAACGGACACGTGGTGACCTAACACAGATCTCCTTTTAATCTTTGTTTTATAACGAGAGGAAGAAATTACTTTTCCACCTCCTTTTTCACGGTCTTTTTCGTTTTCTTTTTCCCTCATACTCCTCAACTTTCTTTGATCTTCTTCCTATTCATAAGCATTCTCGAAGATGGTGAAGAAGAAGAACCCCACGATTGCCACCGGCGCCACATCTAGTGGCGTCACCGCCAAGGTTACATCTGGTGCGTCAAAGAGGGGCGCATCGGAAGTCTCCGCCGCGGCGCCCGTGCCGGAGGTTTCCACCGTGGCGCCCACGCCCGGTGATTGGCATGCTTCTACGATGACCAAGCGCGACGAGAAGAAAGCTCGTAGCCTTGGTCTGATTTCTGCTGATGAGGGGAATGCCGTCCTTTCAGGTTTGGCTTCACGGCCCAATCCTCCTACCGGTTTTACTCTGATGTTCATGTCATTCTTTACCGTGGTCTTTCTCTTCCTGCCCATGAGTTTCTCCGGCATCTCCTTCATGTGTATGAGATCCAATTATGGCAATTGACTCCCAATTCAATCCTCATCTCGCTATTTTCATCACCTTTGTGAGGCTTTCCTGGGCATTGAACCTCACGGGTTTGTGGAAAAAGATCTTCTTTGTCAACCGCTATAACTGTAGTAGGGTTCTTTCGTTACTGGTGGAGTTGGATTTGTTGTTCGCAAGGAAGCGAATTACTTCAATTTCCCAATGAGAGAGTCAGTTCAAGGATGGAGGCTGAAGTGGTTCTACATCAAAGACTCATCAGTAGCCAAAATGCGTCTGCCGAAGTTTGTTGATGTTCTTGAAGCTGTGCCGAAAAAATCTTGGAAGAATATACTGTCACCCGAAGAAAAGCCTGCAGTCGATAGATTGTTTGACAAAATTCTTCGGATCAAAGAGTCCGATGGTCAGACTATGATGGGTACCGAAATAGTGGATGTTTTCTTAAAATGCCGAATCCAACCAGTCATGTCTAGAGCCCACCCAATGTGGTTATATTCGGGTCCCATGGATGGGACCAGAGTAAATGTCGCTGAGTTATCTGAGAAGGAATTGTTAGATGAAGTTAGGCGCTTGACTCATTTCAGTCAAGAGGACTCAATCCCGCTTCTAGCTCCTCAAGCACCCTTGGATTATGACCATCAACCGAATGAGGTAACTCCTTTCTCACACTTACGATAACTTTTGTATTCGAGATATGATCTTTTCCTTTTGTTAAAACCTTTACTTGTTTCGACAGGTCTTGTTAACTGCCGAATGTTTTCCGAATGTATCGGATGAAAACCTTGAGGAGGGCGATTCCTCTGTCCCTATGCAGTCCCGTGCCGAGGAAAATGAAGACTTTGAAGATGAAGACAATGATCCTACAAATCCTGAAGCTCTTTCTACAGACCATAGATCCAGCCTGACATTAGTGATACAGCGGAGTCAAATCATGACATGATGCTGATCATGCTGCCTTTGTTGATGCAGCTCTGAAGAAAGCTAGCGCTCAAACTGCGAAGAGACCGTCTGGCGGCTTTGCAGACGCGGATGATTTGTTTGATTTGTAAGTTTCTTCTATTGCTCCAGGAACTCCTTTGTATTCCAGTACTCATTCTGACTGTTTTATATGCTTATAGCGACAAGGGATTCATAGAGCCTCCTTCGAAGAAGGCAAAGACAAGCCCCAGCAGGCCAACCCCGCAGCTTCCGGCTCGAGCGTGCCCGGCAGCTCAACTTTCAACCGCTTCTTCCCTTTCTAAAGGGAAGGAGATTCCTTCGACAACTCTGCCTGCAGCTCCTCCTTCTAGCGAAAAGCCTTTAAGTTTTTCCGTTGATAATGAACCTGCTTCTCATTGCCCCCGAGTCTATATTCGACTGCTCACAGTTGAATGTGGACTTCAAAAAGATATATCATTGTTTTAGTAGGTAATAATTTTGTCTTTTTCTTTATAGGACTTCAAAATAGGCATCACTGCTTTGAAGGGCTTTGCCTCTCAATTCACTTCGCTTGAAGCCGATAAAATTCGACTTCAAAAGGAGGCTGAATCTACTTCTTCAAAGCTTGACAATGTAGTTAAAATGGCTGCCGAAGCTTGCGAGAATGCAGATTCTTTAAAGAAGGAGCTTGATCGGCTGAAGAAAAATCTAAAAGATGAAGAAACACTGAGGGATGAAGCCGAAGCCCAAAAGAGCGAGAAGGACGGCCTTCTACGCCAATCCACTTTGGCTCTGCTTAGTAATCTTCGTTGTCTTAACCTTTGAATTTTCCTTTCTTATTCTCATTGCATCTCAAATTTTACCACTTATTTCTGCAGAAGCTGCCGATATTCCTGCTGGTCCATTCGACAAGCTCTCGGATGATTCCCCCGCCGACGCTCTGTCTATGACAATCGAATCCAGCGAGCTTATCCAAGCCCTTCTTCGAAAGAACAAGGGAGTCATGTCAAGGATGCATTCTATTGATCTTCCCAAAGGCCAATCAAGAGAAGACACTGGAGCAGCTGACGGATGCTTTCGCCGTCGACACCAAGGATATTATCGAGGTATTCAAACGTACCTCGCGTACCTACGGCGCTCTCCTTGCTTTCCAGCTTATGATGGGATATGGCTTTAAAGCCGATATGGAACGGATGACAAATGAGCTGCCGAAGGACCAGGACGGGCAGATTATTGACTTGAGCCTTTGCAAATCATAAGCACGCAAGTGCGCACTGCAACTTCTCGAATTAGTTTCGGCTAACAAGTCGTCCGCTGGCCCAAGTTTATCGACCCAAACCCAGGCTCCTTGAATTTCTTTTGTCAACTTGTAATCTTCTTCGTTTGATTCAAACACTGCCTTTTCAAAAGGTCTTTTTATTGTAATGAACTCCGTACTGGCAATGTTGTCGGTATCTCCTTATTTCAATTGCAACTCTCCTGGTGTTTTGAATGTACGCTCCCGATGGGAGTAAGATCAATTGAAGTTATGTATATTCCTTGACGTACTTAATAATGTATCTTGCAGGTGGCTCCCGTACCTTCCTTTGCCGAAGGTTCTCCGGTGAATGATTTTGAAAACAATCGACTTCAGCGTATGAAGACCAGTATTCTCCGGATGGAAAAAGATATGCGTGGTATTCATGCCATGGCTGCCATTATAAAGAAGAAGGGCGAGCTAGCCACTGATGCAGAACGATACGCACTTAGTGAGTTGCAAAAGGCAACAGAGAGCTTGAACTGTAAGTATTTGCCTCTTCCTTAGCTTCTTTGATGCTGCCAATGATATCTTTCTCATGTCGTCTCTGTTGTTGCTTTTGATAGTCATAGCTCTGAATTTTTCGGAGGAAAACCAATGCGTGCATGAACGTGTAAATGCTTTAACCAATCTACCATGTTTTGATGAAGTCTTCTGGAGGAACCAATCAAAGGTTGCCACTGTTGCAAAATTTCAAGATCGGGTGCAACAAGTGCACCGATTCTTTGACAAATGTTATACTGGTTTGAAGATGATATGGAAAACGATGTTTCCTTTGAATGAAACTCCTCCTACTTTGTTGACTTTGATGTCAAAGTTCAGCAACGCCAAGAAGATCCAGAGTCTAATTCATGCACAACTTATCGCGGGAGCCGAAACTGCTTTTGCCCTTGTGCTTTCGAAACATCCTTCCGCGGATTTGATGGCGATTGCAAATGCCGATGGTAATGTAGGCCGTTTTTTTCCTATGGTGAAAGTTCCTGCTTCCATTGCAATTGAGAGGCTGGAAGATAGTTCAAAAGTAGATGACGAAGCAAAAAATCCAGAAGAACAGTCCTGATGACATTTATACTTCTGTTGTAGTGATGATACTTATGCACCCGATATTTATTGCAGCCGATTGTTCGGGTACATTAGATTCATATGTATAACTATAAATCCATCGAAGATGTTCTATGTACCCCTTTTTTGGCTAGATATAACTTTTTCTCCAATTTTTTCTACTGAAGCCGTTGGCAGATTTTTTTATTGAGAGGGCAAATCTTAATGCTCGTTAATACTTTGACATATGTATTATGATGCCTATGTATGAAAGTTGTCGGCAGCAAATTATTTGAGTGATAAGCTGATACGTCTCAAACGTATCTATAATATCTTATGTTCCATGCTAGTTTTATGACAATACCTACATGTTTTGTTCACACTTTATGATGTTTTGATGCATTTTCTGGCACTAACCTATTAACAAGATGCCGAAGTGCCAGCTGTTGTTTTCTGCTGTTTTTGGTTTCAGAAATCCTACAAAGGAAATATTATCGGAATTGGACGAAATCAATGCCCAGAGTCTTATTGACAAAGGATTAATTTGTCAATGCCTACAGATTGTAGACTAGGGTTTTGCTGGAAGTAGAGGGCAAGTAGATCTCGAAGGTTTCAGCCGAAAAGTACTCGCTCGATTGTAAAAACTAGGTTCTGTTGACAATAGATTCGATCCTTTTGTCCCTCGACTCCCCTTATATAGGAGGTGGAGCCGAGGGTTTCGTAATACACAAGTTACGAGTCCGAGAGGGTTTCATACCCGTCCCGTAAGATTACAAGTTTCTATATTTCCTAATACAATCTATTTTTCCTTAATACTAATTGGGCTTCCGAATCTTCACATCCTTCGAGTCCTGGGCCTTCAATAAACCCCGGGTACTACTTTCGGAAGGCCCATTGGGGATGCCTATGTCAGTAGCCCCCGAGATTTTACTTGAATCGAAGAATCAAGAAAAATCTCCAACTTTAATCATTCAATAATCTTGCTGAATTTATTGCATAACTTTTAGATATGCAAATACTATATTGTACAGGGATAATGGTAGTTGGGGCTAGTTCATCTGACGGATCAGGTACTAGTTAACTGCTCTAGTGGCAATCCGCAAAACCTACTTCAAGATCACGTCCCTGGACATGATCTCGGATACCGGTGTAAACTTCGACAGTGCCGCTTAAGGTCTTACCATTCTGTCGAGTCCCACATATTTTATCGGGTACCTAACGCGTCCGTTAGGATTTTTCTTCGTATCTGTTGATACGGAAAAAAGTAGCAACCGCCGTCGAGACGGTGCCACGCTCGAACGGATCCGGGTCTTACCTTCGCAAAGTTTTGCGGCATTCAGAGATTATTCGCGACTTTTAGCGCTCTGAGAATATATTATCGAGTGCTTTTCGGCTGCTGGAATAGCACATTTTATTGAGTCATATTTGATGACTTACTTTGCCTTCCCGATGGGAGTATATGTAGAGTTATCTGTATAACTCGAAATATACTCACTTCCTTTTTCTTTCTCTATATTTTGTAAAACCATCGGGCACGCGAACAGCGTTCCCGATGGAGTAGCCCCCGAGGCTACGCCAAGGACTTGTGCTTGGTTGTAGGCTCAAAAAATTAATATTTTATGTCGCTATATTGTTAATCCTTCTCGAGCTTTTCATCTATCGGGTGCGCGACCAGCGCTCCCGATGGGAGTAGCCCCCGAGGCTATGAACAAATAATTTTATTTGGTCATAGGCTCTGATACGTCCAAAACGTATCTACTTTCCCGAACACTTTTGCTATTGTTTTGCCTCTAATTTGTGTATTTTGGATGCAACTAACACGGACTAACGCTGTTTTCAGCAGAATTGCTCGGGTGTCTCGTTTTTGTGCAGAAATCCAACTTTCGGGAAAATCCTCGGAATTTATGCATGTCTCTATTTTCCTGAATACTGACGGAGCCAGAAGGACAAGTAAGGTGGAGGCCCGAGGGCCCCACACCATAAGGCGGCGCGGCCTAGGGGGCCCGCGCGGCCCTATGGTGTGGCCCCCTCGGCCGGCCTCCGACGCCTCCTTCGGACTACTTATTGGCCTCACCTAAAAACGCACTGGGAAGTCGTCAGAAACCCTCCAGAGAGCCTCCACATCGCGAAACTCCGTCTCGGAGCCAGAAGTCTCCCGTTCGGCACTCCGCCGGGACGGGGAATTGGAGGAGATCTTCACCGCCATCACCGCCAACGCCTCTCCATCGACCAACCATGTTTCCCATCCATGTGTGAGTAATTCCACCGCTGTAGGCTGAAGGGGATGGTAGGGATTGGATGAGATTGGTCATGTAATAATCATAAGATTGTTAGGGCATAGTGCCTAGTATCCGTAGATGTCACTTTTATGATATTGTTGCAACTTGTTATGCTTAATGCTTGTCACTAGGCCCGAGTGCCATGATCTCAGATCTGAACATGTTATTGATTCATGAAGATATTCGTTGTTTATGATCTTACCCGCAAGTTGTATACACATGTCGCTGTCCGGAACCAATGGCCCCGAAGTGACAGAAATCGGGACAACCGGAGGGAATGGTAGTGATGTGAGGATCACATGTGTTCACGGAGTGTTAATGCTTTGCCCGGTACTCTATTAAAAGGAGTACCTTAATTTCCAGTAGTTTCCCTAGAGGCCCGGCTGCCACCGGCGGTAGGACAAAAGATGTTGTGCAAGTTTCTCATTGCGAGCACGTACGACTAAATATGGAACACATGCCTATTGATTGATTAGTACTTGGATACCGTTTTTTTATTATCTGCAAATGCCCGCTTTGATTGTTATATGAGTTTCTCTCATCCATGCAACGCCCGTTAATCCGTCTGTGCCTACAGTATTTTAATCCGCTGTTTACTATAATCACTACTGCTGTCTTTATTTCACCGCTGTCGTTATTTCACTATTCCTACTGCTATAAAACTATTACTACCGATAAACTCTCGCGAGCAAAGTCTGCTTGTGTGCAGCTGAATTGACAACTCTGTCGTTAAGGCTTACAAGTATTCTTTGTCTCCCCTTGTGTCGAATCAATAAATTGGGTAATACTTCCCTCGAAGACTGTTGCGATCCCCTATACTTGTGGGTCATCAAGACTATTTTCTGCGCCGTCGGGGAGCATAGCTTTATTTGGAAGTTCACTTGGATTGATATTGTTCGCTGCTCCATCATGGGTAAACCTCGCGATACTAAGATCGCCATATTACCATCCACCACAAGAAAAGGTACAACTCTTAGTACCTCTGCTGCTCTTGATTCACCATCTGTGATAAGTAAACTTGTTTCACCACCACAAGCTTCAAATGCTGGTACTTCTGCTGAATCTGAAAATTCCTCTCATAATTGTGATGATGCTTCTGCCGTGCTTGATAATGATGGTTCGTTAGGATCTTTTCTAGATGCTACAATTGCTAAGTCTAGACAAATTGAAAATACTGAAACTCCTAATGAAAATGCTGCTACACCTGTTAATTCACCTGAGTCCGTTGAATATTCTAGTGATGATCTTGATGAAGATTATGTAGAGCTTGATGATGATTTTATTGAAAAATGCAATGCTACTACTGATGCAAGAAAAATTAAAAGTTGCTTGCGGAACATGCTGTTAGATATAAATTATCTCCTGATCCTAAATTTGCCACATCTCCTATAAACATTAGGGATAAAGATTATGATTTTTCTCTTGATCTATCTCATATAGCTATTGTTGAGAAAACACCCTTTTGTGGTACTGAAAAAGAAAGTGTTGTTGAACACATGACTGAGTTATCTACTCTTAGTGGCTTGTTTTCCGATGATATTAAGATGCGTACTTATTTTGTCGCTAAAATTTTTCCTTTCTCATTAAAGGATGATGCTAAAACTTGGTATAATAATTTGCCTCCTGGTTCTATTAAAAGTCCAAAAGAATTGCTTGATGTTTTCTTCCGAAATACTTTCCCGCTAGTGCTTCAACATGTCGCTTTGCAGAGAATTTATAATTTTGACCAGGAAGATGGAGAGAAATTGCCTGAGGTTTGGCGAGATTTTGCTCTCTTATTAGAGCTCAGCCTGACCATGATTTGGAAAAGCATGATTTACTTGATATATTTTATAGTGGACTAACCATTGATTCTAGGGCATACCTGATAGTTGTGCTGGTTGTGTTTTCAGAAAAGAACTCAGACGACGCTGAAGAATTATTATTAAAATAGGCCGGAATCATGATGATTGGTCTACACCGAACCAACCCCGACACCGATATTGAAGAAGAGGGGTATGATTAAATTAAATGATGAAGATATGAGGGAAGCCAAGAAGTCTCTTAAAGAGAAGGGTATTAAACCTGAAGATGTGAAGAATTTACCTCCTATAGAAGATTTATGTGAGATAACTCCCCTTCATCCATGATTGAGGTACACTCTCTTCAACGCTTTACTAGGGAAGATATTCCGTATTCAAAACCTCCCGCTCAATGCTTAGATGAGTTTGATAATTATATTGTTAAGCAAGAAAAACTTTAATATGAGAGTAGAGAATCATTTAATGGAAAATTCTCGAGCTATTAGTGAATTGCATGGTATTGTGGAGAGAACCTCCAATGATGTTAAGATACTTGTTAAACATTTTCAAATGGTTCAAACTCAAATTGATCAACTTACTAAAGTGCAAAATGACTTGTTGGGAAATAATTCTAAAGAAAAACATGCTTATGAAGTAACAACTAGAGGTGGTGTTTCTAACCAGGATCCTCTATATCCTGAAGGGCATCCCAAAAGAGTTGAACAAGATTCTCAATTAACTAATACTAGTGCTCCATCTAAGAAAAAGAAAATAAAACATAAGAATGTTGTAGAATCCTCTGAACCCGTTAATGATCCTAATAGTATTTCTATTTCTGATGCCGAAACTGAAAGTGGTAATGAACATGATAAAGATAATGATAAGGATGATACCCCGATAAAGAAGAAATTGAAAAAGAACCCGAAAAGCCTGCTAAAAATAAAAGTACACTAAAGAAGATTTTATTACTGAGAAACATGGTAATGAAAGAGAACCTGGGTTCAAAAGCAAATGCCTTTTCCTGCTAAGAAACTAAAATCAAAGGAGGAGGAACATTATAATAAATTTTGTGATTGGATGAAACCTTTATTTTTGCAAATCCCTTTGACCGATGCTATTAAATTGCCTCCTTATTCAAAGTATATGAAAGATATTGTCTCTAACAAAAGGAAAATTCCCAATGAGGAAATTTCCACTATGCTTGCTAATTACTCTTTCAATGGCAAAGTTCCAAAGAAGTTGGGCGACCCGGTATACCTACTATTCCTTGTTCTATTAAGAATAATTATGTTAGAACTGCTCTATGTGATTTGGGAGCAGGAGTTAGTGTAATGCCTTTTTCTCTTTATAAGAGACTTGATTTAGATAAGTTGATACCAACCGATATATCTTTGCAAATGGCTGATAAATCTACTGCTATTCCCGTTGGTGTATGTGAAAATGTTCCTGTTCAAGTTACTCAGCATTGCTTGATATTAACTGATTTTTTGTGTTGGAAATGCCTGAAGATGATAATATGTCCATTATTCTTGGAAGACCCTTTCTTAATACTGCAGGGGCTGTTATTGATTGCAATAAAGGCATGGTTACTTTCAATGTTGATGATAAGGAACACACTGTCTATTTTCCCAAGAGGATTGATAAAGTATGTGGAGTCAATACAATTTTTAATGTGAAAACTATCAAAGTGGGATCCATTGATTGTCCTATATATGAGCCTAAAGAAGAATATCAAACTCTTGTGATTGGATCTATATCAATTCAATATAAGGTAACATGATTGATTTGAGGTTTATTTCTTCTTATGTCATATAAAATTTATTTGGTAGCAAGACTTGATCAACCTTGTTAACAAGTATATTTTAATGCATAAGAGAGCTAAACAACATTTCTTTCTTTCTTTCTCCCTCCATTTGTTTTACTTGCTGTAGCACCTTTTTGTTTTGCAATATGCCTTAGTTGTTAAGATTTTGGAAATCATTTTCCGCAGTAATAATTAATTTAATACCCAGAAATGTGCATTTTTCAAAGTTTTCAAAAATTAAAATTACACCGTTGGTCCTATTTTTCGACGAGGCACCTGGGAGCACCAGAGGATGACCTGTGGGGCACCACAGGGTACCACACCACAGGCCGGCGCGGCCAAGGAGGTGGGCGCGCCACCCTGTGGTGTGGGCCCCTCCTTGCCCCACTACTTCATCTCTTCCTCCCAGCATCTTCTCTCTCCCGAAAAACACTCGCACCAAGTTCCTCTCACTCGCGTTTCTGCTCAAGAACTCGCGATTTCTCGATCTCCTTGCTCAGCCCAGTCTGAAATTTGGCACATTTGCTCCTTGGTATGTGACTCCTTTGATTGTCCAATTAGAATTTCATTTGGTTGAGTATATCTTGAATATTTTGCTGCTGTAGATAACATGTTTAGTGAGCTTGCATGCTTGTTCTAAGTGGTAGAAATTACTTTTGATGCATGAGTAGTACTCTAGCAAGTTCCTATAGTAGTTCCCCTCAATTATATACCTTGAAATCAAATTTTATAATGGTTGTTGAAAATTTCAGAAGAGGAAGATGAAGAAATTCAAATTTGGAGAATTGTTCAAGAAAGGAACAACCAGCACCGGGAGGCCCTCGAGGGCGTCCACTCAGATTAGGCGATCCTACAATGAGGATATCATCGCGCCCAGCTTCGCGCCCGAGGAGGACAATGGGGCTCCTAATGCTTCATCCTTCCCATGTTATAATTTTCTGACAAATGCAGGGATATTGGATGACTTCTTCACCCTTGTCAACAGGGCAGGCTTAGCCACCTACGTGGGAGATGAAAGGGAGCAATACTACATGCTCACCAAAATTTTCGTTGAGAGCTTCAAGTTCCACAACACGCAATATGAGCCGACAGTTGCATTCAAGATCTATGATAATCCTGTTACTATGGAATTGGAAGAATTTTGTCGTGCATTGGATATTGCCCCTGTACAGCAAGGAGGATTGATGACAACCCCCGGGACCTGTTGGAGCTCTATCGAGGGATCACCGAAGATGATTGCCGCACCATTCAGCGCGGCAAGATAAGAAATATTCAACTTCCCGCCATTAAATATTTTGCATATTACATTGCTACTAGTATTCTTGGTAGGGAAAATACTAGTAATATCTCTAGCTATCATCTTGCTTTCTTGAATGCTGCACTTACTGGACATACATCTTATCATCTTGGTTCTCTTATTGCTCGCCGCCTGTCTAGCAGGGGGCCTATTTTTGGAGGAACTATTGCACTACGCATTTTAACACATTTAAGACTCCCTCTTGATTCTAATGATGTGCCATTAACCCCTAGGAGACTAGATATTGCTGCTATGAAGAGCCATCATTTTGTTACTACTGACTCCACTATAGATAATATGGTCTATAGAATGTTGTTTGCTGATGGAAATGAGAAGGAAATCCCTCTTCCCCAGCCAGGTTTGTTCAATATTGACAGCAATCATGGTCGCTCACTAAGGAGGAGGTGGAGGAACATATGAAGATACAAGAATTCCACCAGCAACATGACTCCGAGAACGCCGAGCCCTCCTACGATGCACCGTCACATACCCCGATGTTTCCTCCAGCACATACCTGGAACCGGGTCGTTCTTCGTCGTACTACGGAGACACCACTTCATGGGGACCGTGGGAATGAACTCCACTTAGGCCAAAAGCCTAAGCTTGGGGGAGGTATACCGGCATCACTCATTCTTTGCATATTATGGTTGCTGGATACTTGTACATACTTGTTTAGTTTCTTAGAGTGGTTTTCTAATGAGAAGGAGATGATATTTGGGGAAGTGCTGTCCAAAAACAGATTCTGGGCTGTTACCAAAAAAATTCGTACACGCACAGCCAGAACGTTATTTTGAGTTGCCAATTTTTGAGCATGTGCCCCAGGTTGTTATCTAACTTTCATTAGTTGAACACTTTTTGGTCTGAGCAATGGAAGATTTTTGTTAATTTCTATTTCTGTACTGCTGTCAGGATTTGGCAGATTTCTGTCACCCCGCTTTTCTGTGTTTCTTTTAGTTTACATTCTTTTGTTTTCGCTTTGTTTCTTTCCTAAAACACAAAAAGACCAAAAATATTTCTTTTGTTTCTCTTCACCATTTGTTTATTTGGTTCCTTGCTCTTATTTTACTTCGTTTGCTATCGGTAGTTTGCCATAAGAAAACCCAAAAAGATTTTGCTTTGTTTGCTTGTTTCCTTTCGTTCTTGTTTCTAATTCGAAAACACCAAAATATTTGCTGTTCTTCTTTGGTTTGTAAAGTTCATCATGAGTTCAATGGTCTTCGGTGGCTGGAGCGTGGTTTTCATTTCATATTATCCAAGCTACACAAGTGAAAGGCAATAATGACGATCTACGACAATTGGATTGTGGTGAGAGGCTGGTATGAACTCTATTTGTTTTCATTTTTGTACATATACTCATCCATGTGAGCATGCTTAGTTGGTTCATGTGAGGTATATGTTATTTGAGAAAGTCTAGTAGTTCATGATCTCTCATGTTTAGCTCCAACTTATTAATATGAGTAGCATGTCATGGATGTTCGCTTGCATTGTTTTATTCATAAGCAAGTATGGCATTGTGGTATCCTCCTCTGAATAATTCATTTATATCGACTTGGCACATGCTCACGCATGCATATGACTGAACAAAAAGTCAATTAAGCCTCGATGATTTATATTGCTTCAGAGTTCTTATCATTTTTATGCCTCCGTTAATTTATTTTGCCGCAAGCATGATTATGACAATTATTGCTCTCTTGATTTGTCGCTCCCAGTCTTTTGCTAGCCTTCACTTGTACTGAGCGGGAACGTCGCTCGCTTCCAAACACCTGAAAACCAAGTTGTTCCAAAGTGTCCACCATAAATACCTATGCATGGCATTTCAAACCATTCCAGTAAATTCTCATGCGCTACCTTTAAAACTTTCAAAATGCTTCTCAATTTGTGTTAATGTTTCATAGCTCATGAGGAAGTATGTGGTGTTTAGCTTTCAACCTTGTCATTTACTTTTGACGGACTCTCATATGGACTAGTGGCACATCCGCTATCCAATAATTTTGCAAAAAGAGTTGGCAATGGGATTCCCAGTCCCGAATTAATTAACTTAAATAGACACTCCTCCATGGTTTGTGATTGTTGGACGGCACCCGAAGGATTCGGTTAGCCATGGCTTGTGTAAGCAAAGGTTGGGGGAGTGTCATCATATAATAAAACTTAAAAAAAGGCACTCCTTCATGGTATGTGATTGTTGGCAGGCACCCGAGGATTCGGTTAGCCATGGTTTGTGTAAGAAAGTGGAAGGAGTGCCACATAAACATGCAAATAATTCATGGGAGCCGCCCTTGGAGTCCTGCTGATGAGGTAGTTAGTGTACCCATTACCATTCGTTTAACAACAAACACTTCTCAAAATAATTTTACTTCCTGTTTTAAAAATGAAAAGCTCTAGCGCATGTTAATCCCTGCTCTCCCTCGCGAAGGGTCAATCTTTTTTTTATGTTGTGTCTCCATTCTTTCTTGAGCACTATCTTGAGAGCACAACCGTCAATCTTAGTATAATATGCTTGTCTCAAAATATGATTGATTGTGGTATAACTTTGATGCTTTTATCTTTGGCAATCACTACTTCTAGTCTTTCTATGAACTCCAGAGGTGCCTCGGCATTTATGTTTTGCCAATCAAATACGGGCAAGCGAGATACCACTTTATCATATTCTTATGAACATTGCAATCCTGCTTATATACATGATTCATGATGCTTATTATTAATTGTTGGTACCTCTCCATGATTGATATAGCTGTTGGATGATCTTATTTGCATGTATCTCATTATGAACTGCTTAAGTATTAGCCATAGCATGAGAATATATACATCATATGAGCAAATGTGTTCGTGAAAGTTCTTTTATCGCTCAGTTGTTAACCGAATTGCTTGAGGACAAGCAAGAAGCTAAGCTTGTTGATACGGAAACGTATCTACTTTCCCAAACATTTTTGCTATTGTTTTGCCTCTAATTTGTGTATTTTGGATGCAACTAACACCTGACTAACGCTGCACTGTTCTGGTGTCTCGTTTTTGTGCAGAAATCCAACTTTCGGGAAATCCTCAATTTATGCAAGGCCCTATTTTCCCAGAATACGACGGAGCCATATGACAAGTAAGGTGGAGGCCCGAGGGCCCCACACCATAAGGCGGCGCGTTCAGGGGCCCGCGGCCCTATGGTGTGGCCCCTCGCCGGCCTCCGACGCCTCCTTCGGACTACTTATTGGCCTCGACCTAAAAACGCATGGGGAGGAGTCGAAACGCCAAAACCATCCAGAGCCGCCACATCACAAACTCCGTCTCCGGAGCCGAGTCTCGTTCGGCACTGCCGACGGGGAATTGGAGGAGATCTTCACCGCCATCACCGCCAACGCCTCTCCATCGACCAGCCATGTTTCCCCCATCCATGTGTGAGTAATCCCCGCTGTAGGCTGAAGGGGATGGTAGGGATTGGATGAGATTGGTCATGTAATAATCATAAGATTGTTAGGGCATAGTGCCTAGTATCCGTAGATGTCACTTTTATGATATTGTTGCAACTTGTTATGCTTAATGCTTGTCACTAGGGCCCGAGTGCCATGATCTCAGATCTGAACATGTTATTGATTCATGAAGATATTCGTTGTTTATGATCTTACCCTGCAAGTTGTATACACATGTCGCTGTCCTGAACCAATGGCCCCGAAGTGACAGAATCGGGACAACCGGAGGGAATGGTAGTGATGTGAGGATCACATGTGTTCACGGAGTGTTATTGCTTGCTCCGACTTATTAAAAGGAGTACCTTAATTTCCAATAGTTTCCCTAGAGGCCTTGCCACCGGCTGGTAGGACAAAAGATGTTGTGCAAGTTTCTCATTGCGAGCACGTACGACTAAATATGGAACACATGCCTATTGATTGATTAGTACTTGGATACCGTTTTATTATTATCTGCAAATGCCCCTGCTTTGATTGTTATATGAGTTTCTCTCATCCATGCAACGCCCGTTAATCCGTCCTCGTGCCTACAGTATTTTAATCCCGTGTTTACTATAATCACTACTGCTGTCTTTATTTCACCGCTGCTGTTATTTCACTATTCCTACCGCTATAAAACTGTTACTACTGATAAACTCTCGCGAGCAAGTCTGTTTCCAGGTGCAATGAATTGACAACTCCGTCATATGCTTTCATGTATTCTTTGTCTCCCCTTGTGTCGAATCAATAAATTGGGTAATACTTCCCTCGAAGACTGTTGCGATCCCCTATACTTGTGGGTCATCACTCTCGCCATTTCTATTTTGTCACACTCGAAATTTTCTTTCTTTTTCCAAAGTAGCCCCTGAGCATTTGGGCAAAAACTTGTATTTGATCAAAGGCTCTCGAAATAATCTTATGTTGTCGACATTCTCACTATGCTTCTTAGTCGAGTTTTTCTTTTGCCAAGGTGACATCATTGCTGATGATAGCCACGATTACTGTATTGGGAACATGCGAAAACTGCTCCTCTCGCTGCCTCGTGGGTCCAATTCCCTATCCGGGGACACGTCGTGCAAGTGGGGGACACACGTCTCCGCTTTTACTGGCACATGTACTGCAGGTCCTATATTTTCTCGTCTTAATAAAATTACCCTTTACCCCTTGTCCACGTGTACACCATCTACTCCGCAATTTCTTCATCCAACGGTGCGTCGTTTCACCGCACCTGCATATAAGGTCATCGTCTTCCTCAATCAACACTTCCACTCGCGCCGCACCTCTGTTCCTCTGCAAAAAATCCTCCATTGCGCTCATTGCTTTGTGCGCTCCTCCACGCTCGTGCTGTTCTTCTCCATTCTAGTTGAAGCCACCACGCTCGCGGCTCACTAGGCATAGCACTCCAGAATCCCCAATGGACACCGAAGATTTGGAGTGGGAGAGATCCAAGATCTCCAGCCAGGACATGAACCTGCTGAAGAAGCTGGGGTTCGCCAAGAAGAAGGACGCGATGCGCTTCCCCCACGAGGAGAGCTACCCATCTCCTCCAATGGAGTACCGGGTCAGTTTCGTTGATCATCTCATCTGCGGTCTTTCCCCTCCTATCCATGAGTTTCTTCGAGGTCTTCTCTTTGTTTATGGGCTTCAGCTTCATCAGCTGACGCCCAATTCTATCTTGCACGTGTCGATTTTTATCACATTGTGCGAATGCTTCCTCGGAGTCCATCCTAATTGGGCTTTGTGGAAGCGTATTTTCTGCCTCCGCCGTAATGGCTCCCACGGCGTCGCCTATAATATCGGCGGCGTCGTTATCTGTGTTCGCTCTGACGTCGATTACTTCGACGTCAAATTCCCTGATTCCGTCCAAGGGTGGCGCAAGAAGTGGCTGTATGTGCACGAAGAAAGCTCTGATTCAGTAGAGTACAACATTGCCCCTTTCGACGGAAAAACCAAGATTCTTCGCCGCCGCTTGGGATGCCGAAGCTACCGAAGAAGAGAAATTGGCGACAGAGGCGCTGATGACTCGCATCCGTGAGCTTCAGATACCCGTGGCAAGGAGCTATCGGGTATCCAAATCACAGCCTACTTCCTTAAGATTAGAGTGCAGCCTCTGCAAGCTCGAAAATCCCCTTTGGACGATGTTGGCGTGGGGAGACGTCGAGAGGCTCTCCACATCTTCCTGCGAAGGACTTGGAGAAGCTGATTCGAAGAATCTCCAAGCTTAACAAGAAGGACACCATTCCATCTTCTTGCAAAGTTAAGCCATTTTGTAGCACCAATCCCCTTCCCGAGGTAATTGTTCTTCCTGGCTATTATATTGTCTTCCCGAATTTTTTGCATCTGTCGACTACTTTATTGATGGCGCTTTGTAACATAACTGCTTTGTCGATACTCCTTATTTTTCACAGGGCCACCTTGTTCTATCTTCTCTTCCTCCCCTTCCCGAGGGTGGGGAAGTCGAAGAACGGGCTGTTGTCACCGACGACAACCAGGGTACTTCTCGCCCTGAAAGTGGAGTCGCGGGTTCCCAAAAATCCGCGGCTTCTCTTGAAAAAGAGAATGAAACAGAGGCTACCTCGTCGACACGCTCGTCTCTCCCCGCTGCTTCTCCAAAAGGCAAGAGGAAAAGGGATGAAACTGTTGACTCTGGCACCTCCAAAGCCGATGCTTCCCGTGCCGAAAAGACTGCACCTGATGCCGGGAAGAAAGCTTTGGATCTTTACGAAGCTGCTCTTATCAGCTCGTAAGTTTTTAATGCACTATATTTGTCCCTTCTCGATACTTTTCCAAATTGCTTTCTTATCTTGTCGCCGTATTTGTTGTAGTGGCGATGAAGAGGAAGATGCACCAATTGACGCGGCTGCTCGAACGAGCACGTCCCGTACTTTGGTTGTTTCGGAAGCTCATCCTGATGGCGATGAAACTTTGCCTCCTCAACAAAACCCGGAACATCCAACGCCAGCTGAGAGCCCCCAGGCTCCCCGAAGAGAGCCAGGGTGGAATCAACCAAGGAACCAACCATATTAGCTGGTTGTTCCTCGACTCCTTTAATGGAAGAAGTAAGTTATCTTCTTTGCCCTATATTGACTTCATTTTTCTGGACTTCCCTCTCTTTGTTTCTTCGTGATGTCGAACTTTTTCACTTCCTATATTGATCCCTTTTTATGATCTTTCTTTAGCCTTTCATGAAGGAGCTTATCCGTTTCGGTACCCAATTTATCGGGTACCGCGAGTATGCCGCCAAACTTGAAGGTACCCTCTCTTTTTTTTCCTTGTTTGTCTTTTCTTGTCGAGTATATTCTGTCGCTATTTTGTGCTGCAGTACTTTACTCGCCTGTTTTATGTTGACAGAAAAACTTGCGGAAGCCAACAAACGTGCCGACGCTCTCTTGCTGCTGAGTTAGAGCAAAGCGAAACAGCACATGAAAGCCGGAGCAGATGCGCTACCGTCGAGATCTTCGAAAAGACTCGACGACGCAAAAAATGCTCTGAGTGAAAATGTAGCTCAGCATTCTGCTCGCGAAGAAGAAATCCTTAGTCGACTGGAGTCGCAGAGTCGACGTTTTGTTAGTAAGTGTTCATACCCCTACTGCTTTCTTGCCTCGTCTTTGTTCCCTTTTTCCTTTGATTAACTCTTTTTTATGCTTTAAGCAGGGAGAACAAATCAAGAGTATGAGCTGGAAAACCCTGAAGGTGACCAGCTCCTTGATGCACTCTCTCTTCTTGAAATCCACGACACTGAAGCCCGTGATGGCCTTGCTGAAGCTAAGATTGGTCTGTCGCGGCTTTTTCCATATTTTTTCAAGAAGAAAGAGGAACCCGCAATTTTTGTTGATCTCGCCAAGTGCTTCACTTCCCAAGAAGACCTTGGACTCCAACTTCACCAAGAAGGGTTAAAAGTTGGTGTCGAAGGTACAATTGCCTTGGTTGCTGAGAGCCAACAAAACGTCGACTGGTCAAGGGTTGGCGATACGGAGGAGATCGAGACGAAGAAGTGGCAGTCGCTGATTAAAGCGGCGAAGCCCAAATCGAAGAAAATCCTTGCCACCCTTGGATACAAGCCAGCTCCTACCCCCAGTTCTTCAAAGCCGGAGGTCAAGTAGACCACCTTGCTTTTTCTTGTATTTTTTCCTCTCTTTTGGCGTTGTCGCCTTAGTATCCTTAGCGGTGATTGCTTCAGTAGTTTTCTAGGGATCCTTCTTTTGTAATAGCCATGTACATACTTTGAGAATGAATGGAAATCTATCTTTGCTTAATGATTGATATCGAAACTTTATTTTTTCAGTTGATTTTTGACAATTATACTGCAACTCCCCGTCCTTCCGAGGTTTTTCCTGCTTCATCACGTTTGGAGAAAGCGCCTGTCACTGTCGAATTTACTGGAGATTCCTCGAGTAGAAGCTCAGCACAAGATTTGGATGAACTTCGCCAGCAGCTCCAATCCACGAAGAAGCAATCACTTATGCTCATGGAGCAATCTCGAAAATCCTCCGAGAGAGAAAAGGTTGCACTTCAACAGGCTCAAGATGCTATAACTGAAAAGGATACCAAGGTTGTTGAGGCTGCGCAGCCTTCTTCGAGAGAATTTCATGCTTCACTGCCGACGGATGCTAGATTGGATATGGTGTGTGCTTCATTAACTTTGTCATGCTTTCTTTTTCTTTTTTGCTTGTCTCCTCTTTTCCCGCTGATTCTTTCAAAATAGGTTCCTTCTTGGACACCGCTACCGAAGATGAACGTGTTGAGGCTCGATCCAATGCGCTTCGACTGCGCGGGATCATGGTTCAAATTTTTGGGGCACACCTGAGCGGACTCGCCAGATCGTTAGGTTTCAGGATCGCGCGCTTCAGGTTCGCGAATTTCTCGACTTTTGTACAAGGACCTTGTCTCTGGTCTATGGCACCATGTTTCCTCGCAAAAAATGCCAGAGACTCTTCCTGCTTTGATGGACAAATTTCGGGATGCTCGAATCCACGGCTTTGTGCGGGCCCAATTAGCTGCTGGTGCAAGGTTTTCTATGATTATGATAAAAATCTGCTACCTTAGACGTGGGTCAAGTTGTTCCAAAGTGCCTGGCCAAGATGGCGAAGAGGAGAAAGAACTTTAGCAAATATGACGACGTTGTGACCCATGTGCCGAAGATATGATGGATGAGCTGGATGGACGCGAATTCTTCGTGAAGGGCAGCTATGCTGAACATAGCACTCGCGCTATAAATAATGAACGGTTGACGATAGATAATATACTGGGCAACCCTTGAAGATTCCCCAAGAATTGTATCCTGTGTGTTGTAGACATAATCTATATTGTAAAGTCACTAGATTTGTGTTTTTCAATGTCAAGCCCCCGGGCGTTTTGATGGCGATGTTTTTCTTTTTATAATGCGAGGTTGTCCCAAGGCAAGATAAATTATATTGTGTACTATTTTTGCGGGCGCGAGCCCCCGAGCTTTATGTTGATCACTATTTGGCGACACCTTTTTATTTTGGCGAGGTACTTTATACCAAGGCGAGATATTTTGCAAATTGTATTTGTCGACATTGTGTATATATATATTGTATCTTCTGGGTGGAAAACCCCCGAGCCCGTCGAAAAGATATATAATTCCACTATCTTTATTATATTGCAGCACCGCAGCTCGCTCATTAAAACCTTTCCCGGCCCCACTCGGTGCCCGAAAGGAAAAGAGTGCGATGAAAACTCGCTCATGGGAGTTTCAAGACATTGTATGTTTACAAAGGAGACTATATGTCGGCTTCTAAGCGTAAAAACGCCCGAGCTGCGCCACGCTCCAAGGATTTGGCTCGGCAATCCCCGTCTTCTTGTCCTTGATTCGTATGCTCCTCCTTCAATTACTTCTGTGACGATGTAAGGTCCAAGCCACGGCGACTCGAGTTTTTCGTGCCTTTTTTGGTTGAGTCGTAAAACCAAATCTCCGACTTGAAAAGATCTTGGTCGCAATCATCGACTATGGTAATTTTTCAGGTCCTGTTGGTATTTGGCGACGCGTGACAACACTTCATCTCGAGCCTCATCGAGTGCATCGACATCGTCCTCTAGAGATCTTCTCGAAGTGTTCTATCGTACTCAGAATCCTTGAAGAATCATGCTCTATTTCTATCGCAATACCGCTTCAGCTCCATGGACCAAAAAGAACGGCGTCTCCCGTGTCGCTGTATTTGGTGTTGTTCTGATGTCTCCACAAAGGCAACTCCTCTGGCCAAGTATGTCGAGCTTTTTCCAGCGGTCCTAACAGGCGCTTCTTGATGCCATTGCAGATGATGCCATTGGCTTTCTCGACTTGACCGTTGGTTTGTGGGTGTGCAACAGACGCAAAACTCAATTTAATGCCCACTTCTGCGCAGTATGCTTTGAACTCCTTGGATGTGAAATTACTGCCATTGTCTGTGATGATGCTATGAGGGACTCCAAATCGAAAGAAAATGCTTTTCACAAACTTGATTGCCGACGCGCCGTCTGGTGAATTTATTGGCTTTGCTTCTATCCACTTGGTGAATTTGTCGACAACAACGAGCATATACTCGTATCCTCCCGGCGAAGCTTTGTGTAATTTTCCCACCATATCGAGACCCCATTGAGCAAAGGGCCAAGATAACGGGATTGGCATCAATTCTGCTATCGAGAGTGAGGTTTTGCGGCGAATCTCTGGCACGCGTCCAAGTTCGCACTATTTCCTTCGTGTCCTCAATTGTTGTTAACCAATAAAATCCTGCTGAAAACCTTGGCCGCAATAGCTCGACCGCTTGCATGATGCCCTCATATTCCTTCGTGTACATCTTTCAGATTATCCTTCCTTCTTCGGGTGTAACGCACCTCTGAGCACGCCTGAAATACTTTGCTTGTACACTCCCCTTGACCACGTAAAAGTTTTAGAGTCGTCTAATTATTCGCCTTGCTTCTACTGGATCGCTCGTATTGTTTTTCTTAGGATATAAGATATATATGCCTGCATCCATGGAATTTGCACCATCATGACTAGCTCACGCTCCTCGTCTTCTTCCAGTGATTCTTTTGTATCATCCGAGGGTTTTTCATCCTTCTCCTTCTTCTTTGATTTCCTTGGCTTTGTTGATCTCTCGCTTATTTCTTCCCAAAACACGCCTGGAGGAATCGCGAGACATTGCGACCCGATATTTGCCAGAACATCGGCTTTCATTGCTCAACTGCTGATGTGATTTACCTCACATCCATCAAACAGCTTTTCTAGCTCATTGTACATCTCCTTGTATGCTATCATACTCTCGTTGACTGCATCACATTGATTCATAACCTGTTGTGCCACCAATTGTGAGTCGCCAAAGATTTTCAGTCAGGTTGCACCGCAAGCTTTCGCCATTTTCATCCCGTGTATGAGAGCTTCATATTCTGCTTCATTGTTAGACGCGTTTGGGAACGTCATCCGTAGGACATACTTCAGTTTGTCGCCTTAAGGTGATATTAGTATCACACCTGCTCCAGCGCCTTCTAACCTTTTGGACCCATCAAAGTTCATGGTCGAGGTTCGATAAATCTGGAGGCCCTGTATTTTGTAGCTCCATCCACTCGCGATGAATCTGGCAAAATTTGCGACTTTATTGTTTTTCTTTTTCATACGTGATGTCCCGAGGGAAAGCTCTATTCCCCAAAGGGAGACACGACCCGTAGCTTCGGGTTGTTCAATATGTTTGACAGAGGAGCCTCATTGACCACTATTATCGGGTGCGCCGAAAAATAGTGGCGCAGTTTTCTTGCTGTTGTAAACACACCATACGCCAGTTTCAGGTACTGCGGGTACCGCTGTTTTGAAGGCGACAATACTTCACTGATGAAATATACTGCCTATGTACTCCATGGCTTTCCTTCTTCTTCTCTTTCGACTACGAGCCGTGCCGACCACCTAGGCGTGGCTGCGATGTATAGCAGGATGGGTTCCTTCTCTAGGTGCCACCAAGATTGGTGGTGTCGAAAATTGTGCGCTTAAGATTCTCGAAAGCTCTATCCGCTTCCTCGTTCCACTGAAATTTCTCTCCTTGTTTGATCAATGCATAGAACGGAAAGAAGCTTCTCCAAAACTTTACTTTTAATTGGCGACGCCCCGTCACCGTTGTATTTCTTTCAACTTTGTCGGCTTCCTCATTGTTACGATGGCCTGTATTTTCTCTGGATTGGCTTCGATCCCTCTTGCTGATACTAAGAACCCGAGAAGTTCTCCTGCGGGCACACCAAAGGAGCACTTTGTCGGGTTCAACTTAAGGCAGAACTTGTCGAGGTTGTCGAAGGTCTTTCAAATCCTCGATCAGCGTTGTCCCCTTTTTTGATGTTATGCGACATCGTCAATGTAAACTTGTACATTTTTTCCAATCTCAGGTTGCAAGGCACTTCGCATCATCCGCGATATGTGTTCTCCGTTTTTAGGCCAAATGGCATTGTTCTACATAACACGCCGTAAGGTGTTATGAACGCTGTCTTGGCTTCATCATCTTGTTTTAATCTGATCTCGTTATAACCCAGTACGCGTCCAAGAAGAAAAGACGTTCACATCCTGCCGGAGTCGATGATTTGATTGATCCTTGGGAGGGGAAAGTGATCCTTGGGACAATGTTTATTGAGACACATAAAGTTGACACACATGCGAAGGACTTTCGTTTTTCGCACCATCATCGGGTTAGCTACCCACGTGCCTTTTGTAGATATCTCTTTGATAAAACCAGCATCTTTGAGTCGATCTATTTCTGATAGCATAGCTTTGTTTGGTTCCGAAAAACGCCGCAAAGGTTGTTTGATTGGTCTCGCAATAGGATCCAAGTTTAGGTGGTGCTCGGTTCCTGGGTACTCCTGGCATGTTAGTTGGACACCATGCGAAGATTTTCCCGTGCTCACGGAGGAACTCGACGAGCACGCTTTCCTATACGAGGTCCATATTTGCTGCAATGGACGCCGTTTTCTTCGGTCCGTTTGATCTCGCACCACTTTGAATCCTTAGCAAGATTAAAAGTTGGTTCCCGAGTGGCCTCCCGTGTCCGTAACACATCATAATCGTGAACCTGGCGCCATATACTCCGCTTGCATGCGAAAGTTTCCGACAATCGATGGAAATCTTTGTCGCACTTATCGCCTAGCGCGAAACTTCCTTGACGTGATTGGTCCCTTAGGTCCGGCAGCCTCCACAATAAGTACGTGTAATGAGGTACCGCCATAAACCTGGCGTATGCTGGTCGTCCCAACAAGGCATGATATTGCGACGGAAATCCACAACTTCAAATTCCAGCTTTTCTATCCTGTAGTTTTCTCGGTCCCAAACCGAACGTCGAGATTGATCTTGCCCAACGGATAACTTGGCTTCTCTCGCGTGATCCCGTGGAAACGCAGTTGGTTTAGATTTGCCAGTGATATGTTCATCTTCCTTAGTGTATATGCGTACATAAGGTTTAAGCTGCCACCATCTATAAAGACTCTCGACACGTCAAAACCAGCAATTACTGCGGGTAAGATAAGTGCATTGCCCGGGTCGAGGAACTTGCTGCGGGTGATCCGCAATTGTGAAGCCAATTTAGGTAATTAACGTTGGTGGAGGCATCTTCTCTGCCATGAACACTTGTCGCGACATTACCTTCTGCGCCTGTTAGATGGCCTAGCTTTCTCAATCATCGAGACCGCACCATTGGAGTTAGGTCAACATATGGAGGTGGGTGTGGTGTCCGCATTCGAGCTGGTGTCGATTGTCCCAATTGCGGGAGGAGGTGGGAGATGGATCTCACTCCTTGGCCCTCGGGGTTTCTGTTCATTGCTTGAACATTAGCGATCTCTCGCGCCCGGCAACATTGTTTGGACATTGCGACAGTCTTTGGAGATGTCCTCGACTGCCTCTTTCCATTATTGTCGAGATAGAAGTGCATCTCGACATGGCCCATTCATCATTTCTTCGGGAGACACATATGGTCTCTGAAACCTTGGTCCACTATTTTGTTCTGCACACGAAAGTCACCTTGTTGTCGCCTTGTTGTTCATTACTTATTTGGTAATAATCTCGACTATTTCTCCAGAGTTTCCTAAACCAGCTGATATGTGGCCAGCATCATTGTTGTAGAACTGGCGAGAAAATCGCCTTCTATTTTGAAAATTTTGACGCGGTCCTCTTCTGGCGACCTATGTCGTTTGTTGTGTATCGCATCTTCTCCATCCGCCCATCTGTTTGCTATCTCCATCAATGCTGATATTGTCTTAGGGTTGGTTCTCCTAAGTCCTCGACGAAATCTCCCCGTCGAATTCTGCCACGAACGCGTCTATTGCCTCTCGCCGATATATCCTCTCGCCGAGTTTTTAATAATGTTCCACCTCTGTATATATTTTCTCATTGATTCGTCGTGTTTCTGTCTACACGCCCTCAGCTCTTCCAATGACGCTGGTTTCTTGCAGGTGGATCGGAAATTCCTCACGAAGATGTCTTCAAAACTATCCCAGCTGTCAATGGAGCCTGGGGGAAGTTTCTTTATCCAAGATCGCGCGGCTCCACTCAAGTGTACTTGGATGCTCGCATGGCTGTTGCTCTGGTTCCGCCTATCAACTTCACCATCTCAGGTAATCAACGAGCCAATCCTCGGACCTGTAGGCCATCGAATTTCTTGAAATTTTCGAGGTAACTTCCTCGGGATCCTGTAGGCCATCGAATTTCTTGAAATTTTCGGGCAACTTAAACCCTTTCGGAACTCGAGTTTTTCGAACTCGTCTCGTAAAGCACGGGAGCCCACACATATCTTCATTGGCAACTTCTGGTGACTGCCGATGTTCTCTTCTTTCTTGTCGCGCTCTATCTACCCTTGCTTGTGCCGCCGTATCCCTTGCTCCACTTGTCCTTGGTGGATCTTCCACTGCTGTCGTGGGTCGTGGACTATTTTGCCTGGGAGGGGTAGCTGCGAACGCTGTTCCCATGACTCCAACTCCAACCATTGCCATATTGAACAATGCTTCTCTCGGGTCCCCCGGAGGTGGTCTGGATGCGAGGATATAAGCTTGCGTAGCCATGTACCCAGCTTCTGGCGTAATATTTCCCCTTGTGTCAATCGTCATGAAGGACATGTCGAGATTTTGACTATATTTCCTCTCTCTCCGCTTCAGGTATATTTTACAGCCGAGATCTTGCTCTCCTCCGAGCGTCTCTATGACTTATCTCCCAAAGTTCCCGATTGTCGACCGAGCTCCGCTTGTCGCCCGCTTGACGCGGATGTTGCCTCCTTCTTCTATTCAGGATTCGGCTCTCGTTTTTCCAGCTCCCCTACTTACACGAGCAAGTCTATATTGATAAGCTTGTAATTCTTCTGCAGTAGCGTAGCGGTTGTGGTCATTGGTTCTGTACCATCCATGGCTTTTGCAGCTCTATCCCACGCTGCCTGCGAGCTGAACTCTTAATCGTGGAGTGGTCCCGACATATTTTGTGCCTAAACCTTTTCTGAGATCAGAGGGATCAACGTATGGATTTCCCAAATCGTCGAAATCCTCTGACGTCTCCGGTTGTGCCTGTTTCTTCTATCACATAGATCTGATGATATTTTGCGCATTGATTTTTATCAGGATTGGTGACACCATCATATAAAGTGGTGAAGACCTTTCCGATGGCAGCAGATTTGTCGATGAAGTTGGAGCCTGCCGACGCTGTCGGAGTCGCTGCTTATAACGGAGTCCGCAGATGACTCGAAGGATGTCGCTGAAGATCTTGGCGAGTTTTCCGCTTGCCTTGGTGTCGACGAAGCACGACGAAAACTCTTCGTCGCTCGATGAAAAGTCAGAATCGATCGCTGAAATACGAGATCGGAACTTCGAGATGATAGATCCTTCCTTATTGACGCCAAATCGGAATTCTCCGAACGCCATGATGATCTCCTCCAGATACACACATGCATCCAAACGGGAGGGCGGGTGAGGAATACAATCGACTAGATCAGTTTTTTTCCCGTTTACCTCGATCCATCGCATTGCTTGCTACCAACGAAGTCGACGATTCTGGACGTGCCATCGAGATCAGCTCCTTGCAACCTCTAATTCCCACGGTCGGCGCCAATTGACAAAGGATTAACTTGTCAATGCCTACAGATTGTAGACTAGGGTTTGGCTAGAAGTAGAGGGCAAGTAGATCTCGAAGGTTTCAGCCAAAAAGTACTCGCTAATTGTAAAAACTAGGGTTCTCTTGACAATTCGATCCTTTCTTTGTCCCTCGACTCCCCCTTATATAGGAGGTGGAGCCGAGGGTTTTCGTAATACACAAGTTACAGAGTCCGAGAGGGTTTCATACCCGTCCCGTAAGATTACAAGTTTCTATATTTCCTAATACAATCTATTTTTCCTTAATACTAATTGGGCTTCCGACCACATCCCGGGAAGTCCCGTCTCAATAAACCCCGGTACTACTGATTGGCCCATTGGCGATGCCTATGTCATCTTATTTTTCCACTAAGCTTCCTAAGACCTAAAGGGATACGAGGCGACGAGGCGCTCACTCATAGGGCTGCGCGGCCGAGGGGCCCGCGCGGCCCCATGGTGTGGGCCCCTCGTCAGCCCTCCCTCGACCTACCCTTCCGCCTACTTTATAGCCTTCGAAAACCCCCGTACCGAGAGCCACGATAACAGAAAAGTTACCGAGACTACGCCAATCCCATCCTGGGGATTCAGATACTGCCCTCCGGCACCCTCACAACGGGGAGAGGGGGAATCATCACCGGGAGGGCTCTACATCATCATGCCCGCTTCGGATTGAAGCGTGAGTAGTTCATCCTTGGACCATGGGTCCATAGCAATAGAGTAGCTAGCTGGTTGTCTTCTCCTCTTGTGCTATCATGTTTAGATCTTGTGAGCTGCCTAACATGATCAAGATCATCTATTATTAATGCTACATGTTGACAACCTTCACGTGTTCCTTTGTTTTCAGTGCTTCTGCAGAGATTGACAACTCCCATCACATGCTTGGGGTAAGTATCTGATTATGTTGTGCAGGTTCCATGTTGGTGCCGGTTTCACTGGGTGTTGCGCCGCACTACATCCCTCCACCAACAACCTTCACGTGTTCCTTGACTCCTACCGGTTCGATAACCTTGGTTTCTTTCTGGGGGAAAACTTGCTGCTGTGCGCATCACACCTTCCTCTTGGGGTTCCCAACGGACGTGTGCATCACGCGTATGATCAGCTCACGTTGCAGGTTTGATGAACCTGTTGTAATTGCAACTTTACTTTCAACCGACGATGTATGTTTTGGCGACAGCCCCCGAGCGAATCGAGGGAACTATGCCTGCCGTCGACTCCGTCGCTCTTTAGTACCTTTTAGTTTAAAGTACCGGCATGGGTCTTGTTTGTAAGTATATAGTTTTTTATCCTTGCCGTCTGCAGCACTCGCGTAGTCTTGAGGCTTTAGCAAAGGATAATTGTGTAATGTTATAAGTCCCGTTTATTTTACCTTCTATTGCAGCACTCGTATTTTTCAGAGGCTTTAGATGGAAATTTCGGGTATAGTATTTGAAAACGACCCTCGATCTTATTTATCGAGTTTGTCAGTCGAAATCAATGTTTATTATGCAACAAAAATCTTGATGAACTTGTTCGGGTGTCCCGAATTAATTCAGTACTCGGATAAACGAAACTTGAGTCGTTATTAATAAGATAAACTAAGAATGATGTGGCTAGAAAAGCCTTATTGAAAGAAAATTTCTAAGAAAAAATTTAAAGATGCATAACGCCGCTCGTCTTCTTTAAGCAAGAGGAGGGTCCTTCTTGTCTTGGGTCTTGTCTAGGGAGCCGGTGGCTCTGGAGGTGCCGATGATTTCTTCAGGAGTACTTGCGACAAGCGCCAGAGTGTTAACGTCTTCGGCTGAGGCTTCAACTGTCGAAGGCCCAACCACTGAAACTCCCAATGCGGGGTCATCTGGTTTATTTTTCGACTTCTTGACACTGTCATCCTCTTTATCTTGAGAGGTCAGTTGTTTAGAAGGGAAGTCGATAGCTTCCTGTTTTATTCCAAACTTTGTAGCAATCCTCTGAAACTCGCGATCACAGTTATCCGAGCGAGAAAAACTTCCATGGACTGTGATATTGGTTCCATTGTTGCCTGGCATCTTGAGCTTGAGATACGCATAATGTGGCACAACCATGAACTTGGCATAAGCTGGTCTCTCGAGTATAGCATGGTACTGTGATTCCCAATTTACTACCTCGAACTCTATCCTTTCTGAAATTGTCGGGTTTCCCAAAGACAACATTCAGGTAAACTCTGCAAGAGAATACGCTGGTAGAGTAGGAAGGGTGCCATGAAAACATGTATCAGATTCTTCTAGCATCTTCATTGTAATGCCCATGTTTTTGACTGTGCTTGCAAATATCAGATTTAATCCGCTTCCACCATCCATGAACACTTTTCTCATATTGAATCCTCCTATTTGCGCCTCAACTACCAAGGCAGCATGACCTGGCTTTGGGATGGTCATCGGGTGATCCGCTCTGCTGAACAGGATGCTTTGTGATGACCAGTCGACATATTCTGGAATATTTGCCATGGTACTTTCTGCGAGGTTGATTTCTTGTGTGAGTTTCTTCATCTCTCTTCTCGAAACACCAGTTTTGTGAATCATGCTCATCTGTCCCCGCGGTGGAGGGAAGGACTCGTTAGGGTTACGAGTTTGCACTTGCTGAACTTGGTGCTGAGGTGGTGGTGGTGGTGGAAGGTTCGACTGCTGCTACTGCCCCTGCCTATTTCATAGAACTTTTGCATCTCAAAAACGTCGACAGTACTTGTGAAAGAGATGACTGATGTCTACGTGTGCTTCTATTCTTGTAGATAGTGTTGGGCCTCCAAGAGCAGAGGTTTGTAGAACAGCAGCAAGTTTCCCTTAAGTGAATCACCCAAGGTTTATCAAACTCAGGGAGGTAGAGGTCAAAGATAGTCCTCTCAAGCAACCCTGCAATTAAGATACAAGAAGTCTCTTGTGTCCCCAACACACCTAATACACTTGTCGATGTATAGGTGCACTAGTTCGGCGAAGAGATAGTAAAACACATGTGGTATAGATGAATATGAGTGGTAATAACAATCTGAAATAAATATGGCAGCGAGTAAACATGCAAGAGAAAGTAAGCGGTGTTTGCAGTATTGGAAACAAGTCCTAGGGATCATACTTTCACTAGTGGACACTCTCAACATTGATCACATAATAAATAAATAACTTCTCCTCGCGCTACATATACTCTTTTGTTGGATGACAAACACCATTCATTGTGTAGGGCTACAAGAGCTCCCTCAAGCCGGAGTTAACAAGCGCCACAACATTCGGCATTCATATTTAAGTAACCTTAGAGCTTAATAGATCTTTGCAATTTAAACCGAGTACTAACATAGCATACACACTGTCACCATTACACTATGAAGGGGGAATAGATCACATCAATACTATCATAGTAATAATTAACTCCATAACCTACAAGAGATTATGATCATAACCTACGCCAAGTACTACATGATGCACACACTGTCACCGTTACACCATGGAGGAGGAATATACTACTTTAATAACATCACAAGAGTAGCACATAGACTAATAGTGATACAAAGCTCATCATATGGATCTCAATCATGCAAAGCAAGAGATCATTGTATTGGAGTACAGAGAGAGATTAACCACATAGCTACTGATAGCCTTAGCCTCGGGAGAACTACTCCCTCCTCATCATGGGAGACAGCGATGATGGAGATGGCGGTGGTGTCGATGGAGATGCCTTCGGGGCAATTCCCCGTCCCGGCGGCGTGCCGAACAGAGACTTCGTCCCCCGAATCTTGGCTTCGCGATGGCGGCGGCTCGGGAACTTTCTCGTATTGTGGCTTTTCCGTGTCGAAGATTTAGGTCACGAGGCATGGCGAAGAGTTGGAGTCGGAAGGGGTCTGGGGGACCCACACACGAGGGGGGCGCCCCCCCTGGGCCGCGCCGCCATGGCGTGTGGGGGCCCTGGGCCTCCCCCGGTCCCTCTTCGGTGTCGAAGCTTCGTGGAAATATAAGATCATGGGCCTTGATTTCGTCCACCCGAGAATATTTCCTTACTAGGATTTCTGAAACCAAAAACAGCAGAAAACAGAACTGGCACCGGCATCTCGTTAATAGGTTAGTTCAGGATCAAAACGATATAAAGTGTGAACAAAACATGTAGGTATTGTCATAAAACTAGCATGGAACATCAGAAATTATAGATACGTTTGAGACGTATCAAGCATCCCCAAGCTTAGTTCCTACTCGCCCTCGAGTAGGTAAACGATAACAACAATAATTTCCGAAGTGACATGCTACCATCATAATCTTGATCAACATTATTGTAAAGCATATGACATGAATGGAGTGATTCAAAGCAATGATCTATAGTTTGTTAACAAATAGATAACATATAGCAAAACTTTCCATGAATAGTACTTTCAAGACAAGCATCAAAAAGTCTTGCATAAGAGTTAACCCGTAAAGCAATAAATTCAAAGTAAAGACATCGAAGCAACACAAAGGAAGATATAAGTTTCAGCAGTTGCTTTCAACTTTCAACATGCATATCTCATGGATAATTGTCAACACAGAGTAATATGATGAATGCAAATAAGCAAGTATGTAAGAATCAATGCACACTTGACACAAGTGTTTGCTTCTAAGATGGAAGGAAATGGGTAAACTGACTCAACATAAAGTAAAAGAAAGGCCCTTCGCAGAGGGAAGCAGGGATTAAATCATGTGCTAGAGCTTTTCAAGTTTTGAAATCATATAGAGAGCATAAAAGTAAAATTTTGAGAGGTGTTTGTTGTTGTCAACGAATGGTAGCGGGTACTCCAACTACCTTATCAACCAGACTTTCAAGAGCGGCTCCATGAAGGACGTTATCTCTACCAGCAAGGTAGATCATCCCTCTTCTTTTGTTTACACATGTACTTTAGTTTTATTTATTAGATGACACTCCCCCAACCTTTGCTTACACAAGCCATGGCTAACCGAATCCTCGGGTGCCTTCCAACATTCACATACCATGGAGGAGTGTCTATTTGCAAATTTAAGTTGCTTACTGATAGATCAGAGCAAAACATGTGAAGAGAATTATTAATGCAAGTTAATTAATTGGGGCTGGGAACCCCATTGCCAGCTCTTTTTGAAAAATTATTGGATAAGCGGATGAGCCACTAGTCCATTGTGAAAGTCTGTCAGAAGTAAATGACAAGATCGAAAGATAAAACACCACATACTTCCTCATGAGCTATAAAACATTGACACAAATAAGAGATAATAGCTTTTGAATTGTTTAAAGGTAGCACATGAAGTATTTAATGAAATACCACATAGTAGGTAGATATGGTGGACACAAATGGCATGGGTTTTGGCTCAAGGTTTTGGATGCACGAGAAGCATTTCCTCTCACACAAGGTGTGGCTAGCAAGGTTGTTTGAAGCAAACACAAATATAAACCGGTAAGTGAAACTTACATAAGAACATATTGCAAGCATTATAAGACTCTACAATCTTCCTCCTTGTTGCTCAAACACTTTTACCAAAAAATATCTAGACCTTAGAGAGACCAATCATGCAAACCAAATTTCAACAAGCTCTACGTAGTTCTCCACTACTAGATTTAAACTACATGATGCAAGAGCTTAAACATGATTTATGAGAGCTCAAAACAATTGCCAAGTATCAAATTATTCAAGACCATATGAAGCATTTTCTGATTCCAACCAAATAGCAACAAGTGAAGCGATCAACTTTCGCCCTTGAACATTAAAAGTAAAAGCGAAGAACACTAGTGTTCATATGAAAAAGCGGAGCGTGTCTCTCTCCCACATGAGCATGAATTTATTCAGAGAATGAAAATAACAAAACGAAAATAAAAGCACACAAACGCTCCAAGTAAAGTACATAAGATGGGACGGAATAAAAATATAGTTTCACTAGAAGTGACCTGATAAGTTGTCGATGAAGAAGGGGATGCTTTGGGCATCCCCAAGCTTAGATGCTTGAGTCTTCTTAAAATATGCAGGGATGAACCACGGGGCATCCCCAAGCTTAGACTTTTCACTCTTCTTGATCATAGTATATCAGCATCTTCTCTTGACCCTTGAAAACTTCCTCCACACCAAACTTAAAGCAAACTCATTAGAGGGTTAGTGCATAATCAAAATTCACATGTTCAGAGGTGACACAATCATTCTTAACACTTCTGGAAATTGCACAAAGGTACTGAAAGTTAATGGAACAAAGAAATCCATTCAACATATCAAAAGAAGCAATGCGAAATAAAAGGCAGAATCTGTCAAAACAGAACAGTCCGTAAAGACGAATTTTATAGAGGCACTTAACTTGCTCAAACGTAGAAACTCAAAACTAATGAAAGTTGAGTACATATCTGAGGATCACGCACGTAAATTGGAAGATTTTTTTGATTTTTTTACAGAGAGTTCTGCGCAAATTTGTGACAGACAACAATCTGTTTCTGCGCTGCAATCCAAATCTAGCATCAACTTTACCATAGAGACTTTACTTGGCACAAAAACATGATAAGGAGGTTGCTACAGTAGTAACAACTTCCAAGACTCAACAAAAACAGTAAAAATAAACACATGGGTTATCTCCCAAGAAGTTCTTTTTTTATAGCCATTAGATGGGCTCAGCAATTTTAATGATGCTCTCGCAAGAAATAAGAGTTGAAGCAAAAGAGAGCATGAAGAAGCAAATTCAAAACACATTTAAGCCTAACCCACTTCCTATGAAAAGGAGTCTTGTACACAAATAAATTCATGAAGAACAAAGTGGCAAGCATAGAAAAGCAACACAAGTGCAATTTCAAGATTCTCAACATAAAGAGGGGAAACTTAATATTATTAAGATGCATATAACCATGTTTCCCTCTCTCATAATAACTTTCAGTAGCATCATGAACAAACTCAACAATATAAATATCACATACAAAATTCTTGTCATGAGCTACATGCATAAAATAATTATTCTCCACATAAGCATAATCAATTTTATTAGTTGCAGTGGGAGCAAATTCAATAAAATAGCTATCACTATTATTCTCATCACCATAATCATCATATATAGGAGGCATATTGTAATCATAATTAATTTTCTCCTCAATAGTAGGTGGACTGAAAATATCATATTCATAATTGCAAGCATCATATATAGGAGGTGAAGTATCATCAAAGTAAATTTTCTCCTCCATGCTTGGGGGACTAAAAATATCACAACCAGCTTCCCCAAGCTTAAATTCTTCCATAGCTTTAGCAATAATGGTGTTCAAAGAGTTCATGCTAATAACATTGCTACAACTATTTTGCAAACAAAGTTCCATGGGTTTTTTATTTTCTCTTCAAACACCTCATGTCCTAATTCAAGATAAAGTTCATAAAGATCTCTAATTTTTTTTGTTGTTTTCCATTAAGCCTAACTAGTGAAAATAAAAACAAGAAACAAAAAGTCGCAAATTCAGAGTCTAAAGGAGATAGCTTCGAGCACTCACACACCGGCAACAGGCTAGGAAATAGCTTAGTAGTCGGAGGATGTGAATACCTTTACCTTACTAAACGGTGCCGAAAAATAGCTTGATGTTCACGTGTGCTTCTATTCTTGTGGACAGTGTTGGGCCTCCAAGAGCAGAGGTTTGTAGAACAAGCAGCAAGTTTCCTTAAGTGAATCACCCAAGGTTTATCGAACTCAGGAGGTAGAGGTCAAAGATAGTCCTCAAGCAACCCTGCAATTAAGATACAAGAAGTCTCTTGTGTCCCAACACACCTAATACACTTGTCGTATGTATAGGTGCACTAGTTCGCGAAGAGATAGTAAAACACAGGTGGTATAGATGAATATGAGTGGTAATAACAATCTGAAATAAATATGGCAGCGAGTAAACATGCAGTAGGAACAAAGAAGCGGTGTTTGCAGATAGAAACAAGGCCTAGGGATCATACTTTCACTAGTGGACACTCTCAACATTGATCACATAATAAATAAATAACTTCTCCTCACTTGTGCTACACATACTCTTTTGTTGGATGACAAACACCATTCATTGTGTAGGGCTACAAGAGCTCCCTCAAGCCGGAGTTAACAAGTGCCACAACATTCGGCATTCATATTTAAGTAACCTTAGAGCTTAATAGATCTTTGCAATTTAAACCGAGTACTAACATAGCATACACCCTGTCACCATTACACTATGAAGGGGGAATAGATCACATCAATACTATCATAGTAATAATTAACTCCATAACCTACAAGAGATTATGATCATAACCTACGCCAAGTACTACATGATGCACACACTGTCACCGTTACACCATGGAGGAGGAATAGACTACGTCAATAACATCACAAGAGTAGCACATAGACTAATAGCGATACAAAGCTCATCATATGGATCTCAATCATGCAAAGCAATTCATGAGATCATTGTATTGGAGTACACAGAGAGAGATTAACCACATAGCTACCGGTACAGCCCTTAGCCTCGGGGGAGAACTACTCCTCCTCATCATGGGAGACAGCAGCGTTGATGGAGATGGCGGTGGTGTCGATGGAGATGCCTTCCGGGCAATTCCGGCGGCGTGCCGGAACAGAGATTCTGTCCCCGAATCTTGGCTTCGCGATGGCGGCGGCTCTGGAACTTTTCGCATCGTGGCTTTTCCGTGTCGAAGATTTAGGTCATGAGGCATCTTATAGGCGAAGAGTCGGAGTCGGAAGGGGTCTGGGGGACCCACGAGGGGCGCCTCTGGCCGCGCCGCCATGGCGTGTGGGGGCCTGGCCTCCCCCTAGTCCCTCTGTTCGAAGCTCGTGGAAATATAAGATCATGGGCCTTGATTTCGTCCAATTCCGAAATATTTCCTTACTAGGATTTCTGAAACCAAAAACAGCAGAAAACAGGACGGCACTTCGGCATCTCGTTAATAGGTTAGTTCCGGAAACGCATCAAAACGATATAAAGTGTGAACAAAACATGTAGGTATTGTCATAAAACTAGCATGGAACATCAGAAATTATAGATACGTTTGAGACGTATCAATGACTCGACTTCTTCTTGTCATCCTTGGGGTTGATGTATGCATGTAGATAACAAGGAGCATTTAGCTGCTCAGCAAAAGCCAATTCCGGGATCCTTGAAGGTCTTCCTTTGTAGTTGCCGCGATTCCCTAAATTATTACGATTGTTGTCTTGACGATCATCACGTCTATCATCATACCGATCATCTCGTCGATTAGAATATCCGGCAGCTACCATGTTGGTATCGTCATATCCGCGATCTTTCCTCTTCTTGCGGCGATATCTTCGACACCTGAATCGTGCCTCGGCTGATCGTCATGTTCGTCGTCACTGCGTGGACGAGGTTTTCTTACATGATCTTCTCCATCAGCCCAACTATTGGCGATCTCCATCAACTTGGAAGTCTTTGGCTTCTTTCGACCAAGTTCTTCAATATATGATTCTCATCGGATGCCATCACTGAAGGCATCAATTGCTATGTCGATGGAAACATCTTCAGCAGCGTTCAATAGTTTAGTAAATCGTCTGATGTATGTGTGCATCGACTCTTTTGGCTTTTGCTGGCAATGGTGTAGTTCCTCGATTCCGACCGGCCTCTTGTATGTTGCCTGGAAGTTTTTGACGAAAGCATCAACAAGATCTTCCCATGATTTGATAGAACCCTTTGGCAGACCTCTCAACCAGGCTCGTGTCGAATCGTTCAAGTAAAGATGTAAGCACTGCATTGATGTTATTTGATTTCCTTTGTGCAAGATCACGGTTTGCAAGTAATCATCTATCCAGGATCTCGGCTCTTGTTGCCCGTCGTATTTAGCAGCATTGGTGGGAGTAGGCTTAAACCTTTTGGGTGGCATTGTCTCCCTAATCTTATAGCTCAAACAATTGGCTCCTCGCAGCTCGCCGTCGTAATCCTGAGTTTCTTCGGAATAGTCGATGTCATATTCTTCTCTTGCGGCTCGTTGATACGTCTCAAACGTATCCATAATTTCTTATGTTCCATGCTACTTTTATGATAATACTTGAATGTTTTATACATACTTTACAGCATTATTATACATTTTCCGGCACTAACCTATTAACAAGATGCCGAAGCCAGCTGCTGTTTTCTTGTTTTGGTTTCAGAAATCCTAGTAAGGAAATATTCTCGGAATTGGACGAAATCAACGCCATGGTCCTATTTTTACACGAAGTTTCCAGAAGACCGAGGGGAACGGCGGGCCACGAGGCGCCGACACGCAGGGGGCTGCGGCTGGCCCCGCCGCGCTGCCTGCTGTGTGGGCCCTCATGACGCCCCCACCTGCCCTTCCGCCTACTTAAAGCCTTCGTCTAATACCCCAGTACCGAGAGCCACGATACTGAAAACCTTCCGAGACGCCGCCGCCAATCCCATCTCGAGGGATTCAGGAGATCGCCTCCGCACCCCGTCGAGAGGGAATCATCACCGAGGGCTCTCACATCATGCCCGCCTCCCGGATTGATGCGTGAGTAGTTCATCCTTGGACTATGGGTCCAAGCGTAGCTAGATGGTTGTCTTCTCCGCTTGTGCTATTATTGTTTAGATCTTGTGATGCTGCCTAACATGATCAAGATCATCTATTTGTAATGCTACATGTTGTGTTTGGTGATCCGATGAATCTAGAATACTATGTTAAGTTGATTATCAATCTATCATATATGTGTTGTTTATGTTCTTGCATGCTCTCCGTTGCTAGTAGAGGCTCTGGCCAAGTTGATACTTGTAACTCCAAGAGGGAGTATTTATGCTCGATAGTGGGTCATGCCTCCATTGAATCCGGGATCGTGACAGAAGTTCTAAGGTTGTGGATGTGCTGTTGCTACTAGGGATAAAACATCGATGCTTTGTCTAAGGATATTTGTGTTGATTACATTACGCACCATACTTATTGCAATTATCTGTTGTTTACAACTTAATACTGGAGGGGGTGCGGATGCTAACCCGAAGGTGGATTATTTAGGCATAGATGCATCAGGATAGCGGTCTATGTACTTTGTCGTAATGCCCTGATTAAATCACATAGTAATCATCGTTGATATGTATTGAATCTTGATTTGTCAATCCCACCTATAATTTGTTCACCCAACATGTTAGTTATTATTGGAGAGACACCACTAGTGAACTGTGGACCCGGGTCCATTCTTTTACATCTGAATACATTCTATTGCAATTATTGTTCTTACTGTTCTTTTGCAAACAAACACCATCTTCCATTCGATACCTAATCCTTTGTTTTCAGCAAGCCGGAAGATTGACAACCTCAGCACGTTGGGGCAAAGTATCTGATTATGTTGTGTGGTTCCGTTGGCGCTTGGTTTCACCGGTGTTGCTGCATACACTCCTCCACCAACAACCTTCACGTGCTTCTTGGATCCTACTGGTTCGATAACCTTGGTTTCTTTCGAGGGAAAACTTGCTGCTGTGCGCATCATACCTTCCTCTTGGGGTTCCCAACGGACGTGTACATCTACGCGCATCAAGCTCTTTTTCTGGCGCCGTTGCCGGGGATCTGAAAAAAAGTTACACCACAAAGATTTCTATCTCCCACGTCAACTGCACGCCAGCAGCTCTTTTTCTGGCGCCGTTGCCGGGGAGATCAAGACACGCTGCAAGGGGAGTCTCCACATCCAATCTCTTTACTTTGTTTTTGTCTAGCTTTACTTTACTTTATTTACTGTCTTGTTTGCTTCATATTAAAAACACACAAAAAATTAGTTACTTTACTTTCTGTCTTGTTTACTAGCTCTATATCAAAAACACAAAAAAATTAGTTACTTGTCTTTATTCTATTTGCTTAGTTTACCTTTATTACTGCTATAATGGGTACTCCTGAAAATACTAAGTTGTGTGATTTCACTAGCACAAATAATAATGATTTTATAAGTACTCCTATTGCTCCACCTGCTACTACAGCAGAATTCTATGAAATTAAACCTGCTTTATTAATCTTGTTATGAGAGAGCAATTTTCTGGTGTTAGTACTGATGATGCTGGCCATCTTAATAATTTTGTTGAACTTTGTGAAATGCAAAAGTATAAGGATATAGATGGTGATATTATAAAACTGAAATTGTTTCCTTTCTCATTAAGAGGAAGAGCTAAAGATTGGTTGCTTTCTTTACCTAAAAATAGTATTGATTCATGGACTAAATGTAAAGATGCTTTTATTGGTAAATATTATCCTCCTGCTAAGATTATATCTTTGAGAAGTAGCATTATGAATTTTAAACAATTTGATAATGAACATGTTGCTCAAGCATGGGAGAGAATGAAATCTTTGGTAAAGAATTGCCCAACCCATGGACTGACTACTTGGATGATCATCCAAACCTTTTATGCAGGATTGAATTTTTCCTCGAGGAACCTATTGGATTCAGCTGCTGGAGGTACTTTTATGTCCATCACCCTGGGCGCCGCGACTAAACTACTTGATGATATGATGATCAATTACTCTGAATGGCACACTGAAAGAACTCCTCAAGGTAAGAAGGTAAATTATGTTGAAGAAACCTCTTCTTTGGGTGATAAGATTGATGCTATTATGTCTATGCTTGCAAATGATAGATCTCATATTGATCCTAATAATGTTCCTTTAGCTTCATTGGTTGCTCAAGAAGAAAATGTTGATGTGAATTTCATAAAGAGTAATAATTTCAACAACAATGCTTATAGGAATAATTATGGTAACAACAACTATAGGCCATATCCTTCTAATAATGGTAATGGTTATGGTAATTCTTATGGTAATTCTTACAACAATAATAAGAGTGTACCCTCTGGTCTTGAAGTCATGCTTAAATAATTTATTAGTACACAAACTGCTTTTAATAAAACTGTTGAAGAAAAGCTTGGTAAAATTGATGTTCTTGCTTCTAAGGTTGATAGCTTGCTCTTGATGTTGATCTTTTAAAATTGAAAGTTATGCCTCAGGAAGTTAAAGATGCTAGGTTTGCTAAAACAAATGCCATCCAAGTTCCTGAATTGCATGCTAGGTGGGATAGAGAAGAAAAAGAAAAACTTGCTAAAGAAAATAATGTAGCTAAAGTATGGACTATTACCACCACTAGTAATGTTGATTCTTCACATGTTGCTACACCTCCTACTATCAATGGTAAAATAATTGGTGTTGGCAATGTTTCTACTCCTAGTACAAAGCGTGCAAAATTGCCTGAAACTGCTTGTGATATAAAACTGCTGAAATTTTTCAAAATATTGGTGACAATGATTCCATTGCTGTAGAACATAATGGTTTAGATTTTGATGATTGTCATATTACTGAAGTTATAAAGTTCTTACAAAAACTTGCTAGAAGTCCTAATGCTAGTGCTATAAATTTAGCCTTTACAAAACATATTACAAATGCTCTCATTAAAACTAGGGAAGAGAAATTAAAACTTGAAGCTTCTATTCCTAGGAAGTTAGAATATGGTTGGGAGCCCACCATTAAGATGAAATTCAATGATTTTGAATGTAATGCTTTATGTGATCTTGGTGCAAGTATTTCTGTTATGCCTAAGAAAATTTATGATATGCTTGACTTGCCACCATTGAAGAATTGTTATTTGGATATTAATCTTGCTGATAATGTTAAAAAGAAACCTTTGGGGAGGATTGATAATGTTCGCATTACGGTTAACAATAACCTTGTCCCCGTTGATTTTGTTGTCTTGGATATTGAATGCAATGCATCTTGTCCTATTGTGTTGGGAAGACCTTTTCTTCGAACCGTTGGTGCTATCATTGATATGAAGGAAGGTAATATTAAGTATCAATTTCCTCTCAAGAAAGGTATGGAACACTTCCCTAGAAAAAGAATGAAGTTGCCTTTTGATTCTATTATTAGAACAAATTATGATGTTGATGCTTCTTCTCTTGATGTTACTTGATTTGCACTTTCTGATGGCTATAAAGAAAGCATTCTTGGGAGATAACCCAAGTTTTATTTTATTTACTGTATTTTTGAGTCTTGGAAGTTGTTTACTACTGTAGCAACCTCTCCTTATCATGTTTTTGTGCCAAGTAAAGTCTCTATGTTAAAGTTGATGCTAGATTTGGATTGCTGCGCAGAAACAGCATTGCTGTCTGTCACGAATTCGCACAGATCTCTCTGTAGGAGAGTCAAAAAAATCTGAAAATTTACGTGAGTGATCCTCAGATACGCAACTTTCATTAGTTTTGAGTTTTTCCGTTTGAGCAAGTTAAGTGTCCCTGCAAAATTCGTCTTTACGGACTGTTCTGTTTTTTGACAGATTCTGCCTTTTATTTCGCATTGCCGCTTTTGCTATGTTGAATGAGTTTCTTTGTTCCATTAACTTTCAGAAGCTTTGTGCAATGTCCAGAAGTGCTAAGAATGATTGTGTCACCTCTGAATATGTGAATTTTTGATTATGCACTAACCCTCTAATGAGTTTGCTTGAAGTTTGGTGTGGAGGAAGTTTTCAAGGGTCAAGAGAAGAGGATGATATACTATGATCAAGAAGAGTGAAAGGTCTAAGCTTGGGGATGCCCCGGTGGTTCATCCCTGCATATTTTAAGAATACTCAAGCATCTAAGCTTGGGATGCCCAAGGCATCCCCTTCTTCATCGACAACCTATCAGGTCACTTCTAGTGAAACTATATTTTTATTCCATCACATCTTATGTTCTTTACTTGGAGCGTTGGTTTGCTTTTATTTTTGTTTTGGTTTGAATAAAGTTGATCCCACCATCCTTATATTGGAGATATTACGCTCCGATTTTTCATATGGAACACTTGTGTTCTTAATTGTGCTTTAATGTTCATGGCCAAGGCTGAAATTGCTTCGTTAAATTGCTATTTGGTTGGAATCTAAAAATGCTGCATATGGTTTGGAATAACTTGGAAATTGTTTGAGCTCTCATAGATCTTGTTTAATCTCTTGCATCATGTAGTTTAATCTATTAATGAAGAACTAACGTAGAGCTTATTTAATTTGGTTTGCATGATTGGTCACTCTAAGTCTAGATATTTTCTGGTAAAGTGTTTGAACAACAAGGAAGACAGTGTAGAGTCTTATAATGCTTGCAATATGTTTTTGTGTAAGTTGGGTAATACTTGTGTTTGCTTCGAACAACCTTGCTAGCCCAAACCTTGTACTGAGAGGAAATGCTTCTCGTGCATCCAAACACCTTGAGCCAAAACCCATGCCATTTGTGTCCACCATATCTACCTACTATGTGGTATTTTTCTGCCATTCCAAAGTAAATTACTTGAGTGCTACCTTTAAAATTTCATTCCTTTATCTTTGCAATATATAGCTCATGGGACAAATAGCTTAAAAACTATTGTGGTGATGAATATGTAGTTATGTGTCTTAATTCTTATAAGTTGCTTGTTGAGCGGTAACCATGTTTTGGGGGACGCCATCAACTTTTTACCTTTGTTGGATATCATGTGAGATGCTATGCATGTTCATCTTGTCTGAAGTAAGTGCGATTTCATGATCAAATGGTTTGAGTATGCATATGTTAGAGAAGAACATTGGGCAACTAACTAAAGCCATGTATCATGGTGGAAGTTTTAGTTTGGACATACAACCTCAATCTCTTATGAGAATATTATTTGTTGTTGAATGCTTAAGCATTAAAAGAGGAGTCCGTTATCTGTTGTCTATGTTGTCCCGGATGGATGTCTAAGTTGAGAATAATCAAAAGCGAGAAATTCAATGCGTGCTTTCTCCTTAGACCTTTGTACAGGCGGCATAGAGGTACCCCTTTGTGACACTTGGTTGAAACATATGTCATATGATGATAAGCCGTGTTATCCGAGCTGATTAGGACAAGGTGCAAGCACTATTAGTACTCTATGCATGAGACATGCAACTTGTAGGAAGTATTATGCATAGCACATATGAATTATTACTACCGTTGACAAAATTGTTTCTATGTTTTCAAAACAAAGCTCTAGCACAAAAATAGTAATCCATGCTTCCCTCTGCGAAGGGTCATCTTTTACTTTTATGTTGAGTCAGTTTACCCACTTCTTTCTATCTTAGAATCAAACACTTGTGTTAACTGTGTGCATTGATTCTTACATGTTTACTTATTGCACTTGTTATATTACTCTATGTTGACAAATATCCATGAGATATACATGTTACAAGTTGAAAGCAATTGCTGAAACTTAATCATCCTTTGTGTTGCTTCAATGCATTCTACTTTGAATTTATTGGTTATGAGTTAGCTCTTATGCAAGTCTTGTTGATACTTGTCTTGAAAGTACTATTCATGAAAAGTTTTGCTATATGATTCATTTGTTTATTCATTATCTTTGTTAGCAATCTTTTGCTTCAGATCACTCCATTCATCTCATATGCTTTACAATAATGTTGATCAAGATGATGTTGGTAGCATGTCACTTCAGAAATTATTTGTGTTATCATTTACCTACTCCGAGGGCGAGAAGGAACTAAGCTTGGGGATGCTTGATACGTCTCAAACGTATCCATAATTTCTTATGTCTCCATGCTGTTTTTTGCGACAACTAGTAGAAGTCCCTCGCAAATGCGAGGGCATCATCTATAGTGTGGTCTAATAAATTAATTGATGGATTTATTAATATTTATATATTTATGCGGGTAACACTACTATGTCACCTTTATTCAGTGCTATTGTATTTGGAGTCAATGTTTCATGAAGCAAAAACACATAGCCATTTTACTTAGCATGCATTTATTTACTTACTTATAAATATAGTTCTTAAGAGTACCAAATTAAGATCCATGTGTGTCATTTGTATAAAATATTAGTTAACACTTGAAATTTCAATATGGACAATGAGCAAAGCAATGGTTGATTTGGTAGGTGGTGTGTATATGATATTAAATCAGTACGCTTCTGACAATTATTTGAATGTGACATGACTGGTCCTTTTTACATACCATCATATTATTAGCCTTAGTTTCGTCTCATGCCATTTCATTGGATGTGCATGATTATCAATACATGAATCTAAAAATTCAGATCGTGAGTAGGTTGGTCGATCATCCTTTACCTGATATTACATCAGTTGATATATTCAATTGTGATTACTGTTGTAGCCGTTGGTTTGTTATGCAAAGAATCAAAGAACAATTACATTTGCATGTTGAGGTACATTAATGCATTAATTATTTGTGTACTAATAATTTTCGCATTTGAATATGCAAGGCAAGCTGAAACATCAAAAAGGATGTAACCTTATACATATTTAGAAATACCAGTAATCGAAGCATTTTCTTACTACTCTTCTATTCCAAAAATCCTAGTGCTCATAGAAAGATAACTAATTGGCCAACTAAAACCATAAAAGCAGATTGTGGTTGCTGAGAAAATCTATATGCAGAAATATATTTTTCAATATTTACACGGTGCTAGTTTTGTGCACATTACATGTGAACTGAATACAAACATGGTGATACTCTCCATACCCGGTGAAGAAGCAATTTGTGTGACAAGTACCTTAGGCAGTTCCAAAGTCCTGACTCATGGGCGTTGAACCTTGGTAAAAATATCATGATATTCTAGCTAAATCATCGTATTACCTATGCTGTAGAATACAAACCTAAAAGGTAACATAAAATATGAATACTGTTAAGGGACGGATTGCTAAACCCAACATGAAACTATAACCCTTCAATCATAAAGTTTAGGAGAACAATGATGCTTCAGATGCGAAGTATTTTTATTTCTAGATATTACTTTGGGAGAGGCTAATACTATCTTGCATATTTTAGAGAGAAATTGAAACTTCTATCACAGTTCATAGTATGTGGGCTCTGCTTGTCTCATAACCATATGAGGAAATTAGCAGTAATTAGAAGGCCACCTGAATTACGAACGTAGGTCTCTTCGCTGAACTGTTATTGGACATGGCATGGGCATTGCATTCACATAATGGTTAATGCATATGCCTGCTTGTCGAGGCGTGCCATTTATCTTCTATGATAGCTGCTCATCAAACCACAATTTTTTGCGATTGTATATATAACATGGACATGCATTGTCAATTATTTGAGAACATTTAAACATGTGAATAATTGACACATAGATGATAGATGAGCAAGTAATGCGTCGCATATATATTTATCAATGAAACGAACGCACTATATTTTTATCAAGGAAACTGTTTTAACGTATCCAGATGATGATTCATTAACTGCATTAACCACACGCGATTGAGCGAAAAATCATTAGATGCACTGCATGAAGGATTTAAGAGGTACCGTATCTCATCCATTACGTGGCTTAAGCATACTACAAATGGTAATGATTAGGATATCCTATCGCTTAGATTGCTAAACCCATAGCTGATATGAAAAGCTTATGGGGTTGGTTTAGAAATTTTCAACTCGTCCAGCAAAATATCCTAATCACTGTGTTTAATTTTGACCTATCTCAGCACACTAAGAGAAACAGTATGGATGCTTTCTAGTGTTCTACGGTACTAAACCAATTTCTCCAAGAAAAATTCTCTTGAGTACACGCGGTTAAGTATTACTGCCATTTATCATCATTAGTTTGAATCTTGGGGTTCCATCTTGTATCACAATAAGAGAAACAGTACTGGTAATGCCTTCTAGTGTTCACTGCAGCATTACTGTATGTATTACATTACATGTCTATATGAATGCATCCTCATTGCCCTCGTCTGTGTTTGATATGAATCATTAGTTGTTTTGATTAAGTAATATTTCTGTTCGCACAATACTACACCTTTCTAGTAAGGCAAACATGCTCAGCAAGAAATCTTTTTTCTCTCTCTTCTGATTAGCATATGGCTAGTAAGGCTCTTTATATATGAACTTGATTCAGACATACATGACACAAAAAAGTTGAGTTGCTTAAGACCAAAGAAACATACCTGACATGTACATCTGCGTGCTTGAGAAAGTACCACATGCACTGGGACTGTCGTGCATCCAGCTGCTGTATGTCTCCAGCTGCTTGCCTTAGTTGAGAAAGTGCATACAACTGCTGGACGTCCAGCTCTTGATCTTAATTACGGCACCAAGTTTTCTGTACGCCGGTGCGGATTGGAACGTCCAGCTCTTGATCTTACAGCGCGCCCAGCTTTCTGTACGGCTGCGCGAGTCGGAGCAGCCGAAGCACACATAGCCGACAGAGCATCTTGTAAATCCTCGTCTGCCACGCATCACGTTGATAAAACCACAGAGAGGATCACATATTATTAGTTAGTAGAATAGGTTGCCTACCAAAGCTATTAATTTTGTTTCGGTAGCCCCTTGCTGTCGTTTTATCTCAAAGACCAAATATTAACTGTACCAACTGATTTAGTAAATACGGCATCAGAATAAAAAAAAGTACTCGAAAGAAACGTGTCCTCATTCACTCTCCTAAGGCAGTACATACAGAGGTTTTTAAAATCAGTTTTCTTCCTGAAGTTCTGCATCTCATTCAACACCCATAGCTCCATTGCTCCGAAATTTAAGTAGGCACTTAAGAACCAACGGTAAGCATTTTTAGTTCTTTACCTTGGAGAATATTTGTTTGGTCCGATCGTCAACGGTGATCCACTCATCCTAATGGTCCAAGAAAACAGAGCTCGTACCCTTTGCTCCACTGACTGAAGCATTGCAAACAAAATCAGAGTAAGCCATTGAAAACTCAAGATGCAGTCACAAAGAAAATATAATCATAGGAGGCCTAGATATAACATATTTAAAATTTCCAAAAAAACAAAACCATTGATCCATAAATCAATAATAAATTTAATATGAATAATCTGAAAAATTAATAAAGGGGATAGCCGGATAGGGAAACAGCTGGACGTGGTGGCTCTTTGTTACCATCGTTAACGTACGCTGCAGCGTGGAGCCAAGCTAAAACCAAGTGCAAAGGCATACATCTACATCGATGTTGTATCCTTGTTTAACTCAGAAAAAAAGTTGTAATCTGAAGAAGAGATGGCATGCATGTAGCTAGAGTTAATTACTTGCACGTTGCAACAAATCACAATCAGCTTTCCAGGGTGCATATGGGTAGGCAGCATGTAATGATCGATGATCCTAGGGTAGACCTACAGCTGACGCCGGTATACCTGCAGGCGGTGAAGATGTGGCGAAGTCACCTGAAGAAAGTGAGATAGATGGTGTCAATACATAAGAGCCCCAGGGCAGCAACAACAAGCAATCAAGGAAAGCTAACGGAGGAAGAGATTTGGGCGCTGTTTGTGCAAGACGGCTAGCCAGCGATTTGTGATGCCAGGCGGTTTTCTCCTCGCGGTCGCCGGTGGCGTCGCCTCCGATCTTGTTTTGGCATCCTTTAGCATGCATAAATACTATTCCATTGACACCGTAGAAGTGGTGTAAATCTCCAGATCGGAAAACATAAGAGGACTCTACAGATCTGAGGCAGTGCGTGCATGCACTCTCCTTCTTTTTGGTGCTTGCTTCGCTACATCACTACATGGAGCAAAGCATCATGGATTTAAGGCTGCTAGGTTTAGCTATGGCGTCTGGGGCACCTCTATGCGCAGCCATGTTAGGGAGAAAAGAGAAAACAAAAGAAAACGGTGAAGGAGATACGGATACCTTATTCCTCTTGTAATGGCAATGGTGTCCATCTAATAAATGGTCAGATGTTTCTGATTTTTGCGGAAATTTCTACAGATTCTCTAGAAAGCACGTCTCCGATCCATCTAGCTAGCAGGGACGTGTGTTGCTGCTGGTCTATTCCATCCATGACCGATTCATGACCCTAATATGAATGGACTTGGTGGAGGCCGTCCGACGGCCATCGGCCGATGGAACCAAAGAACTATGCAGGGATTCACGTCCGCTGTTGATCTATTACATCTTTGAGGCAAGCTAGATTAATTCATAAACCGTTGATAGTGCATGTACCTGGAGGTTGGCCGGACTGCCGGCCTGCCGGCCGACGGCCGATGCAAATACGGCGGCCCGACGTAAATACGGCGGCAGAGTGCTCGTGAGGACATGTGCTAGGGCAGGCATAGGCATATTTTTCTTTGGGCGATGGATTAAGACTGATGGGTTTGACTGCTGCACATTGTTTGTTTTCTTCATAAACATATGCACGTGTACAATGTCACGTGAAAATCTAATATAAAAGTGCACGCCCAACATGTTATGCCTGTTACACAAATTGAACGGCCCCTGGTTCTTAATTTTAGAAGATCCATCAAATCAAGGGCTGGTATTTTCTAATTAACGTGGGATTTTCTAGCTATTTATCTCTCTTTTGGTTGACCCTATTTTATTTTTAATATATAATAGATAATGAATGTTTATACATACTTTACAGTATTATTATACATTTTCCGGCACCTAACTTATTAACAAGATGCCGAAGCGCGAGTTCCTGTCAGCTGTTTTTGGTTTCAGAAACTCTAGTAAGGAAATATTCTCGCATTGGACAAAATCAACGCCTCATGGTCCTATTTTTTACGAAGCTTCCAGGAAGACCGAGGGAACGGCAAACTTACGAGGCGCCGGACACGTAGGGCGGCGCGGCCTGCTCCCCGGCCGCGCCCCGGCGGTGGGCCCCTCGTGACGCTCTCTCGACCTGCCCTTCCGCCTACTTAAAGCCTTCGCCGCGAATACCGCTGCATCGAGAGCCACGATAATGAAAACCTTTTCCTGGAGACGGCCGCCACAAATCCTATCTCGGGGCCCAGAGACGTCCAAGACCCTCGCCGAGAGGGGAACCATCACCCAGGGCTCTACATCATCATGCCCGGGCCTCGGGATTGATGCGTGAGTAGTTCATCCTTGGACTATGGGTCCAGAGCAGTAGCTAGTTGTCTTCTCCGTTTGTGCTATCATTGTTTAGATCTTGTGAGTTGCCTAACATGATCAAGATCATCTATTTGTAATGCTACATGTTGTGTTTGGTGGGATCCGATGAATCTAGAATACCATGTTAAGTTGATTATCAATCTATCATATATGTTTTGTTTATGTTCTTGGCATGCTCTCCGTTGCTGGTAGAGGCTCTGGCCAAGTTGATAATTGTAACTCCAAGAGGATTATGCTCGATAATGGGTTCATGCCTCCATTGAATCTCGGACTCGTGACAGTAGGTTCTAAGGCTGTGGATGGTGCTGTTGCTACTCGGGATAAAACATCGATGCTTTGTCTAAGGATATTTGTGTTGATTACACTACGGACCATACTTAATGCAATTATCTCTGTTTACAACTTAATACCGGGAGGGGGTGCGCATGCTAACCCGAAGGTGGATTATTTAGGCATAGATGCATGTTGGATAGCTGGTTCATGTACTTTGTCGTAATGCACTTATTAAATCACATAGTAATCATCGTTGATATGTGTTGAATCTTGATTTGTCAATTGCCCACCTGTAATTTGTTCACCCAGCATGTTAGTTATCTTATTGGAGAGACACCACTAGTGAACTGTGGACCCCGGTCCATTCTTTTACA